>CM019831.1:116261850-116282571 GCA_009763385.1 Coix lacryma-jobi var. lacryma-jobi | reverse complement strand
GCTAGGCCCTTTGCTTTCAATGCTCACTACATGCTTAGACAAGACTCTAGTGGCAAGATGAAAGTCATGTTCATGGGGCCTCCTAACAAGAATAGGCCAAAGAAAATTTGGGTTGCAAAGTCACTAGTAGAGAAGGTTAAGGGACCGCAACAAGTTTGGGTCCCAAAAGGTCAAGCTTGATTTCTTATGTGTGTAGGTGAACTACAAGACCGGTGGATCTCATTGGGTGATTGATAGTGGTTGCAACAACATATGACCGGTGATCCTCGGATGTTCACCTCACTAGAAGAAAATGTCAATGACCAAGAAAAGATAACATTGGTGACAATTCAAAGGGCAATGTCAAGGGATTGGGCAAAGTGGCTATATCTAATGATCATACCATCTCCAATGTACTTCTAGTTGCATCGTTGAGCTTCAACTTGTTATCCGTTGGGCAATTATGTGATCTTGGCTTTCAATGTTTGTTCACCGACAAGGAAGTGGTTGTGACCAAGAAAGATGATACAAGTGATATTCAAGGGATTTAGATACAAACAATCTCTAAGTGGATTTCACCTTCGAAAATGCCAACTTGAAGACTTGTTTGTTCACTAAGCAATCACTTGGTTGGCTATGGCATAGAAGATTAGCACATGTTGGAATGAACACTCTAAACAAGCTATTGAAGAAGAATTTGGTTAGGGGCTTGAAGGATGTCAAATTTGAGAAGGACAAATTGTGTAGTGCATGTCAAGCCGGCAAGCAAGTTGCAAACACTCATCCAACCAAAGCCTTTCTATCAACATCAAGAGAATGGAGCTACTTCACATGGATCTATTTGGACCAACAACATATGCTAGCTTGGGTGGAAATCTCTATTGCCTAGTGATTGTTGATGACTACTCTAGATACACTTGGGTATTCTTTCTTCATGACAAATCCGAAGCAACCCCTTCATTCAACAAGTTTGCCAAGAGAGCCCAAAATGAGTTTGACTTGAAGATCAAGAAGATAAGAAGTGACAATGGAAGAGAGTTTGACAACACCCACATTGAGCAATATTGTGATGAAGTTGGGATCAAGCATGAAGTTTCCGCAACCTACACACCACAACAAAATGGGGTAGTTGAGAGGAAGAACCAGACTCTAATCACCCTAGCAAGGACAATGCTAGATGAGTACAATACACCGGAAAGATTTTGGGCGGAAGCAATCAACGCCGCTTGCTATGCATCAAACCGGTTGTTCCCCCATCGTCTTCTTGGCAAGACCCCCTATGAGCTACTCAACAACAAGAAGCCGGATATATCATTCTTTAGAGTGTCTGGGTGCAAATGCTACATCTACAAGAAGCGCCCACACCTAGGGAAGTTTCAACGCCGATGTGATATTGGTTTTCTTGTTGGTTACTCATTGAAATCCAAAGCATATCGAGTATTCAACCATGCCACCGGGATGGTAGAAGAAACATATGATGTGGAATTCGATGAATCTAATGGCTCTCAAGGAGAGCATGAAAATCTTGATGATGTAGGTGATGAACCATTGAGGGAAGCTGTGGCAGAACCTCCCATTAATGTGGCCCACCTGCACACGTCACCGTCTCCCCGAGCCCTAATGACTGTGCACATGTACCACATCACTGGAAAGATCTGTCGGGTGTCCCCGAGAGAACACCAAATTATCCACGAACCACAGGATCATCATCATGAAGGTTGGAATAATTACAACATTACAACAGTTGATACAAATACCATCGGAGTGCGGAAGCAAGATAAATAAACTATACAAAACATGAATAAGTTACTTTTACATAAACATAAATTTATTGCGGAAGTAGAGAAGTATTATGGAGCCATACTTAGGTGGAGCACCTAAGTTGGAGAAGAAGAACAACCAGATCACGTCAAGCCCACTGACATGATCATGATCAACACCACCTATTAGAAACCTGCAACAGGGAATTAACAAACCCTGAGTACTGTCGGTACTCAGCAAGACTTATCCGTCAACAGAAAGGACTTCAGGGTCATGCTAGCTTTAAGGGGATGTAGTGAGACTAGCAATAGGGAAGGAATTTGCAGAATAATCAGTTTTAACAAACATTCCTTTTTTCCTGAGTAATTCCAAATGTACCATCACTATGCCTTTAGAATGAAACATCATTTTCCAATTTCCTTGGTTTTGGAAACTCTACGTTGAGGGTCGGAGATCGAGTCTCTTTTTATCGTAGAGCAACGACGATTCGAACCGCTTTATCTACCCAGCTGGGGGTTCCCAATCACACAATATGGCAGGACTCTAACCTGCAACATATTGTACAATCAAAAGTGATTTGTATGGCAGGACTCTAACCTGCAACATACCAAAGCACCACGGCGTTGTTTGGCAGGACTCTAACCTGCAACATACCAACCCGTATCTCGTGATTGGTACTATCATGCACTCGATCAAGGGCCAACAACGGACGGTTCCTAATCGACACAGACGGGATTAGCACGACTAGGGTGACCCTGCCTGCCATCTTTCCATGAACGGTTTCCCGTCCGGTCTGAAATCAGTTTTGTTTCCAACTGGAGTTGTACCTGTCAGAGGTACCCTAACAGTGATGATTCATCATCCCTTAGTTTGCTCAAGGCCTAAGCGGATGACAATCTCAACACCGTGTACTTTAGCTAAGCATTTTAAGAGCATTTTCAAATGACCGGTAACAAGGATGATATAGGAATAATCACATTTGGGAATGCATCTGGTGGTTATTAATCAACTCCTAAACTTAATGCATTTGATAAATCATTGTAGAAACTTTGTAATAAATAGAAAGGGGTTAAATGCACCGGGGCTTGCCTTTGTTGCAGGGAAGATAGGATCCAAGAAAGATCGACACAAGTTAGTTCCTTTGCTGCTTTGAAGTTAAGTCTTTTCGACGAAGCTTGTCCAACAAGAATCTTCTTCCGAGGCTTGTTTGACAAGGGTGATCACCAAAGCTTGATCAGCACAACTCCAACACTCTCGGATACTACACGTAGATAAATGATGAAAGCTTTAGCATGATGCCATGGAATGCATGCTAAGGTGCAGGACAATTCCAATGCATAACAAAGATAAACACAAGATAAGAAAATTGAGTACAACTTTCCTTCGCGGTACAGTTGCAAACCAACAAACCCAATTTGCAACTTACCGATTAGGTTTCTAGATATACATACAACCTCCACCAAGCACTTTTATGAAGATAACTAAAGATGGCTAGGGTTTATTAAAACAGCATTCAATGCTATAGGAACACAAGATGAGAGGTGTCCCATGGTCTTCAAACAATAATCCAAAGTCACCCAAGTTGTAAAACATCACTGCCCAAACTTGGGACAGATCACAAACTCTATGCTAAACAAACCACAACCAGAGCTACCAAAATTCAAAAGGGTAATCCTGGACAATTTGAAAAGCTTATCAAACATCGATCAAGCCATGGAATAATCAAAAGGAAATATACCCCATGGGCTTCTTTCATGAATCAAGTCCATGTTTTCATATGTAAGCAAGATTAAAGCTCTACTTGACCCATATCATCACATGTATGCAATAACAAGTTTATTATTTAACTTACAACTTAATCCTACATGACTAACCAACATTATTAAACACAAACCATCATTCATCAACAAAGGTTCATTAGGGTAACCAAGGTTAATCCTAATTACCTGCTAAACACCTTAATTAACTAACAAAGTTTTATTAACCACCCTTTATTAAATTAATTATTGAAAATAAGGTTTAATTAAAGTTTGTCAAATTAAACTCAAACTTTTAGGGACGGTTGATTATAATAAACTATAGTTGCAAAACAAATTTCATAATTTTTGGATAATTATCTTGGCCTACACAATTAATCTAAGATATAATTATTTATCTATTAACAAAGCATAAAAGGAGAATTAAATTTATTTTCACCAAATGACCTCAAAATTTTTGTGAAGACTAGTTACATGATGTAAACAACAGAAAAATTAGTTTCATGATTTTTGGATATATTTTTAAGTCTATAAAAATTATCTAAAGAGCATTTATTAATTAAAAGCCCTATTTAAATCACTACCAAAATTTCTTCAAACATCAAGTTTCATATTTTTCATGGATAAAGCACATCACAAAGATCATAAAAAATTTATCTCATATTTTTCTACTGCATAGATATTACTTATGGATTTTCCAAGAATTAATACAAATCTGCATTTCTGAAAAAGATAAAAACGAGAAAACCTTTTCTTACCCATCTCCTTCTTACACCCCACTCACTGACTCGCGGGCCAGGTCAACAGACTTTACCCAGGCCTTGACCAGAGCATCCGTCCACGGGTGGACGGCGGAACTCGTCGGCGGTGGCCTCTCCGACGGCGTCAAGGGCACCAGTACACTCCCCTCGACCCTCCACACAAGATAGGGTGTTGGTTCAGTGGATTTTGCACTTCGATGAGCTCAACACCGGCCATGGCGGCACGGTGGAGCGGCACTGGTTGGCTCCGCAAGGTGTCAGCCATCCGAGAGCCCAAAGAGGACTTCTACGCGATAAAGAAGCTCGCCGTGACTGGCTAGATGGTTTGTTTAGGCTAGAGATGAAGCGGAGGCGATTGACCACATCAAGCCTTGGACGGCGGCGCTCACCCGCCGCGAGCAAGAAGATCATGGTGGCGGCGATTGTGAGGGTTAGAACTTGGGTTAGCTAGCTCGGAGGAAGCAGAGGAGCTAGGCGGAGCGATTGGGACGATGAAGAGCGCTAGGACGCGCGACGATGACGCACGAGCTCGCCGGAGTTGTATGGAAAAAAAAGAAGGGAAACAGAGGGGACGGGACGTAAACGCTGGAGAGAAAAGAGGGAGAGGAGAAGAACGGCACTGCGGCTTAAAAACGACGAGGATGTCTCTCGACCGTGCCACGACGGCCTCTGCGTGGCGGGCGCGCGCACGGCCAGCGGCGACGGCGGTGGGCGGTGCGGCGGTGGCCAGCTCTGCGCGATATTTTCACCTCCCATTCTACTGTAGCAGGCAGAACTTCCCCCTTTCTGATTGCTCCAAAACTTGTACTGCACAACAAAAACTTCAAAAACAAAAGTTGTTCCAAATTTTATGTTCTACAAACTTTCTTTAGAATCAAATTCAAATTCGGCCTAGATTTTGAAATAAAGTTCAAAACCAAATTTGGAGGAAACTGAATTCAAAATTACTTTTGAAATTTGAACTGTACCTCAAGATTTGTCAAAATATGAAAAGTAGAGCTTGAAAAGATGTACAACTTTGTTTTAATACACTTGGGCTGATTTCAACTGGAAAAGATCAATTTGACCAAACAGTTCAAATTGACTTCAAAAGGGAATTGAAAGGGGACAAAATTAGGGTTTTGCAATAAAAGCCAAATTACTTTTGATTTTACATGGACACTTGAAAAATGGTCCATGTATGAAAGGTTCATTTTGAAATTCTCTACAACTTGATGTAAACCTCAAACTCATATTTCAATTAATTTTGAAATGCAAGTTTAAAATCAAAAGGAGACCATTTCCAGGTTTTGAGTAAATTCAAAATTACTTTAAAACTTTCTGAAAAATTTCAAATTTCACCAAAATAAAAGTTGTTCCTTAACAAAAAGAGAGCAACTTTGCTTTTGGTCAAATATCCAAATATGCATAACTTTGAAATTACACAAAAGGGGATAAAACTAGGTTTTAGAAATTGATTTTTCCAATTGAAACAAATCAAACTTGTTTTACAAATTACTTCAGATTTTTTTTAATAACTTGAAAATCTATATTAATAAAAGTTGTTTATTTTAAACCACTCTACATCTTTTATTAAAGAACCAAAGTCTAGTTCTTTTTAGTTTTTGAAATCTAGTTTTGGGGTCAAATTCAGGGTTTGAAAGATTTCAAATTTATTCAAAATTTTGTACAGAAAACTTGAAAAACTTTCAATACCAAAGTTGTCCCTCTCAACAAGAGCTACAACTTTGCTTGTGAAATCATTTTGAAATTTGACATACTTTTTGACTCATTAAAAAGGGAACCAAAAAGAGCATAGAAAATTTAAGTTTTCTACTCACACTTATCATTTCATGTGACACCTAACCACATCACTTATCAAAGCATCACACAAGATCATGCAACACTCAAGCAAAACATATGAAGCATCACATTTGTACTTAAAAGATGAAATGCTTTATGCCATGATGCCAGATGATTATGCATTACTAAACATATTAATTAAAATTTTAATTAGGACTTAACACCAGGGTGTTACAGAAGCAATGAAGAACATGCCGGTTTGGATCTAGTCAAGCCTAAAGATGATGATGATGATGTGCAAGTCATTGACAACCATCCTCATCCAATGTACCACTTGTTGATGACAAAGATGGGAGGGATCCATTTGAAGATACTCCTGTCTCCCATGATCAAATGGTGGTACACAAGCTCAAGATGTTGATGCTCCACAAGCGGCCCCTCAAGTGGTTGATCGAAGGACTATCCCTCTACTACAAGCTCATCTCAAGATCTCATCATAGGGGAGTCCGACAAGGGGTGTAATGACTCGCTCTCAAAAACTTGCTTTAGATTATGGAACATCACTCCTTGTGTTTCTCTTGTTGAGCCTACCATTGTAGATGAAGCTCTAGGTTGATCCGGATTGTGGTGAATGCCATGCATGAAGAATTAAACACTTCACCCGCAACCAAGTTTGGACACTTGAAGAGCGACCAAAAGGCGCAAGAGTCATTGCAACAAAATGGGTGTTTAGGAACAAGCAAGATGATCAAGGCAAGGTTGTTAGCATCTAGGCCCGACATCATGTTTAGTGTGTGCATGTGTGCCCGCTTCATCAAGCCGATCCTAGGGAATCACATCTCATAGCGGTGAAGAGAATCCTTAGGTACCTAAAGCACACCCCAAGCCTTGGCCTTTGGTATCCCAAGGAGCTAACTTCCAACTCGTTGGGTATTCCGATTCGGATTACGCCGAGTTGCAAAAGTAGATAGAAAAAGCACATCCGGAGGGTGCCATTTGCTTGGGAGATCACTAGTTTCATGGAGCTCTAAGAAGCAAAATAGTGTGGCCTTGTCTACCGCCGAGGCGGAATACATAGCCGCGGGTGCTTGTTGTGCACAAATCCTTTATATGAAACCAACCCTTTTAGACTTGGTGTAGTTCTAGAAAGGGTACCTTTGTTGTGTGACAATGAGAGGCGCGGTTAAGTCTTGCTAACAACCCGGTTCAACACTCTAGCACAAAAGCACATAGATATTCGCCATCACTTTCTTAGAGACCATGTTTCAAAAGAAAGACAATATCCTTAGAGGGAGTTAGAACCGAAGATCAATTGGCGGATATCTTCACAAACCCCTAGATGAAAACACCCTTTGTAGATTGCGAAGTGAGCTTAATGTGCTTGATCTAAGTAACTTTGTCAAAAGGTGAAGGGGGTTGTCTTTGCATTGCATTGTATAATATGCCATGTTTAAATTATGCTATGCACATAGGCTTGGTCAGACGTGGTTAAGATAACCGCCCTAAAAAGCGTGTGAAGAAGCTTACCCATGAGCAAACTGACAAACAACCTAGATTCAATTTTCGTATGCATTGCATATGCATGGTTGTTGCTTTGTCGTTTCTTTTCGGTTTTGCTTGAGCAACCGCTGTGTTCGTCCACCGATAGGGGGAGCGTTGAGGCTCCTAATGTGTTGAGACCCCCTAGTTTGGTGGCCACATAGTTGTTCCTCGAGTTTTATCGCTTATTTATCATAGAAAACTATATTAGCCTATGGCAAAAATTTGAAAACTTTGAGGGTTTGAGAAAGGTCACTCCTCTAGGTTCCAACTGGGTCTTATTTGAGTCTTATTGAGTTGGAACTTGGTTGGGAGAAGTCGGCGCGAAAAATCGTGTCAAAACAGGGTTTTCCCTGTGACCGGACGCTGCGACCGAACGCTCCTGGTGCGTCCGGTCAGTTCCTTCGCGCGCAAGTGAGCAGTAACTCAGGCGAGTCCGGTCTGGAGAATGCTCGTGCGTCCGGCTCATTGCAGGCGCGTGATCGGACGCTCAGTGCGTGCCGGTCAAGTGCGACAGGACGCGTCCGGTCGTCAAAAAATGCGTCTTTGCCCTTTCTCTTCGTCGACCGGACACTCCTGTCTCGTGGTCCGGTCAAGCTTCTGTGCGTGGTCCGGTCGTGCACTTAAAGGTCGCAATAAGGTTCTTCTAACCGACAAGTGGGGCCCTCTCACTCATCCACTTTCCTCGCCGCGCCCCGAGCTCGACCCTTCCCCGTGCCCTAAACCCCCGGCAGCCCACGCCCGTTGCCGCGCCCCGCCCGCTTTGCCCTTGCCTCCTCGCCGCGCCAGCACCTGCCGCTCGCCGTGCCCAAGCCGCCTGGCTTCCTCCGGTCACCGGCGCTGAAGCAATTCCCCGGCATCTTCCTCTCTCTTCGGCGTCCTCTCTCCGGGCCCCGATCGATCCACATAGTGAGCTTCCCCCTCTCTCTACTTTACCCCTGCGCGCCACGGGTTTCTACGAAATGCCTCAAACCAAAGTTACCTGCTTTTTACCCACTTCTTGGCCATTTTCTCGCGCAGATTCCTTCCGGCGAGAAGTTGTGGTTGCCCGAACAGTGTCGGTCTCTTTCCTTTGCTTGGCCGTTTCGTCGGCGTCTCGTCAGGTAGCAAAGCCACGCCTCATCTTTCTTATCTCTCTATGCTTTGCTTCCGATAGGTCTTCTTATCTCTAGATTATATGCTTATGTATCTCCCTATCTATCTATTGCAGCGAGTCCGGGACCGTGTCAGTGAGCCGTGTGACAGTGACAGCCAAATCCGGGGCCAAGCTCGCGGATACGGAACGAGGGCCAAGCCTCTGAGGTTCAGCCCAGCTTCTCTTGTGTCAGTGGCAGTAGTACTCAGTGGCAGTTGGTCTTGTCCATTGGCAGTCGCAGTGGTTCTGTTCTTGTAGCGATGGCTCGCTGCAAGAACATCAGCGGGAGGTTCCGGGGCCAATCCTCTCCTCCCCGCCCCCTCCCTTGTGGCGACAAGGGGAAGAGGCCGCAGAAGCTCGACTCCAAGAAGGCGCAAGCGCCTTGATCGGGATTCAGAGATGGCACTTGCCGCCAGCTCGCGCAGCCGAGAGAGGCCGAGCAGGGTGGTTCGACGGGCGGTCTCCGGATTCACGACCAGCCTTCAGAGCAGGCCAGTCAGGGCAGTGGTCCGCGGGTTCGCGATCTTCTGACAGAGCAGCAGGTGCAGGCTCTGCTTTGGACTGAGGGAGGCGTCGTCAGGATTCAGGATCACGAGTACTCTCTCGACGACCCAGCTGAGCTCCCTTCCTCCCGACTTCCAGTTCCTGTCAGAGGCAGCCTCAGCCCTTGCAGCCCGCCAGTGGGACAGCTCCAGATCCAGAGACTCAGGCAGAGGGTCAACCAGAGGAGGAGCAGCCAGTTCCGCCGCCAGTCCGTCGGTCCACCCGTACTCGCACTCAGGTATCTCCCAGACCTGAGGAGCAGAGGCGGGGTGGTCGACCCCCTCCAAGGCCACAGGGACCCCCACCTGTGGAGCACTTGGACCTGCGGGCTGCGACAAACACGTCAGGTGGCAGGCTTTGCGACTGATCCCCTACGAGGAGTGGTTCCCAGCCGCCAGGCACCCTCAGGCCTCCGAGGGTTTTTACACAGTGATTCAGGAGGAATTCTACCGAGTATATGTCAACAGCGGCGTCCACATCCGTCCACACAGAGTTTGCCCGCTGGAGACGATAGTTGCAGTTGCTGGAGAGGCTATTCGGCCCATGCTCTCTTACCTGCCAGGCTTGGCCGACCTCCTTGGACGCAGTGGCCAGTACGTTGAGGATTGGGTCCGACAGTTCTACGCGTCCCTGTGGATCTCCCCGGACCACCGGTTCCTACACTTTGCTTTCAGGGGAGGTCCTACAAGCTCTATAGCTCACGTGCCAGAGAGTACCTTGGTCTGACTGCCTATGCGACCAGGGTCCACACAGTTTGCTATGGAGAGACAGAGCCACCTCGGCGACCACACGCAGGAGAGATTCCACCAGCAGACCTAGTCCGTGCCTGTTTCCGGGAGCCGTTCGGCGAGGGGTCCAGCCGGCGTCCTCGTGACTTCACGCCGACGGCCCGTCTCGTGAACGAGGTCATGAGGCGTACTCTTCTGCCCCGGATAGGCTACAGAGAGGGGTTGACCAGGATTCAGCTCTGGCTAGTTCACCACCTGGTTTCTAGCTGGAGTTTGATATTTGGGATGTGATTCTTTCTGAGATGGAGGATACACTGGCAGAGGGATTCAAGGGTCACCGGCAGCTTCCCTATGCTCACCTGATTGCTACCTTTTGAGGAGGATCATTCCGGCGCTGCTTCCTGAGCTCCTTCAGTCCCCGACGGAGTTCCCCGTGTACGACACTCGCCAGATTGCCGGGGATCGCCCAGACACTCGTCCCAGGGGTCAGCGCCAGCGACCAATCGTCACAGAGACAGATGCACACAGGACGAGGCTGTTAGTCAGTTAGCTGAGGCTGAGCTTGCAGCGCTTGAGGCAGAGGGAGAGGACCCCGACGATGAGTTTCTGTCTGACAGCACCGACGACGACTACGCTCCGCTTCCGAGGATGCGTCCACAGGGAGCTCACGACTCCGAGGCCTCCTCCTCGCGTATGGCCGGCTCCGATCCAGCACTCTTAGCTATTCTCTCTAGGATGGAGCAGTAGTAGTCCAGACTGTCTGAGGAGGTTCAGCGTCAGGCTGAGGAGCAGCGACGACAGGCACAGGAGCAGGCCAGACTTGTAGAGGCTCAGGAAGTGGCCGCAGCACAGGCTCAGGAGCGCCAGGACGCTCTCCAGAGGCAGATGATTCAGCTCCAGACACAGACTCTTGCCTTCATGGAGAGGATGGCCGCTCTTCCCCAGTTACCACAGCCACCTCAGTTCCAGCTGCAGCAGCTCGGACCGTCGACCTCTTTCTTCACGTCAGTTCCTTCGTCGTCGGTCTCGCCCTTTCCGCAGTTCCCACAGTGGTTCTCCTCACCTCTGCTAGGGCAGCAGCCAGGGTTCACGCCGATTCACTCAGGCTTCACTCCTACTCAGACGGAGTCGGTTTCTAGTGACCCCGAGAGGTTTGGAGGCTTCTTTCAGCGAGCTTACCCGGCCTGCCTACCCCGCTAGCATTTCAGTTGCCGGTGACCTCTGCTCCAGCTCCTGCTCCCGTTACTGGTACCACATAGACACTACCTTCCTCAGTAGCGTCGTCCGAGCCACCGCTCTTTGCGAGTCAGACTCTGTTTGTCAGTTCAACACCTGAGACTCCCTTGACCGTGTCCAGTGGCACCCACCGAGTCCGTGGACCCTCCTCCGCGTCAGAGCCTCCACAGCCAGCGCTTCCAGCGCCCGAGGCCGCTCCTGAGTCAGCTGAGCAGACCCAGACTACTTCACCCTCCACTTCCCAGTGTCCGAGGGTCAGCCAGCTCACAGTTCGTCGTCCGACGAGGAGGCTTACCTTGCTCAGTTTGAGACACTTCCGCGCACCTCGTCGCCGGACTCGTCTGCTCCCGTCCTGCCCTTCCGCCCTTAGGTTTTGGTCTTTGATGCCAAAGGGGGAGAGAGCGTATGTTAGACATAGGGGGAGCCTATGAGAGGGTTTCGGTTCTTTTGTGTGATGTTGCACTCATATGCATACATGTTTATCTTTTGGCTCTTGTACGATTTGTGTATGTCTTTTGGGATGTGACATGATATGCTTCACTTGTTATATACTTCATGTCACTCGTTTATACTCAGTTGTGACATGTTATGCTTCACTCGTTACTTTTACATGTCACTTGATTATGCTCATTTACTTTGCTTCCGCACTTAAACTCCGATAAATGAGCTTGTTCATAAGTACTTGTGTTAATTCTTATTATGTTGAGTACTTATGTGGACTTGGTTTGTATAAGCATGCCTAACCTCTTTTGATCTTATTGTCACATGCTTATATGAACCAAGCTATTGAAAACCTCACCTCTCTTTCAAACATACTTGAGGTTGTCATCAATCACCAAAAAGGAGGAGATTGTAAGCATCTAGTCCCCCAGTGGGTTTTCGGTGATTGGATGACAATGGTAAATTACTATGACTAACGTGTGTTTTGCAGAAACAGTTGAGTTAGGTTATGGTAATGATGATTTGAGGACGCTATGGTATTCATGTCCCCTTATTGATGGAATTCGTTCGGTTTTCAAAGGATGGACGACGAAGACGGTGATAGGCTAGTTCTAAGTGTCATTTGGTGTTGAAGGACACTTAGAGTAGCATAGGTCTTTGTTTTTATCTTTGGTCGTACTATAAAGAGGGGTTTGAATGGGTAGCTTGACCTAGGTGAGACTTTTGAGTTAGGTGTGGTGCACACTTGTTAACCAAAGCCCTAGGTAGCTTAGAAAGGTCCCTAAGATCATAAGGAAGAAAGTTCGTTAAGGGAGCGTCGCAAACCGAAGTCGTTTTGGACTCCAAAATGCGGCCGGATGCTCGAACCCTAGTGACCGGACGCTGAGGCATGCGTCCGGTCAGTAGTGTTGGCTGAGGGGTGGCCCACGTTGTGACCGGACGCTCCTCAGCAATCGACCGGACGCACCAGGAGGGTGAGTCCGGTCGCGTCCAGAGAGGTTCAGAGAGGGTTTTCGATGACCGGACGCGTCCGGCCAGTGGTGACCGGACGCATGAGTTGTCAGGCTAGATGTCACGTAGCCGTTGGGCACTGACCGGACGCGTCCGGTCACCCCGACAGGTGCGTCCCGGTCAGTGCATAACTGGCTGGACTTACCCCTTCGTGCAGGTTTCGAGTTGGGGGGTATAAATATGCCTCCCCCCTCATTCATGCTGTGTCTTCCTTGCTCATTTGAAAGGTTGCCAAACACATTGTGAGTACAAGTGAGTGCAAGAGGCCTAGTGAGGTTGAGAGATTTGATAATTGAGTGATCAAACACCTCATTAGTGAATTGAGAGTAGCCAGTGTGCATCCACCCATCTCATTAGTCTTGCGTTGGTCAAGTGAGAGTTCTTGCTTGTTACTCTTGGTGATCGGCATCACCTAGATGGCTTGGTGGCGATCGAAGAGCTTGGTGATCATCCGGAGGCATTGTGGATGACCCAAGCCAAGTTGTGACCGGTAGCGAGCGATTCACCGGGCCGGAGTGGCGAAGAATCAGCTCGTAGTGAGCACTTGATCCTTGCGCGGATCAAGGGGGAGCGATACCCTTGCGTGGGTGCTCCAACGAGGACTAGGGGGTGCCGACACCTCGATACCTGGGCAAAAAATCGTCATGTCATCTCTACTCTTTTTACTACGCATTTACCTTTGAGCAATTCAATTCCGCATTTACTTGTTGTTCTTTCATAAGTTGAATTGTCATGCTAGAGTAGAAATGGTTTAGCGATAGTCTTTTGTGCGATTGATTCTTGTCAAACACACTTCTAGGCACTATGTACACCTCTGGTGTTTAATAAGTAATAACCTGACATGTCATCATCATTAGCATCATTAATCATCTTGATCATGATTTCATGTGTATGCATTTGCTTAATGTATCATTTTATGTGATGTATCCCTATTGCAAAAACCCTTATTAGCCCACTTCTTCCTATAGGGGCAAAATGGTAATTTCACCTCTGTGCCTAGTTCTATGTAATTCTTGTTCAAAGTTAGTGCCCTGATGTTTGTTGCTTTGATCCAAGTTCAAAAATCAGATTTGAATTGAGTTTCCTTTTGCAAAACCCTAAAATCCCAAATCCTGGATTTATTCCCTTTTAATAACTTTTTCAAAATTCAAAATTTTGAGTTGGTTCAGAAAGCAAAGTTGTGAATCTGATCAATAGGAACAACTTTGGTATTCACAGATTTCTATGTTTCTATATAAAAATTGAAGTAATTTCAAATTCATTCAAATTCCAGTTTTTGTCCCCTTTTCAGTTTTAAAAAGTTTTTCAAAAACTATTGAGTTTCAGAAAAAGTGTGTATTAGCAAAGTTATAGGTTTTGTCAAATGGAACAACTTTCATATTGGAAGATGTTCAAGTTTCAGTTTGAAATCCAAAGTAATTTTGATTTGAATCAAATTTGAAAAGTGTCCCCTTTTCTGTTTTTGAATGTAGTTCAAAACTATTTGGAATTTGAAAATGTTCATATTGACAAAGTTGTAGATCTCACTTTTCCGAACAACTTTGGTGTTTTGAGTTTTTGTCGCACAGTTCAAATTTTGGGAGATTTTTGCAAAATTCAGAAACCAGCCAAAAGTCAAACCTAGACCCTAGCACTGTTCTTCTTCCCGTAGAGCCAGAGGCCAGGGGGGGCCCGGCCATGGCGCCGGCGCTGCGGCTGCAGCGCAGGCGGCTGCTCCCCACGCGCCACCAACCTGTCGCCGCTGTTCCCCTGTTCCCTCCGCGCCCGCACGCGAGCGCTGACCATCGCTCTCGGCCCCTACAGTGCCCAGCTGCCGCCGCCGCGTGGCCATCGCCGGCCGAGCTTGCGCCCGAGCCCCCGGCTGCACACCCAGTACCCCCGCCTGAGCGCAATCGAGTGCGCGTGCGTTCGCCGAGCTTATCCACCCACCCCGAGGTCTCTACCGTCCCATAGCCGCGGCTATATAAGCCGCCGGAGCCCGACCTCCGCACTTCACCTCCGCCACCGTGGCCGGACCTCTCCAGACACTCCGCCTCTCCACCAGCTAGCCCTAAAGCTCCGCCTTGAGCTCGTGAAGCTTTCCCACCCTTCAATTTCACCTTCCCCGCCTCCGTTTGCCCGGCGTAAGCTCGCCGTCCCCATCCCCCGGCCGAAACCCGGCGAGCTCGGTTTCGTGGAATTCGCCGTCTCCGGCCATGATCATCTCTCACCCGACCCCCGTGTTGTGTTCCTTGACCCCCGTGCGACTCTAACCCGGCCCTTGCGGTCGCTGTTGTTGCTCAGGACCGCCGGACCGCCGGAGCGCCGCCGCGGTCATCTTCTCCCTCGAGCTCGTGTCGAGCCTCGCCCTCGTGTCGAGCCTCACCCTCGAGTCGAGCCTCACCCTCGAGCCCTGCCTCCGACACGTGTAAGCATCCGAGCCTTCGGCCTCTGCTTCAACTCCGCTTCGCCCGAGCCCCCAAGTCACGCCTCGGGCAGAGGCCTGTTTCTCCGCTTCGCCCGAGCCCAAAGCCTCGGCGAGCGCATGACCCTCCGCTTCGACCGAGCCCAAGCCTCGGCGACGCATGCTCTCCGTCTCGCCGAGTCCGGCCCTCGGACCGAGGCTCACTTCTCCGTTTCGCCCGAGCCCCGCGATTCGCCGAGCCCGGCCTAGAAGGAGCACAGTGCTCTTCTCTTTTTCTGAGAGATGTGAATAGTGTTCTGTTTTCTCTTTTTTGTATGATTTTCTGTGTGCATCCAAAAATTCTGAAATTTTTGTGGTAGACTCTTTATGCTCTGGAGTATTTTATAAAAATATGAAACTTGAGTTTTGTGCAAAAATTTGAAAATATAAAATTCCCCTTTTAATTGAAAATGAAGGTTTTGGTATTTTTGGAGAGTGATCTGTAACTCCAAAAATCTTGAGATAAATTTTTGTGACCTTTTATGCCATGACGAGTCTCTGGTAAAATTTTGAAGTCTTTTGGAACAAGTTGATTTTTGAGCATTTATTTTAATTCTTGAATAGTGCCTTTTGTTAATTAAATGTCTAGAATTATTTGAACACCTTAATGACCTCCAAAAATTATGAAATTTGTTTTGCCATCTATCTACACCATAATGAACTTATGTGATTAATTTGGTAATTTTTGGAGCAACTTCATAAAATGACCTTTTAAATAAATTAAGAAAATAGAAAAGATGGATTAGGGTTGGTAATAAGTGTTTGATGATGTGATCTTTGGATTGATTGATGTTCATAGACCCCTACCCTTTGGTCTATGATGTTTGTGATGCTATGTTTGGTTGATGCTTAGGATAATTATAATAAGGGCTAGTTTAATCAATATTGCTTAAGGAAGAAAATGGTTACCTTTTGTGCTCAACCTAGATTTCATTTATGCCTTGTTTAAGAGTAATCTAGAATCAGTGGTATTGTCTTGCACCTTAAGTCCATATCAACATTCTCATGAGCATTCATCATTGCATCCGTATAAGTTGACGAAAGAAGGACCTGCAGTCTGAGGTAGCCACCGAAGGAGTCTGTCCCCGAGGCACCCCGAGCTCCGGCACCTACACCACCAATCCCGATTCTGCTCTTTTTGCCATCCAAGGCAAGCCCCGGTGCATTTAACCTTCCATTTATAAATGTTTTCCTTAACTGCTTTTGAGTTAAATTACTGCATTAGGTTATAGGAGGTTGTTGTGATGACCTATTGCCTCCTGCATTATTTACCTCCACCAAAAGATCCACCCGCCTTGTTTTAAAAACTATTGCAAAATGCTAGTGATGCTATACTATAGATTTGCAATAAAATGTCATTTTCAAAAGTGTGATCACTTAAGAATCTTATGGGATTTTGGCTTTACTCCCACTATTGGCTAAGTATTGATCCGTACTTAGTCAATGGGAAGGAGAGGTTGTCCTTGCGTACGGTGCCGTCATGTTGTAGTCCGGGACTCAACAGTTGACACCGACCGGGACAGGGTTGAAAAACCGACAGGACCTGTACTCTTGGGTTAGAGTCCCGAGGTGCTTGTCGCTGGCGGAAAAATGTAGGGACCATCCGTATGGGGGCCTGCTGGTCAAGACTTGTAACTATTCACATACTACGGAAAGCTCTGGCTCCGAGAAATCCATTATTGGACCGACAACCGCGCACTGGGAGTGGAGAGATGGCGGAAGTAGCATGTACCCACGTGGGTTAGAGTCCCGGATTGGAGTGGTGTACTGTACTTCGGGTGGCGTAGGACCGGGCCCAATCTTGGAGGAATCGTGGAAGACGGTTGGCATATGCAAGCTTGGGTGCTACATATGCAGTGTGAATAGGGATCCTCAGCTGAGTATTCTTTATCCGGATTAACGTTGCTCCTCGGTTATGGAGACTTGGTCCACTGACTGTCAACGGAGAGTGGTTCTCAACTAGGAATGTTTTGAAATGTAAAATGAATCATGAATGAAGAACTGAGGAATACTTGAACCTTTCCAAAATAAAACAAGTTTTACAAATGCTTTTTCTGCAAATTTCTCGATCTTGTTCAAGCCTTACCTAAGCCTTTCATTCCTGAGTCTCCTCCCCTTTTTCTTTGTCGGGTAAGTCTTGTTGAGTACCCCAGTACTCAGGGTTTGTTAACCCCTGTTGCAGGTTTCTAATAGGTGGCGTTGATCCTGATCATGTCAGTGGGCTTGACGTGATCTGGTTGTTCCTCATCTCCAACTTAGGTACTCTGCCTAAGTGTGGTTCTGTAATACTACTCTACTTCCGCAACACCAGTTATTTTTATGTAAAAGTAACATCTTCATAATTTGTAAAGTTATCTATCTTGCTTCCGCACTCCGATGGTATTTTGTATCAACTGTTGTAATGTTGTGATTAATCCAACCTTCATGATGATGGTCCTGTGGCTCGTGGATAATTCGGGGTCTCCGCAGGGACACCCGACGGATCATTCCAGTAACGTGTTTCATTTGCACAGTCATTGGGCTCCGTATGACGATGACGTGTGCAGGTGGGCCACATTATTGGGCGGTTCTGCCACAGAATGGTATCGGAGCAGGATTGTCATCAAGGAAGACTGGTTGCAACATTACTTTTGAAAAACTTCAAAATGATTTCTTAACCTAAAAGTTTTTGGAAGTAACAAATTAAAAATGATCCTTCCCTAAGTTTCTTGCTTTGCTGGAAGACTTCGTGAAGACTATACTAGTGATTCCGACAGAAGGTACCAAGTCAGTGAAGCTAGTATATAAAGTATAGCCCTATATCTAACTAACAGGTGGAGACAAGATCTCCTATCAGTGAGAGGTCGTATAGGACGAGCATGCATCATATCATACATAATGTGCTTCTTCTCTAAATTCTAAAAAACAGCTATGATCCCCGATAGTGATCGTCCCTAATTCTGTTGCTCTTGCTACTTTCTCCATAAGTTCCTAATCCTTGGAATTTTGGATATCTTTCATACACTCTACCACATAAAGTCAGAATCATGGTAAATCCTTGGTTCTTCTGAAAGCGCGTGTCATGCCTTGAATTGGCACGTGCTGGTTGCTTGGTGTCGTGAAAACGACGAATGGTGGTTGAAAGTTACTGAAATTGTGTTCTTTGAAAGGACCGTGATCCATGGACCGGATAAAAGTGTAGGAACCTGGAGTCACCTATGGATGGCCACCATAGGGTTACTGTCAGGTGCTCGCTAATATCAGGCCTATCGTCATGATTCTTTCTAAGTCCACCGTTAAAGTGCTTTCATTTCTGGATGCCCGAAAGGGAATTCAAAGCCACTTTCCTTGTAATTATGACCAATCCTGTTTTGGTTATAATTTCCCTCTTATGATGAAGTATAGAAGTTATGCTCTATTATGGTGCCATGATTGGCACCACGATGCCGCGACGGAACCCAAGAATCTTGTGTGCCGAGTTGCACAAGTTTTCCGTTGGGTGCGCGCAGGTATCGAAGTCTACAGTTATGATCCATATAGCCCAACTAATATACGCTCTCTCTTGGCTCTTGATATTTTTCTTGCTCCACTCAAATCCTACCTTGCTACTTGCAACCGCGTTCTGATCCCAGTTGTAATCCCAACCGCAACCCAGTTGCCTTGTGAACTCCTTGCGAGAAACAAGTGTGACACTTTCCTTTTTATTACTCAACCCCAGCCTTTAAGCACTTCTTAAATCTCGGGACGAGATTTCTTTAAGGGGGGAAGGCTGTAACACCTCTGGTGTTTAAGCATGTAATTAACTTGACATATCATCATTAGCATCATTAATCATCTTGATCATGAATTCATGTGTATGCATTTGCTTAGTGTATCATTTATGTGATGTACCTTTATTGCAAAAACCCTTATTAGCCCCCATTCTTCCTATAAGGGCAAAATGGTAATTTCATCTCTGTGCCTAGTTCTATGTAATTCTTGTTCAAATTTAGTGCCCTGATGTTTGTTGCTTTGATCCAAAGTTCAAAAATCAGATTTGATTTGATTTTCCCTTTTGCAAAACCCTAAATTCCCAAATCCTGGATTTATTCCCTTTTTGATAACTTTTTCAAAATTCAAAATTTTGAGTTGGTTCAAAAAGCAAAGTTGTGAATCTGACCTAGAGGAACAACTTGGTATTTACAGATTCCATGTTTCTATATAAAGTTTGCAGTAATTTCAAATTCATTCAAATTCCAGTTTTTGTCCCCTTTTCGGTTTTAAAAGGTTATTCAAAAACTATTGAGTTTCAGAAAAAGTGTATATTAGCAAAGTTATAGGTTTTGTCAAATGGAACAACTTTCATATTGGAAGATGTTCAAGTTTCAGTTTGAAATCCAAAGTAATTTTGATTTGAATCAAATTTGAAAAATGTCCCCTTTTCTGTTTTTGAATGTAGTTCAAAAACTATTTGGAATTTGAAAATGTTCTTATTGACAAAGTTGTAGATCTATTTTTTCTGAACAACTTTGGTGTTTTGAGTTTTTGTCGCACAGTTCAATTTTTGAGAGTAATTTGCAAAATACAGAAAACTGGCCAAAAGTCAAACCCTAGACCCTAGCACTGTTCTTCTTCCCGTAGAGCCAAGGCCAGGGGGGGCCCGGCCATGGCGCCGGCGCTGCGGCTGCAGCGCAGGCGGCTGCTCCCCACGCGCCACCAACCTGTCGCCGATGTTCCCCTGTTCCCTCCGCGCCCGCACGCGAGCACTGACCATCGCTCTCGGCCCCTACAGTGCCCAGCCGCCGCCGCCGCGTGGCCATCGCCGGCCGGGCATTGCGCCCGAGCCCCGGCTGCGCGCCAGCTTATCCGCCAGAGCGCAATCGAGTGCGCACGCCCCCGCAAACCTTACCCGCCGCAACCCCCGAAGTTCCTCTACCGTCCCATAGCCGCGGCTATATAAGCCGCCGGAGCTTCGACCTCCGCATCCACCTCCGCCACCGTGGCCAGCACTCTCCAGACACTCCGCCGCTCCACCCCTAGCTCAGAAGCTCCGCCTTGAGCTCGTGAAGCTTTCCCACCTTTCAATTTCACCTTCCCCGCCGCCGTTTGCCCGGCGTAAGCTCGCCGTCCCCATCCCCGGCCGAAACCCGGCGAGCTCGGGTTCGTGGAATTCGCCGTCTCCGGCCACAGATACCTTCTCCCGACCCCCGTGTTGTGTTCCTTGACCCCGTGCGACTCTAACCCGGCCCTTGCGGTCGCTGTTGTTGCTCAGGACCGCCGGACCGCCGAGCGCCGCCGCGGTCATCTTCTCCCCCGAGCGTGTCGAGCCTCACCTTCGTGTCGAGCCTCACCCTCGAGTCGAGCCTCACCCTCGAGAACGAGTCGAGCCTCACCCTCGAGCCCTGTCTCCGACACGTGGTAAGCATCCGAGCCTTCGGCCTCTGCTTCAACTCCGCTTCGCCCGAGCCCCAAGTCACGCCTCGGGCAGAGGCCTGTTTCTCCGCTTCGCCCGAGCCCAAGCCTCGGCGAGCGCATGACCCCTCCGCTTCGACCGAGCCCAAGCCTCGGCGACGCATGCTCTCCGTCTCGCCCGAGTCCGGCCTCGGACCGAGGCTCACTTCTCCGTTTCGCCCGAGCCCCGCAATTC
>CM019831.1:116243640-116261350 GCA_009763385.1 Coix lacryma-jobi var. lacryma-jobi | reverse complement strand
CTCATGTGCATTGACCTTTTCCAAGATTTGTGTTGGTGTAGCCGTGGAAAGGCCACTTTGATGTAACACGGTCACAATGTGTCCATACTTGGCGATTGGAAGAACACATAGATCTTTCTCACCACGTCGGATGAAGACATTTGGGTGAGACTAAGTCCATTCAATTTCTCTACAAGAACATTGAGACATGAGTACATTTCATTCGCATTCTCATAAGCATGCATTTCAAAAGAATTAAGCTTTGCATCACTAAATGATTGTGTTCCTCACGCTCACTCTCGGTTCCCTCATGGAGTGCACAAATGTTCGTCCATAGCTCATGTGCGTTCTTGTGATTCCGGACATGATTGAACACATCCTTGCAAATACCTCTAAAGATGATGTTTTTGGTTTTTGCATTCTACTTTTCATTTTCCTATCATGTAGAGTGTTGAGTAAATGAGTGGCGTTTATCGCGCACGACAGACATTAACGTCAACCGCCTCTAGCTCCATATGAATTTTCCAATATGGAAAGTCGTTCTCCCTCGAACATAAGACGTGGTCTATCACCTTCGGACATCTTAACTCTAGGCGGTTAAGCTTAAATCGAGAGCACGAGGCTCTGATGCCAAAATTGAAAGGATCAAGATGCCCAAGAGGAGGGGTGAATTGGGCTTATCTAAAATTTCTTTCGATAATTAAAACCTACAAAGCCCAATGTACCCCCTTTGTGCCTAGTTGTGTGCTTGCACTAACTCTACAAACAAAAGACTACACCTAGTTCCAATCCTACTCTAGCATGACATTTCAAGAAAGAAAGTAAAAGCAACAAGTAAATGCGGTAATTGAAATGCTCAAAGTAGATGCGGAAGTAAAGAGAGGAGGAAGACATTGTGATCTTTTTGCCGAGGTATCGAGGTGTCGACACACCCTTAGTCCTTGTTGGAGCACCGGTCTTGCTCCTCCTTGATCCACGCAAGGATCAAGTGCTCACTACAAGCTGATTCTTCACCACTCCGGCCCGGTGAATCGCCCACTACCGATCACAAGATAATTAAGTTAGGTCATTCACAAATCCTCTAGATGATCACCAAGCTCCCAATCGCCACCAAATCATCTAGGTGATGCCGATCACCAAGAGTAACAAACAAGAACTCTCGCTTGACCACACAAGACTAATGAGATAAGTGGATGCACACTTGCTACTCTTTGTTCACTAATGAGGTGTTTGATCACTCGATTATCAAATCTCTCAACCTCACTAAGCCTCTTGCACTCACTTGCAATCACAAGGTGTTTGTCAACTATTCAAATGAGCAAGAGAGATATCATAAATGAGGTGAAGGCATATTTATACCCCCAAACTAAAAACATGCACGAAGGGGTACAACCAGGTAGTTACACACTGATCGGACGCACTGTCGAGGTGACCGAATGCGTCCTTTCAGTGCCCAACGGCTAGCTAACACTAGCTCTGACAAGAGTACAAAGCACTGACCGGACTCTGACATGCGTCTGATCAGCACTGATAGCACGTGTTCGGTCAGTTCCTGACCGGACTCACCCCCGGTGCGTCCGATCGACTTGATTGGAGCGTTCGGTCATGCACATGTGACATAGTCGCATCCGATCAGGTCCTGTAGTAGCATCGGGTCGCAACCAAACCCTAACTACACCAACTGCATTGACCGGACGCACTGCCCAGCGTCGGTCACATGGAACTCAACATCCGGTCACTCAAAAGAAGCCTTATTCGATTCGGAATCGCGACACTTTGAGAACAAACTTTCTTCCACATGATCTTTGGGACCTTTTTAAGCTACCTAGGGCTATGGTTAACAAGTGTGCACCACACCTAACTCAATAGTCTTATCTAGGTCAAGCTACACATTCGAACTCTCCTTAATAGTACGACAAAAGGAAACAACAAAGACCTAAACTAATCTAAATGTCCTCCAACACCATGTGACATGAGAATAGCCTATCTTCGTCTTGTCGTCCATCCTTTGAAAACCAAAAGAATTCCATCGATAAGGGGACATTAAGACATATTACCCAAACGATCATCATTATGGTGACTAACTCATTTGTTTCTGCAAAACACACGTTAGTCACAATATTTACATTATCATTAATCACTAAAAACCAAATAGGGGGCCTAGATGCTTTCAATAATTATTCTGGCCTTCTTTGTTAGAAGGGTTTCTCTAGCTCTAGCTATGCGCGACAGTAACAAGTAACAGAGGAGCCATAATCATAGCTTGTCCTGGCTCCATATTGATAGAGCTAGAAGAGAGTACAGAACAGGCCTATTGCCCCGGGCCATTTTGGCCTTTAGCCCCGGACATGGAGCCGGGGCTAAGGAATCGGGACTAAAGCCCCGACCTTTAGCCCCGGTTCCATGGCCCGGGGCTAATGGAGGGACCTTTAGCCCCGGTTGGTAACACCAACCGGGACTAAAGAGGCCAGCCACGGTGGCCCGGCTGGAGGCCCCTTTAGTCCCGGTTGGTGTTACCAACCGGGACTAAAGGGGCCTCCAGCGGGCAACCGTGCTGGCCTCTTTAGTCCCGGTTGGTGTTACCAACCGGGGCTAAAGGTCCATCTGCTTTTTTCTTTTTTCTTTTCTGTTCTTTTCAATTGGTTATTGTTTTTGGTTTTACAATTACATTAGGTTTTCTAATACGTATTCTTCGCTGCTAATATATTCTATTATATTAGGCCAGTTTCAAATACACGTATTATTCTTCGCTGCTAATAAATATATAAAACACATAAAATTTACAATTACACACAAATGAAATATGAAACTATACATATATATATATATTATAGAGCTAGCTATACACACATATGTACATAAAATATACAACATTATCCATCATGCATGCTTAACTTGATATTTACACACAAATATAATACCGTTCCTAACTTAGAGGTCATACAAGTGTTCATCTTGGTTTGGCTTCATTGGTTCGTCTTTATTAAACCAATACTCGGTGCCAGACTTAAGGACATGGTCATTAAGGAAGCCCGCGATGGTCTCTTGAATTGCTTTGAGGCGGACCTTATCCATCACCTGGTTCTTCAACCATGTCTCTCCTCAATTTGGATTAAAATAAAAAGAAAGTATTAACATACATAATATTTATGTAATAGCACAAAAAATAAAATAAATTTATTTACATGTTACGTACTTGCTGACTCTGTAAAGGAGTTCTTTTTTCATACACCGTCAGAAACTCGCAAACATAGTACCCACATAAATTGTTTCCCGGTGACTGCCGTAGAACCCACTGTACAATATGTAAAAAGAGTACTCTCGGTTGAGCGTGCGTCTGCTGAGTGATGCTAATTAAGGTAAAGAGGCGGGGAGGTACTCTACAACTTACATTTAGGAGTAGAGGATCAGGAAGTTGCGCTTTCAGATCCGGACGGTGTTTCTGAACAAACCAAGTCCAAACCCTTCACAATAATTGGAACGTTAATAACTATTGCAGAGTTAAAGAGCTATAGCAAGAATCAATATTTAAATATCACATTACCCTCGGATAATATTAATCATATCTTGGTAATCTTCTTGTGGTTTTCTCAGAGAGTCATAGATTAGCAAACGACTCTCGTGGAGATCGATCACCATTAGAATCCAGTGAAAACTGCATTTATGTTTATATAGTCAACACATATATATATCTTTATGTCAACCTATAATAAAATGTGCATATGATAACAAAACTCACCTAAAGTTGTAGGGGAATAGTATATATCTTTTGTCCCTTTGGTTACCAAGAACCTCCGCAAATTACTCTCTGTTTGAGTTTTCCATGCATCCGAGTGAGTATTGCTTGGGTGCTTGAAGATGATATATGGATCGATGAAACCAATCTCCTTGTCATTTTTATGCCTTAGTTGTCTCATCATGTTTTGCACATGTTTACAAACACTTGCTAGCAGTGTGAGGATAATTACTTATACATATACATAAGCTAAAGTGAGATTATTAAAGGAAACAATCACTTACAGGCAAAAGCAGCTGACGAGAGATTTGTCGAGAGCGTCCATGTGCAGAGCTGATGTAACTCATTAAACTGAACATATATGATGTCATCACCACGGAAGTAATCATGGTCTCTAATTCTGACGCAAATGTAGTCATCAGCTTTTCTGCCACACGCCGTAAGGTACCACTGATTTAGCAAGTGCATCTGTGTACCAAGATCCTCAGGGCCGCTGGGTTGTATAGACTTTGGCCATATACATATGCCCTCTGCCATTTATCAACTTCTGGAGCACTTTTGATGCCTGCTTCTCCGAGTATGTTTTCCACATTCAAACCAGTTTCCTCGAAAATGCGAGCAGTTGCGCAGGATCAACGTCTCCATATGCTCGTTGTATGATTTCCATGTTTGTACCGTATTCATTATCAACAACTAGATCTGGCACTGATTGCTTCTCTTGTTCCCCGAGCTGTGGGACACCCTTTCCTGCTCTCTTCTTTGCCTTCTTGGCCTCCTCAAGTGATTTGCTAAGTGTGCGATCATAGTCTGATTTTGGCGAAGCCTTACGGGCAGCACGTACCTTTTTTTGGTGAGCGTCCACAGTTTGCCTTAGTTTTTCAGGACGAACAAAAAGGTACGGCTTCTCCGGGTTTCGCTTTGCTCGACCACTAGCAATGGCAGCTTCGAAGAACTTGTTACAGTCTTTTTGCACTGCAGCGTCAGTCTCCTCCTCGGTCATGTCATATGCAAGTTTTGTCATCTTGGGAGCTGGTTTTCTCACAGGTGCTTTCTTCTTCGGAGGTGGTGGGGCTGACGCCTTTGTTTGTGTGACAGGCCTCTTCTTTGTTGGCGGTGGAGGTGTTGGAACCCGCCGTGGAGATGGGGCAGGTGGCGGTGTCGGAGCCCGCTTTGGAGGAGATGGTTGGGTCGGTGGCGGTGTTGGATCTCGTCGTGGAGGAGATGGGGCCGGTGGCGGCGTTGGATCACGCCGTGGGGGAGATGGGGCCGGTGGCGGTGTTGGATCCCGTCGTGGAGGAGATGGGGCCGGTGGCGGTGATGGATCCCGTCGTATTTGATCTTGATCATCATCGTCCGCAACACTGTGATCATGTGGTGAATGTAGAATTGGACTTAGGTTGGGGGATGTCCTGCTGCGAAAACAACATGGTATGAGTATCCATTTATACTATTAGCTCACCAATACTATTAAGTTTCATTCACTAATTTCATACACACCTAGGGATAGGTTGTTGAGGAGGAGGAGGTGATACGCCAGGAATTATGATATAGCGCTTGCGCCAACATATGAATGTCTTCTCCGCTTCTCCTAATGTATTCTCGCCATCACCTCCTTAATGTCAAGTTCGACATTCTCGTAACTTTTACCACCCTGTCCACCGAGACGCTAGCATATCCAGGAGGTATTATTGCTCCATGACTTCTTGGTGTCTTCGTAGGATCGATAGGAGATAAACACCTATAGCCACCATGACTGTGGTATTCCCCTGTGGAATGTGCAGTTCACATGTCGTGAGAGGCTCGGTGATGTCGTCCACAGGAAAGCGCAGTGCTGCGTCTGGGACCTCTGTGGAAGCGCAACTGCTTTTCATTTGCTCAGGGGGGCTGATGTTGACTCCCGGCTCTGATGCAGATTCCTTTGCATTGCTAACTGCACTTGCCTTTTTATTTCCTCGTTCATTCTGCCTTCAAGTGCTTTTCTCGCTCAACTGCTTCAAGAGCCGCGGCCTGTGACTGAATAACCATTTCTTCTAACCGGCGCATGCGCTGTGCCTCCTCCTCCTTCTTTCTCGCGCGGCTTCTATAGGTCTCTTTGTCCTGAGGGAAGGCATGTACCATGACAGCTCCCCATAGCCTCTGGTTCTCCCACCATGTTCAAGATTCTCCAGGCGTATGTCAGCTCGTCCTTGTCTCTGTTCGGCTGCCCACTGCCACTGGCAGCCATTTCTCTAGCATAAACAAATCTTTCTGATGCTCTTTGGAGTTTTTCGCCATAGTGTACCCTTTCTGTTTGTTGGTCCAGGCTTCCTCCATGACCAAAAAACCAATACTTGGCGGCGCTCAGGCCAGTTTATCGATTCTGGTTCAATGCCCTTGGCTTGCAACTCTCGTTCCATTCTTTCCCATTTAGGAATGGCACTCTTATAGCCACCTGATCCCAAGTGATGGTGGTAGTGTTTTTGTCGGGCATTCTGGGTCCTTCTGATCCGTGCCTCACTCTCTTCTGATTTCTTGAATTCTACAAACTCATCCCAAAATGGCCTCAACTTGACGTAGGCCTTCTTAGTGTTGAAATCGGAGTTGGAGTTTGGTCCTTCTTGATAAATTTGTTGTATAAGTTCTTCTTCCAGCCCTGGAATAGTGTTGCCATTTTCTTCATAGCCCAGTCCCGAACTCTGGCCTTCAAATTTTTAATCTTCTGTTTCAAGTGTGAAATGTGCAAGGACCCTTTGCCAAACAGTTCCTTATCAAGATCAGAGACAAAACTTTATCAGGAGAGCACTTGCCTTTTTCTTCCATTCACGAGCCACTTATCGGGATCTTATCCCTTACAAGGCACCCACAGTGGGCAACAAATCTCTGTGCATGTTCTCCAAGTACTTGGCTGTTCTCGTTGAATTCTGAGATAATGTACGGCCCTCCAACGGCTTCTTCGGACCTCGTACGGTTCTACTCTTCCGGTAGTCGTTGTCGATCCGGGGGCTACATATGTAGGAACAGTAGATTATAAATACATTTATAAATAATTTAGAATTTCATGTGCACATAGAGATTATTGTAGGTATACCTCGCCAGTATTTTCTTGCATTATTTTCTTCATAATCGGCAAAGTATTGACTGCCGTCATCTACTTCTATTATTGTTATCATCACCTGCTAAATTTTGATTAGCGCCGCTGTTGATTAATTCGTACATTTCCTCCTCCATGTTGTCAACTGGGTCGGCCATTTCTGCGAATGACATGGAGGATAATAAACACCATATTTTTGCAACTAACGTGCATAGAGTTTCGGGTTTTGGGTTTCGGGTTTAGGGTTTACGGTTTGGGGTTTAGGGTTTAGGTTTTGGGTTTTGGGGATTAGGGTTAGGGGTTTGGTGTTTAGGGTTTAGTGTTAGGGGTTTTGGGTTTGAGGTTTAGTGTTTAGGGTTTGGGGTTTAAGGGTTTAGGGTTAGGGGTTTTCGGGTTTTAGGTTTTGGGGTTAGGGTTTAGGGTTAGTGTTAGGGGTTTAGGGGTTGGGTTTAGGGTTTAGGGTTTAGGGTTTGGGGTTTAGGTTTAGGGTTTAGGGTTTAGGTTTTGGGGTTTGGGGTTTAGGGTTTCGGGTTAGTGTTTGTGGTTTCGGGGTTTGGGGTTTAGGGTTAGGGTTTTGGGGTTCAGGGTTTAGGGGTTGGGGTTTAGTGTTTGGGGTTTCGGGTTTGGGGTTTAGGGTTTCGGGCTTAGTGTTTGGGGGTTTCGGGTTTGGTGTTTAGGGTTTCGGGCTTAGTGTTTGGGGTTTCGGGTTTGGGGTTCAGGTTTAGGGGTTTGGGGTTTAGTGTTTGGGGTTTGGGGTTTAGGGTTTTCGGGTTTAGTGTTTGTGGTTTTCGGGTTTGGGTTTAGGGTAGGGGTTTGGGGTCAGGTTTAGGGTCGGGTTTAGTGTTTGGTTTAGGGTTTGGGGTTTGGGTTTCGGGCTTAGTGTTTGGGGTTTCGGGTTTGGTTAGGTTTAGGGGTTTGGGGTTTAGTGTTTGGGGTTTGGGGTTTAGGGTTTAGGGTTCGGGTTTAGTGTTTGTGGTTTCGGGTTTGGGGTTTAGGGTTAGGGGTTTGGGGTTCAGGGTTTGGGGTCGGGTTTAGTGTTTGGGTTTCGGGTTTGGGGTTTAGGGTTAGGGTTTAGGGTTTGGGTTCAGGGTTTGGGGTCGGGTTTATGGTTGGGGTTTCGGGTTTGGGTTTAGGGGTTTCGGGTCTAGTTTTGACAACATTAAAAATAATGTATATTCATAAAGACCATATCAAAAAATATACTATGGACATAAACATATGTAAGTGATTATTCCATAAACATATACATGACCGATTTAAGTAAATGTTTACATATCATATCTAAATGAACAAAAATATATATCTAAGTGATTTTTCCATCACATATATATGTAAATATATCTAATCTAATGAACCAAAATATATCTAAGTCATTATTCCTCCTCCATCTATCACATAGGACACACCGTTTACGACAGGACGGACGACGGACGGCGGCGAGGATGACGTCGCGGTGAGGGGACGACGTACGACCGACAGCGGCGAGGATGACGTCGCGGTGAGGATGACGTCGCGGCGAGGATGACGACGCGGTGAGGATGGCGGCGACGGACTACATGTGTAAACATACTATTTTGTTAGGGTAAAAACATTTTCTATACATATTTTCTATAAATATATATTCATTTTTCTATGAACATATATAAATGTCCAAAGGAACACATGATTCATTCTTTTTCTTTTTCTTTTTCTTTTTCTTTTTCTATACACTGCACACACACGGCGAGCAGACCGGCCGGCGAGCACCACCACGGCGAGCAGACCGGCCGGCGAGCACACGCACACACAACACACGCACACACCCGCGAGCACCACCACGGCGAGGACGACGGCGCGCGGCGAACGGCGAGCACCACGACGAGGACGACGGCGCCGGCGAGCACCACGGCGAGGACGGCAGCGGCGCGCGGCGAACGGCGAGGACGAGGCCGCGCGCCCGCGCGCCGAGAGGAGACGCGGCGAGGGCCGAAGATCGACGGAGGGAGGAGGGCGGCGCGGGAGAGGACGACGGGGAGGCGGACGTCGGCGAGAGAGCTCGAGGAGGACGACGGAGGGAGGAGGCGGCGGCGTGGAGGCGGCGGCGTGGAGGCGGCGCTCGGGCGTCTGACGTCGATCTGAGGAAGGAGGGCACTGTGCCCTATATAGGCGGGGAGGCTTTAGTCCCGGCCGTGGCACCGCCCGAGACTAAAACACCTTTAGTCCCGGGGCGTAAGCCCACCCGGGACTAAAGGGGGGGACTTTTAGTCCCGGGTGGTGTTACGGCCGGGACTAACACCTTTAGTCCCGGGGCGTAAGCCCACCCGGGACTAAAGGGGGGACTTTTAGTCCCGGGTGGTGTTACGGCCCGGGACTAAAGGTACCTTTAGTCTCGGGTGGTGCTACGGCCCGGGACTAAAGGGTCTTCTCCCGCCTTTATTTTTGGGTTTTCTGTGTTTTGGGTTTTGAATTAGGTTTTGGGTATATTAATATGTTGTAATACTTGTTATTTGCATAGTAAATTCAATATTTGGCATAAAATTACTTAAAAATAACATTTGTGTTTCCTTTTACCTTATTGTATAGTAGAAAATTTTGTAACATAAATTCTTTTCTTTTCTTATAATAACAAATATAAATGTAAAGAAAAATTTATATTTTGTTAATGCAAAAATAAAATGTTAAATTTAAATATCTGAAACAACTGGTGCTCGATAGGAAAATATTTTTTGTATTATATGAACGTTAAATTTTGGGTTGTTTATCTTTTATTGTCCAAATAAGTTGGCACGGGTGAGGCAACCAATAAGTTTATGTTTTTTCGGAGATGGTTTGCTACTTTTTCCGGTTTAACTGAATTACCGCACACTTGCACCCAATAATTATAGGTTCAATTGGGCCTACCAACAATAATCCAGAATGGAGCCAAACTTTTACCAACTTTTATCTCATTCGACATAGAAAAAATGTAATAATTAAAATAATGATCAGAAAAATCTAACACCACTTGTGGGGCATCAAGTTGGGCTCATATGCTTGCCAAAAATAAATCAAGTCATTTCGACAACGACATCAACGAACCATGACTATGCATAATCATTATTAGCTGTAATATATAATATTAGTTAAAACATCACTATATATATATCAAGCGGGTACACTGGTGATCTTTTTCTTGACGTATGTTCCTTGGTCATGATCATGTCGTAACCATGGAGTCTCCTCAGCATTTAGCAGGATGCTTGGGTCTTTGGTAACACTGAAGGGCGGTATTCGGTCATCCCTTTCATAATCTTCTGACATGTCTGACTTGTCCTCAATTCCCACGATGTTTCTTTTTCCTGAAAGAACTATGTGGCGTTTGGCTCTTTGGTTGATTTATCATCATTTTTCCCTCTCTTGGGTTTTGTAGACATGTCTTTCACGTAGAACACTTGAGTCACATCAGCAGCAAGGACGAATGGTTCACCTTTGTATCCAATATTGTTGAGATCCACTGTTGTCATTCCATACTCCTTGTCAACTGTTACTCCGGCTCCGGTCGCCTTGACCCATTGGCATCGAAACAAAGGGACTTTAAAATCAGGTGCGTAGTCTAGTTCCCAAATCTCCTCTATGCGGCCATAATATGTTTGCCTCTTCCCAGATGGGTCTGTGGCATCTACGCGAACACCACTGTTTTGGTTCGTGCTCCTTTGATCTTGGGCCATGGTGTAAAATGTGTTTCCATTGATCTCATACCCTTTGTACGTGAGGATGTGCCATGACGGTTGCCTAGCCAACAAATATAGTTGCTCATCAATATTGTTATTACCCAGACATTCCTTTCGCAACCAAGTGCTAAAAGTATTCATGTGCTCACGTGTTATCCAAACTTCATTCTTCTCTGGAAATTGGGATCGTAGGAACTCCTTGTGTACATCGATATATGGATCCACCACGGTTGAGTTTTGAAGAACTGTGTAGTGCGCTTTATTGAAATAATCATTCCCGTACCGATATATGTTTTCTTCCCTAGTGTCTCCTTTCCACATAGCCTCCCCTCGTGCCGCGATTCAGGAACACCAATCGGGTCAAGGTCAGGAATGAAGTCAACACAGAACTCAATGACCTCCTCTGTCCCGTAGCCCTTGGCGATGCTTCCTTCTGGCCGAGCACGTTGGCGAACATATTTTTTCAGTACTCCCATGAACCTCTCAAAGGGGAACATGTTGTGTAGGAACACAGGACCGAGAATATGAATCTCCTTGACCAGGTGAACTAGGAGGTGTGTCATGATATTAAAGAAGGATGGAGGAAACACCAACTCAAAGCTCACAAGACATTGAACCACATCATTCTGTAGAGTAGCCAGTTCTAGTGGATTAATTGCCTTCTGAGAAATTGCATTGAGGAATGCACAGAGCTTCACAGTGGCAAGACGTACATGTGGAGGTAGAATTCCTCTTAAAGCAACCGGAAGCAATTGCGTCATAAGCACGTGGCAGTCATGCGACTTTAAGTTTAGGAATTCTTCTCTCTTGCATATTTATTATTCCCTTTATATTGGAGGAGAATCCAGATGGGACCTTGATGCTGTTTAGGCATTCAAACATGATTTCCTTCTCTTCATTGCTAAGAGTGTAGCTAGCAGGTCTTAAGTAATGGCGTCCATCATCTGTCTTCTCTGGATGTAGGTTGTCTCGTTCTTTCATGCGCTGCAACTCTTGTCGTGCTTCAAGTGTATCCTTAGACTTCCCACACACCCATGAATCCTAGAAGGTTGACACAAAGATTCTTTGTCAGGTGCATCACGTCGATCGCGTGGCGGACCTCTAGTACATGCCAATAGGGTAGCTCCCAAATATTGACTTCTTCTTCCACATGGGTGCGTGTCCCGTAGCGTCTTTCGGAACAGGTTCACTGCCCGTCCCCTTTCCAAAGACTACTTTCACATCCTTGATCATCTCAAGTACATCTTCCCCAGTTCTGTTGCGAGGCTTGCTCCGGTGGTCTGTCTCACCTTTAAAATGCTTGCCTTTCTTTCTAACCTGGTGATTCATCGAAAGAAATCGACGATGCCCAAGATACACTACCTTTCTACATTTTTTCAAATACACTATCCATGTCATCAAAACAATGTGTGCATGCATTATATCCCTTGTTTGACTGTCCTGAAAGATTACTTAGAGCAGGCCAATCATTGATTGTTACGAACAACAATGCTCGCAGGTCAAAGTGTTCCTGTTTGTAATCATCCCACACACGTACACCTGATTTACTCCATAAAAGTAGGAGTTCCTCAACTAATGGCCTCAGGTAGACATCGATATCGTTGCCAGGCTGCCTCGGGCCTTGGATGAGCACTGGCATCATAATGAACTTTCGCTTCAAGCATAACCACGGAGGAAGGTTGTACATACATAGAGTAACAGGCCACGTGCTATGACTACTGCTCTGTTCCCCAAAAGGATTCATCCCGTCCGTACTTAAACCAAACCTTAAGTTTCTAGCATCTTTTGCAAATTCTGGGAATTCTCTGTCTATTGCTCTCCACTGGGACCCATCTGCAGGGTGTCTCAACATGTTGTCTACCTTACGGTCTTCTTTGTGCCATCGCACCAACTTTGAATGGTCCTTGTTTCTGAACAGACGTTTCAGGCGTGGTATTATAGGAGCGTACCACATAACCTTGGCAGGGATTTTCTTCCGGGGACGTTCTTCACCCTCAACATCGCCAGGGTCATCTCGCCTGATCTTATATCGTGACGCGTTACATACAGGGCATTCATCCAAATTCTCGTATTCCTTGCCACGGTACAGGATGCAGTCATTAGGACATGCATGTATCTTCTGGATTTCTAACCCAAAGGACAGACCACTTGTTTTGCTTCGTACGTAGTGCCGGGTAATTCGTTAGGCTTTGGAAGCATCTTTTGTTTTATAATCTTCAATAATTGTCCAAATGCCTTGTCAGATACACCATTTTGTGCCTTCCATTGTAGCAACTCAAGTGTTGTAACCCAACTTTTTTTGTCCATCGCAGCAACGGGTATAGTAATTTCCTGTGATCCTCTAGCATACAGTCAAACTTAGCCTTCTCCTTTTCACTTTCGCAATCTCCTTGTGCATCACGAATGACATCACCAGAGCATCATCTTCAGCGAGTGTGTCTTCTGCACTTGCCTCTTCTTCACCTTCCCCATTGCAGGTATCACCAAAGTCACCGTATTGAGCAATAATGTCATCGTCAGGGTCCAATTGTTCTTCTTCACCTTCTTCCATCATAACCCCAGTTTCTCCATGCTTCGTCCAACAACTATAGTTTGGCATGAAACCCGACTTGAACAAGTGTGAGTGAAGACTCCTTGAGCTAGAATATTCCTTCGAATTATTACAAAGGGCACATGGGCAGCACATAAAACCATTCCGCTTGTTTGCCTCGGCCACTCTTAAAAAATAATGCACGCCATCAATGAACTCTTTTGAGCGACGATCGACATTGTACATCCAGTGACGTGTCATCGTCTGCATTATATGACATATCACATATTATATCGATCTCTCATTCTTATAAACAAATGAAATTATAAAATGTCTGACATGAAATTTAGTAAGAATCACTGGTGGCATAAAAGTAGTAGCAGTTGAACTTGTCTAATTAATTAATTATTACATCAAGATAACAGTGCAACCTAATCCACTTGGCCACAACCAAAGCAACTAACAACACCTGCACATTTTTCCCACATCACAGTCCAACAAGATGTACTGTCTGCCACTCCAACCGGATAGGAAGGTAAGGTAGGGGTAGGTGCAGTAGGAATTGAGTTGATTCTTGAGTTAAAAGCATCTAGAGCTGCAGAAGCTTCCTCAAAAGACTTGTACTTTTTATGCACAGCTCCCTTAACTTTGAGGACATACTGACTGCACTCGGCCCAGCTGGTGTAAATACCTGGCTTGGTGCCCTCGAAAACAACATACCAAGCAGGCATCCTTCTGCATTTTGTAAACTAAAGTATTATATATTTCTAATTTCTGTAAACAACTAATTTAACTGATCTCTATTTCTCCAAAATAATAAAATATACTAATTAAAGCGGTCACATTTTGTAAACTAAAGTATTATATATTTCTAATTTCTGTAAACAACTAATTTAACTGATCTCTATTTCTCCAAAATAATAAAATATACTAATTAAACGGTCACATTTTGTAAACTAAATTATTATATATTTCTAATTTCTGTAAACAAATGATTTAAATGATCTCTATTTCTCAAAAAAAAACTAATTAAACTGTCACATTTTCTAAACTAAAGTATTATATATTTCTAATTTTTGTGTAAACAAATGATTTAAATGATCTCTATTTCAAAAAAAACTAATTAAACCGGTCACATTTTCTAAACTAAAGTATTATATATTTTGTTTTTCTAAACCGGTCACATTTCTCTAAAAGACTAAAATAAACTAATTAAACGGTCATATTTTGTTTTTAGATTAATAATTTGAACTATCAAGTCAATGAACTCAAAATAGCTACAAAAATGAATAACTTAAGCTAGTAACCTTTCAACGAGTCGATGGCGGTGTAGATGTGATGAAATAAATCAATCGCCGGAGATGTGTTAACAAACAAAAATCACCGGAGGAGAAGAGAGCAAACAAGCAAGCAAGAGCAAGCAGTGACTGAATGAAGAAAAATGAAGACAGGAGCTCGGGCACGGCTGGAGGTAGAAGAACATTTCAAATATAGGGAGGGACATTTAGCCCCGGTCCTTATTCCCAGCCGGGGCTAAATGTTGGCATTTAGCCCCGGCTGGGTACACCAACCGGAACAAAACCTTTTAGTCCCGGTTGGTGTTACCAACCGGGGCTAAAGATGCCAACATTTAGCCCCGCTGCATACACCAACCGGGGCAAAACCTATAGTCCCGGTTGGTGTTACGGCCCGGGGCTAAAGATGCCAACATTTAGCCCCGGCTGCATACACCAACCGGGGCAAAACTTTAGTCCCGGTTGGTGTTACGGCCCGGGCTAAAGGCCGGTCTTTAGCCCGGTTGGTAACACCAACCGGGACTAAAGGCCCCTCTGACAATTGAGCCGTTGGGCTGGGGAGCTTTAGCCCCGGTTGGTGTTACCAACCGGGGCTAAAGGACTTTCTAGTCCCGGACGCAAATTTTTCCGTGGCTAATGCTGATTTTGCAAATCGTCCAAAGGCCTGTTCTCTAGTAGTGATGGACGGCTGGTTTCCCGCTTTGGGCCTCAAAACCGGGGGTTGGTCGTGAAGGCTGGTTTCCCAGTTTGGGCCTCAACCGGGGGTGATGTCCGGGAAAAGGGACAACCGCGGTGGCGGCACGTGGCGGCAATCGGTGAGGTTGCGTTGAGGCAACGCTACTAGTTGTGCGGGCGTGGCCGTCGGATCACCACCTACCACGAGTTGGTCCAGAATAACCCTAGGGTTTAGCTGGTTCGCTTTGTAATTAGCTAGGGGTAGAGTGGGAATTAGAAATAGGATAATTAGGGGGAGACACCCACCTCCCATCCATCTCAGTCATTTGCTATTTTGCCTTCTAGGTTTTCCTGCTCTCCCATCCCCTGCTGTAGCGAACTGAGATCCACAGAGAAGAGAACCATACGTCTGTGTTCGTGAGATTTTGAGGAAGTGAGACTGTAATCTCACTGTTGTAGCGTGTGGTAGCCACACGGTTGCAAATTCGTGGGTGTGATTCGCGTTTTTGTGTTGTTCTTCGCGGGTTACTTTTTCTCCACGATTTTCCCGATGATCGATCTCTCTACTCACTGCGTCTTTTGCGATTCCATTTGAACTGGTTTGTTCTAGGTGTGAGGCGCATCTTCCACCGAAGGAATAGTCCTTACCTCACAAGCTAGTAGATCGGTTGATTTTGTTTCGAATCGAGTTTTGTCTCCTTTGCCCCGAATTCTTCCGATTCACCGATTTGGAGTTAGGTTCGAGCCATGATCTCTTTGGGATAGCTACTAACCTCCTTGGAACTCCTCATACCAAGTCTAAGCCTTAGAGCTTTTGATTCGGAGAGATCGGTTGAATCCGCGGAAGAACAGTGCAGTTTCGGGAGCATCGGACGCTGACGTCGAGAGCATCGGATGTTGTGTTCATCACTGCGGACGCGTCCGATGCCACGTGTCATCTGACAGTGTTCTAAGGAGCATCGGACGCTAACCATCGTATCCGTCCGTTTGTTCCATCACTCGCCGGCCAGCAGGATCTCGTAGCTTCACTGTAGCCAGCGTCCAATGACTATGCAGTAAGGTTCCAGACTTGGCCTTTTTAAATCGGACATGTCTGACGCCTGACCATCGGACGCTGCCAGCGTCCGATGCAGGTGTTTCTGCTCCGTTTTGTCTGCGGCTCGCTCGTCCGTTGTCGGTTTTGATTTCCGGCTTTTGTGTTGGGTTTCTAGAGTTGTGTAGTGTCCCGCTGTGCTTCTTGGAAGCATCCACCCTACATCTAGGGTCGTGGACACTTGCAAGCTCTAGGTTTGCTCTTGGGGTTGATTCTCGGGATAGCGGCAACAAGTTTCTGAAAAGAAATTTTGAATCTCCCATTCACCCCCTTTTGATCGCTTTCTGGTAGCACTTTCGGTCTTCAATTGGTATCGGAGCAGGTTAAGGATCTTCCACCTTAGCCGGTTCCAGATCCACAGAAGGCGAGATGGATCGTGGCGTGGGCAAACCGCCGTTCTTTGATGGGACGAACTATGTGTATTGGAAGATACGCATGTCGGCCTATCTTCAGAGCATGGGTGCTTCTGTCTGGGATATTTGCAACTCTGCGGATTACGTGGTTTTGGCTGCACGTGCTACTCAGCATTAGATCGATGAGCACGATGCCAATAGCCGAGCCTGTAATGTTCTTTTCTCCTGTTTAAGCATGTCTGAGTTTGATTGCGTTTCTCATCTCCCCACGGCTCGTGAGATTTGGGCAACCCTCATGCGTTTCCATGAGGGAACCACTCAAGTCAAATCCCGTCTCTACGAGTCGCACAAGCGGGAGTATGAGAACTTTCGACACATGCCTGGCGAGAGCATAGAAAGTTTATTCGCTCGCTTTCAGGTGATTGTCAACAGGATGAGGGCTAACAAGGAGCTGTTGCCTTTCGACGATCATGAGAGAGCCTTGAAGCTTTTGCATACTCTCGATCGGTCGGTGTGGGATTCCAAGGTTCAGGCGATCATCGAATTGCCTAACTATGAGACCCTCACATGCGACGAGCTCTTTAGTAAGCTCAAGTCCAGTGAGATTGATGCCATGGCGAGGGATTCTTATGAAAATCCTTCTGGCCCGTCGATGGCTTTGCTTTCTGGCTCTTATGCTAACCCCTCTGGAGGATTTGCACTCTCTTCACTTCTTTCTGTCACAGAGAAGCAGCTGGAGTTCATGGGGGATGACGAGCTAGCTTTGCTCGCCAACCGGTTCTCACAGTTTCACAACAACCGCATGAATCGTCGACGTGGAGGAGGACGCTCAGGATGTTTCGAGTGCGGCGATCCCAACCACTTCATCGCCAATTGCCCGAAGAAGAACAAGCAAGTCTTTGGCAAGGCAGATCATGGGCACAAGTACGACTCTGGCAAGCGCAAGGAGAAGTACGTCCCCGCGAAGCACAAGCGGAAGGGCGGATTCAACAAGGAGTACATCAAGACGAAGTACTTGGAGAAGGCCCAGGCTGAGCAGCGAGCATTCTTCGCCACGCTCAGCGACATCGACGACTCGGATAACAACTCCGCTTCCTCAAGCGACGATGAGTCGAAGAAGAAGAAGAGGATCGAGGACAAGCTGAACGGCCTCTGCTTCTTCGCCGATAATGAGGGCTTCTGCACCATGGCCCTCGGCAAGGAGGTCGACGGCGAGCTGGAGGAGATCCCTCGGAACGACGACGACGATGATGACACCTCCCAGGTATCTCTGACCTCCGATGAGCTTTC
>CM019831.1:116212044-116243140 GCA_009763385.1 Coix lacryma-jobi var. lacryma-jobi | reverse complement strand
GGTATGAACTCCTAATCACTCCTCCCCTTTGGATCTAGTTCCTAGTAGTTCATAGGACATGTTTTATGCACTGTTGATTATCTACCCGGCTAGATCTACTACCTAGTGATCCTGCGTATCTATCATTGGTATCAATCGCCTATCTAGTGTGTGGATCTGGTTTCGGGTTTAACCCTAAGAGGGTAAAAGTGATCTACAACCGATTTTCAATCGGAAAAGAAAACCCAACCCTAAAGAGGATAATTCCATGGTCAGATTCGATCCAAACAGGGAAGAAAGAGGGCAAACTTGCGTCGGCTCTTTTGATCCGAACAGAAACAAAACCATCCCAAAATTGAATCCCTAGATCCAGATTGGGGAGAAAGGGGATGAGAGTAAAGGGGGTCGATCCAAGGGATCCGAACCCTAATGCAAACAGAAAATGGATCCGATCAGATCAGATCGAAACCCTAAACAAAAAAAAGGAGGAACACTGCAACCGCGCTCGCGCGGGATCAGTCCCGGCTGAGCCTTGGGCACGCCGGCGAACAGGGAAAAGAGCCCGGCCAAGCCTTGGGCTCGCCGGTGCAGTGTCTCGGGCAGAGGGCATCGACCGCGAAGCCGCTAGACGGCGGCGCGCTCAGCCAAGGGTGAGCGCGCTCGCCGGCTAGGGGCCCTGCGGCGGCGCCGCCTTCGTCTTCACCTCCGGCCAAGGGCCGTCGCCGGCGTTTCAGCTCTTTCTCCTGAGCGCCGCCGAGAGAGAAAGGGAGAGAGAATAGGAAAGGGGAACGGTCCGGCGACCCGACGCCGACCGCCTTAGCGAGCGCGGCGGCTCTGCATCCTCGGCGTGTCCGCTCGGGCCGCCGCCGCTCTGCCTCTAGGTGGATGCGAGAGAGAGGAAGCAGAACTGAGTTAGGGTTCGGGGAGTGGGCGCCGGCGCGATTTTTGTTCGCGCGAGGAGCGCGGACAGCCGTCCGATCAGGATCGACGGCTGTCAGCGTCCGGACCTTTTCTTTCAGCCCATGTGGGAGGCTGCGGCTGGCCAGATTCCCGGCCCAGGCCCAGGTTGCGGCCTGGGCGCAGGAGGGGGAGAGAGCGCTGCGGGCGCGCGTCGTAGCCTGGGCGGGAGCGGGCCACCGTGGGCTGAAATGGTGTTTTGTTACGTCGTTATTTCTTGTTTTTTATTTTTCCAGAAGCAGTTTTTCATGTATTGTGATACATTTTGAATTGTTTTAATGTATATTTTTTGTGCAAAATTATTCCAACAAAATTTTTGCACAGAGAATATTAAAGAATGTTAATTGTCTCTGGAAAAATGAGATATAATGAATTGTTAAAAGTTTTCCGCTGCGTACTTTGATTTTAATTTTCATTATTAAATTCGTACCAACGGGAGAATTTAATTTTGAAAAGTATATGTTTTTTGGGATTATGATGTTATTATTTTTCTGACCAACGTTGATAAATAATAATATTATAATTTACTGTTCCATTAAAGGTTTATGCATTATTTCTATCTCTGTCCAACGGTGATTTAGTTATAATGTATAAAAGCAACTCATTTACTATGTTTTATATTGTTCTCACTATTTTGAACTATGTTTCAGGCTTCATTCTGATGAACATGGTTAAAGATATCCCACCTCTCAAGGGGGATAACCACTTGGAGTGGGAGAAGAAAATTGAGCTGACTTTTCTGTTGGCTGAGGTTGACTGGATCCTCACTAAGCCTCATCCCGCAGTGCTCAAGGAGCCTGTGAGAGAGGCAGGTGAGGATGATGCCGCTCGGAAACAGCGGGAACTGGACTTTGGTCCAGAAAAGTTGAAACATGATCTGGAGCGGGTTAGGTGGGAAAAGACCAATAAGAAGTTGGTTGCAGTTGTTAAGAACATTGTAGATCCTGCCATCCTGAACTCGCTCCCACCAGAATGTGACACGGTCACTAAAATTCTGGAAAGGTTGAAGAATCAGTTTACTGGTTCCTCAAAGACTTATGCCACCCAGGTGATCAAGAAATTGATCACTGAAAAATATGCTGGTGGTGGTGTAAGAGACCATATCCTGAAAATGAACAGTATGGCATCTAAGCTTAAACCAATAGATAAGGAATTAGCTATTTCTCAGAAATTCCTTATTCATCTGATTTTCGCTTCCCTGCCAAAAGAGTTCAAAACTTTTGTTGTATCCTACAACAATAATCCTGAGGATTGGTCGTTGGACAAGTTGATAGCCATGTGTGCCCAAGAGGAGGAAAGAATCAAGGGTGCAACTGGTGGTGCAGTCAACTATGTGAAGAAAGGCAATGACAGCCCTTCAAAGGCTCAGGGTAAGAAGCCAATGCAACAGTATAGGCCTCAACAACAGCAACAGTATAGGCCTCAGCCTCAACAACAGCAAATGCAAATGCAGCCACCTCAAAGGAGGTTGGTGGACCTTAATCAGTGCCTTGAGTGCTTGAAGCCGGGACACCACAAGAAAGATTGTCCAGTCTTTTTAAAGAAGATTTTGACAAGCAATGGTGAGAATGTTATTACATTTGTAAATGAATCTTTATGTGTTAAATTTGATAAATCTACTTGGTGGATTGACTCTGGTGCAACGGTTCATGTTGCAAATTGTTTACAGGGATTCAGTTCGACAAGGACTATGCAAAGAAGCGAAAGATAGGTTAGAGTCGCCAATGGAGTTTGAGCTGATGTTGAAGCTGTTGGCGATCTTCCTCTACAGTTGAATAATGGATTCATTTTGATTCTTAGAGATGTTTTATTTGTACCTTCATTGCATAGAAACTTGATAAGTGTTTCACGTTTAGATAAACATGGTTATGGTTGTCATTTTGGAGATGGCAAGTGTGAAATACTATTTAACAATGAATGTGTTGGTCTTGCCTTCGCGCAAGAAGATCTTTATTTGTTATCTCTTTGTGATAATATAAATGTTGTCAGCAATGAGAATGTGAATGAGATTGTATCCTCGTCGAATAATCCGAATAGAAAGCAAAAGCGAACTCAAAATGCGTCGTCGAAATTATGGCACTGTCGTTTAGGCCATATTTCGAGGGGGAGAATAGAAAGATTAGTAAAGAATGAGATTCTTCCTCCATTAGAGTTCACAGACTTTGAGCAGTGCATCGACTGCATCAAAGGAAAATATGTAAAGCAAATAAAGAAAGATGCCAAAAGAAGTGCGAGAATCTTAGAGATAGTCCACACTGATATTTGTGGACCATTACCTATTAAAAGTGTAGATGGTTATGACTCGTTTATAACATTCACAGATGATTATTCTCGCTATGGCTATTTTTTATCCAATTAAAGAGAGATCGGAAGCATTGGATAAATTTAAGATCTTTAAGCTTGAAGTTGAAAATCAGCACAACTTAAAGATTAAAATAGTACATTCTGATCGCGGTGGAGAGTATTATGGGCGACATACCCCATATGGCCAAATTCCTGGACCTTTTGCAAAGTTCTTGCAGGAAAATGGCATAGTTGCTCAGTACTCCACACCGGGGGAGCCTCAGAAAATGGAGTGGCTGAAAGGCGCAACCGTACCCTGATGGATATGGTGCGCAGCATGATGAGTTACTCATCTCTGCCACTAAGTCTGTGGATAGAGGCGTTAAAAACCGCAATTCACATTCTAAACAGGGTCCCAAGTAAGTCGGTGCCTAAAACACCGTATGAATTATGGACAGGAAGAGTACCCTCACTAAACTATTTTCGTGTGTGGGGGTGTCCCGCTGAGGCCAAAGTGTTTAACCTGAACATTGGGAAGCTGGATCCCAAAATAGTGAGTTGACATTTCATTGGTTATCCGGAAAAGTCCAAGGGTTATCGTTTCTACTGTTCAGACAGATATACAAAGTTCATAGAAACGAGACATGTTGTGTTCTTGGAGGATGAATTGATCAGGGGGAGTCAGGCAGTGCGCAAGATTGATCTTGAAGAGAAGCGGGTATATGTACCCACTCCGATGATTCAGGAATCATTCTTCTCACTACTTGTTCCCAATGTCCCTACGGTGCCAGATACTGTAGTGACAGAACCTGTTGTTGACGTCCCTGTGGCAACACCTAGTGAACATGAGGAACCTGTTTCACAGGAACCCATTAAAACTAGCGTTGCGCATGAGGAAGAACAACAACAAGTTCCGATTGAACATGAGCCATCTGATGATGGACCGAGGAGGTCCCAAAGAGCTAGAAGATCTGCTATTCCTGCAGATTATGAAGTGTATAACACTGAAGAGTTTCAAATGGAGGATGATCCCACCTCATTTGAACAAGCCATGAGAAGCGAACACTCGTCCAAGTGGCTTGAGGCCATGGAAGATGAGATAAAGTCAATGAGTACCAACGGTGTTTGGGACTTGGAGATAATTCCTAAAGGGGCCAAAACGGTAGGCTGCAAATAGGTCTACAAGACGAAATATGACTCCCAAGGGAATGTAGAAAGGTTCAAAGCGCGACTTGTGGCAAAAGGCTTTACGCAAAGGGAAGAGATTGATTACAATGAGACCTTTTCTCCAGTCTCATGTAAAGATTCCTTCAGAATCATAATGGCTCTAGTAGCACATTATGATTTAGAGTTGCATCAGATGGATGTGAAAACGGCTTTCCTCAACGGTGAGTTGGAGGAAAACGTTTACATGGCACAACCGAAAGGTTTTGTCGTGAAAGGAAAAGAACAGATGGGATGTCGCTTGAAGAAATCCATTTATGGATTGAAACAAGCATCCAGATAGTGGTATTTAAAGTTTGATGGCACAATAAAGAAGTTTGGGTTTATGGAAAATGTTGAGGACAACTGTGTGTACTCCAAGTTCAAGAATGGAAAATTTATTTTTCTGATCTTGTATGTGGATGATATCTTACTCGCGAGTAGTGATATCAGTCTACTAAGGGAGACAAAAGATTTCTTGTCCTCAAAATTTGATATGAAAGATCTCGGTGAAGCATCATTTGTTCTAGGCATCGAGATTCACCGAGATAGAAGAAAGGGGGTTATAGGATTATCGCAAAAGGCATACATAGAAAAGGTCTTGAAAAGATATAGTATGCATGCGTGTAAGCCTTCACCTGTACCAATAGTCAAGGGTGATAGATATGGGGAATTTCAGTGCCCTAGGAACCAATATGAAATTGAACAAATGAAAGCGGTTCCATATGCTTCAGCTGTCGGAAGCTTACAGTATGCACAGGTGTGCACACGCCCTGACTTGGCATTTGTTACCGGGCTACTTGGCAGATTTCAATGTAATCCAGGACTAGAATACTGCGTTACCTACAAGGCACAAAAGGCCTCATGTTAACGTATAGAAAATCAGATTCCTTGCACATAGTAGGGTACTCGGATTCTGATTATGCGGGAGATGAAAGAAAGTCCACATCAGGATATGTGTTCACTCTCGCTGGGGGAGCAATATCGTGGAAAAGCTCCAAACAAACCGTCACTACATCGTCCACAATGTATGCCGAGTTTGTAGCCTGTTTTGAGGCAACTGGGCAGGTGAATTGGCTGAAAAAATTCATATCCGGTTTGAAAGTGGTTGACGACATCTATAGGCCACTGAAGTTGTACTGCGATAATAATCCGGCAGTACAATATGCTCACAACAATAGGTCAAGTGGTGCTGCCAAACATATTGACATAAAGTATTATGTTGTGAAAGATAAAGTCTAGGATCAATCTATAAGTCTCGAACATATCAGTACGAGTAAGATGCTCGCGGATCCGCTAACGAAAGGCTTACCACCCATAGTGTTCAAGGAACACGTTGCCGGCATGGGGTTAATGGAAAGCCTATGATTCCTGGACTAAAGGGCCCAAAAGTAAAAGTATCTATTTCAAAACAGAGATGAACATTATGGCTGCTAAGTCTATCGGCAAAAGACCGTGACGATGAGGCATGCCTCTTGCGCAAATCTGTGATGGAATGAGAAAAGTAAAGTAACAGAAACTGGTGAGATCAAGGGGGAGATTGTTAGGATGATCTCTTCACTAATAGCCCAACGACTATTAGGCTTGACCTCGCGCCCTGATCGGGGGCGCCCAGCCCACTTAATGGTTGGCGGGCCCCTGTCGCACTGCGCATATAAAGAGGGTGGGGGCCGGCGGCTCTCAGTACGAGGTTCACCGTGAGCCACTGTTCCCCACCGACAACTCTAATCCGATCTAGTGAGGGGCGCAGCCAGCGACGGGAAGCTCCGCCGCCGCCGTTCCTCGTCGCAGCAGATCTGGACCACATCCGTCTTCGCCATCACCGCCGGACTCCGACCCCTGCGTCTCCCTCCTGCACCGTCGACGACCACAACCCGCCGACGGACATGGCGGGTGGCGGCTCCGACTCTTCTACTACTTCTTCAGGTTCGAACAACCTAGGTATGAACTCCTAATCACTCCTCCCCTTCGGATCTATCCTAGTAGTTCATAGGACATGTTTTATGCACTGTTGATTATCTACCCGGCTAGATCTACTACCTAGTGATCCTGCGTATCTATCACAAATAACTTCTTACATATAGTTCTAAAAATAAAACGCTACAAATTTGAATTTTCCCAGCTCTTTACAGTACTTCTCCATAGGAGAAAACCATTTTCACAACACTTCACTATATAAAAAAAGAGTAATATCTTATCTACCAGCGCTCCAACGTACTCGTAAACGAGTGTCCCTAGTGATCCTGCGTATCTATCATAAATAACTTCTTACATATAGTTCTAAAAATAAAACGCTACAAATTTGAATTTTCCCAGCTCTTTACAGTACTTATCCATAGGAGAAAACCATTTCCACAACACTTCACTATATAAAAAAAGAGTAATATCTTATCTACCAGCGCTCCAACGTACTCGTAAACGAGTGTCCAAATCACATAGGCACGTTACTAACGAGTGTCGGTAATGATTCGTCGACCTTTGGCGTATAGGTTATGGGTAAATTGGATAGACTCTTGTTGTGGACGTGCATCTGTACCACTGTCCTTTGGATAACTGTTGGTGTCCTCTCAATCTGCACGGGTGGTAGTAGACATATTAACAGGGACCCGTTCCCCGATTTTCCATAGGACCCTTAGTGGACGAGGATGATATAAATCTTATCACCATGAGGAATTAAACGGGAAAAAATCATCTCCATCGGATATGACGGAGACGGGGGACGGGGATGGCACTACGTAAAAAAAGCTCTAAGTGGGCAATTAGTTTTCCACTATAGAGGCGGTCGGTGATGTAGCCGCCACCACAGTGGCGTGCCCGGGCCGGCGGTTGCCAACCGCCCTTACAAATGCCCAGTGTAAGGGCAGCTGGTGATTGAGCCGCCCTTATAGTGGCTTCATATTTGTAAGGGCGGTTTATTCTAGCCGCCCTTACAAATGTCCACTGCGGAAGCGGGGTACCACCGGTGCCGCCGCCGCCGACACCGACGGCGACAGCCTCGTCCTCCCCAGCGGCGTCGACGACGACGACCCCACCGTCGCCACCGCACCTTCTCCTCCTCGTCGTCGTCCTCCTCGACGTCGTCGTCCCTCTCCACGGTGTCCTCGGAGGCATCCTCGCCGTCGCCGTCCCCGCGCGGCCGCGGCACCACCACCTCTGTTCCCTTCTCCTGGGAGCACCACCCGGGCATCCCCAAGACGCGCCTCCCCGCCGGCGGCGCCGGCACGCCGTCCTCCTCCGCGCCCACGCCGCTCCCGCTCCCGCCGCCGCTGCAGGCGCCGACGACGTCAAGGGCACGCCACCACCAGCACGCCCGGCGCCGGCGCGCCCGCGGCAAGCCCCCGCCGGACGACGACGCGGCGGACCCCTTTGCCGCGGCGCTCGCGGAGTGCACCAGGGAGCGCGGCGCCGGCGCTGGCGCGGGATCGGACGCCGGCCTCATGGACGCGCTGTTCCCCGCGCGGGCGCCGCCCGCGTCGTCGTCTTCGTCGTCGTCGGCGCCCACCAGCCGGCGGTGGTCCATCGCATCCGGCGCCGGCGGGGTCGTCGTCGGGCTCCTGGACCTGTACGGGTGCAAGAGCGCCTTGGGCGGCGTCGCGGAGGGCGCCTTCGTGGTGCGCCGGCCGGTGGCGGTGGTCCGCGCCGTGCCAGCTGGCCGCGCGGCCCCGGGCCGGGCCGGGCGCAGATGAGGGTGGGCCGTGGTGATGGGTCGCATCGCATCCCATCATGGACGATGGGCTCAGTTATTATAGGTACATAAATAATCGATCGATCGTTGTGCACAAATGTTGGGATCGAAAATGAGATTCAACCTTTTTCCTTTTTTTCATTCAGTTTTATATTTATTATGTGCTTATTAGTATTTTTTTATTGGAGCTTTTCGAATGGATGTGGATGTGATGGATACCAATATATGAATGTTTGGGGGGTAACCAACCATCCTCTAAATGATGTCGATGTAGATTGTTATATGCTAGTATATGATGATGCTGATGGTACTATATATATTACTGTATAAGGATAATATAAGTATAATACTGCAGCATATTATATGGGCATCTACTTGTACTATTTTAGTTTAATTGCAAAAGTTGTATGGGCATCTACTTGTTTTATCATGTAATATTCGCTCTATCCAAAAGGCTTCCAATTCTTTGTAGATTTGAACTAAGTCAATTTACTTATTAAGTACTCCTTCCGTCCCATCGAGAGTGTCGTCCGGAAAGCGTGTTTGTGAGGGGGACACAGTTTTCTAACGACACTTTCAATGAGACGGAAGGAGTATACTAGTGGACTACCTCGCGCGTTGCTGCAAAAATTGTGAATTAGTGGATTATGTGATATGATGATGTGGACAATAAAATGCTTATGTATGTTACTCACATGGGTATTACAGCTACATGTGCTAGTGAATTCTAATTGTATGTAATAGTTCATTGTCTAGTTGGACAAACTTTCATGTTATAAGATAAATAGCTAGTGGAGTTTTGCTGAGTGGATTTTAATTGTACGTGATAGTGCATTGACTAGTTGGATAGCTTGCATGTTAAGAGAAATAGCTAGTGGGATGCCTAATTGGACAGCTTGCATGTTGAGAGAAATAGTTAGTGGGGTTTAGCTTTATAGAGTTTATAGATAGATTCAATTGCATTATATAATAGTAAGCATGTGCACCTGGATAGATTTACCATAAAAATGTATTCCACGATCAATCTAATGGTCGTCATTTATTTGATTTCATGAATACATCTACATTTTTCTATAGATTTAACCAAATTTAAAAATGTTTGACCACTCGAGCGTACGTATTATTCTTTGTGAGCCTGTACCTATACAAATACGACCAGCATGTGCCATCCAATTGACGCTTTTTGAAAAATGCATACGATAAGAATTTAAAATTTTTGAGCCAGTCGCTTCTGGAATACGACCAATATGTACCATCCAATTGACGCTTTTTCAAAAACGGGTGCCGTATTACGGATTTAAAATTGCAGTGGATGTGGATGGATGGATCGGAAGGAGAGGGGTATGTTAATTGGTGGGGACAACCAATATGTACCATATTGTATTATTGTAATACTAATACAGGTTGATGATTGATAGTGGGCAGACAAGCCTAGAATTTTAGCAATAATCCCCATCGAGATCGATCGATGCATGGATGGATCGGCGCACGGCACAGCACAGAAGATCATCGTCACTGGCATGACATGGAATGGTGGTACCTCATTGCATTGCATTGCTGGCACCCGATCGATCGATGGAGTATTGGCCGGAGTGGGATCGATCGAGTCAGGTAGCAGGAGATGCATCTGTGATTGTCTGACGTCCCTACCAGGGCAGCTAGCTCAGCTGCTGAGTTAATTGGTACGAGTACGAATTTGATTCGATTCTCACATGGCCAAAATGTCAGCAATTTCAGGCGTTTCATCCGTTTTTTTGGCTCCTACTGTTCTGCACATTTGAGTAGGTTGGAGTGCCTTTTTTACTCTTCCTCTGAGGTCGAACTGCATGCATGCAACTCTGCAGGCTCATGGGCTGAGTACAGTACTATGCATATAACCTTTCATCAGAAGTATAAAGGGCTACTCCCTCCGTCTCTTTTTAGATGTCACTGGAGAAACGTGTTTGTGAGGGAAACACGGTTTTCTAGTGACATCTATTTTGAGACGGAGGAAGTATGTGCTAGGGCGAACCCACCTATGATCACCGTTAATCACGGCCTTCATTTGTATTGGACACTGTCATGCCTGATGCTGTGTGTCCGTCGGCCCAAATATTCAGATGGTTTGGTTCACCCCATAGTATTAAATATAGATTAATTACGAAATTAATTACACAGATAGAAACTAATTTGCGAGACGAATCTACTAAATCTAATTAGTCCATGATTTGATAATGTGATATACTATAGCAAACTTGTGCTAATGATAGCTTAATTATAGGCTTAATAAATTTGTTTCGTAAATTAGTATTCTATAAGCAAATTAGTCTTTATTTGTGTAATTAGTTTTGTAATTAGGAAATATCTAATGCTTTAAATTAGTGTTAAGCATCCGATGTGACAAAAGAATAAAGTTTATGAGGGATGTGATGTGAGATGAAACCTCAACAGTTTTACCGACGATGCCTGAATGAGATGCATGAATGAGATGGGACCTGCAGGAATCAAAGCACCAACAACAGGTGGAGGTAGGTGAGAGTGGATATACTATGCGGCTGAAATTATTCAGATCTGGGAGCAGAGAAGACTGACGAGGGCATCCATCCATCGAGATTTATGTACTCCCTCCATCCATTAAAAATATGCAATTATGGGATCCGTGCCGGTCAAATTGACTCAAGTTTGACCAAGGTTATAATAAAAAATATTAGTATTTATGTCATTAAATAAAATTATTATGAAAATATATTCTATTACTAATCTAATGGTATATTTTTTGTATCAAGAATGTTAGTAATTTTTTATATAACTTCGGTCAAAATTTGAAATGTTTGACTCCTCGGTAAATGAGAATTGCATGTTTTGTTGGACGGGGGAGTACTACTATTAGTACTATCATGGCATCATGCATGAATTGGTTGGCACTGACAGGCAGGATTAGTTCCATGAATTGGTTGCCACAGTGCAGTCACTACTACAGAAACATGCCTTTAGCCAGGGGCTTTAGCCAAGCCCCGGTTTTCCCAACCCGGACTACCAATCCGGTCTCTCGCCTCACGCACGCTTACCAACTGAGCTACACAACCCACGTGATACAGTTCTGGACGTTTTCCTTTTGAATACACTCGTGAAGGACCTTTAGACCCGGTTGGTAACACCAACCGAGGCTAAAAGGACCTTTAGTCCCGGTTGGTAACACCAACCGGGGCTAAAAGGTCACCCTTTAGTCCCGGTTGATATTACTAAAGGCTTGGGGACCTTTAGTCCGGGTTAGTAATACCAACCGGGACTAAAAGTCTTTAGCCCCGGACGCAATTTTTTGCCGAGACTATAGCTCAGTTGATAGATCATCCAAATATCATTTCTGTTGTAGTGAGTGCAGTGCAGTGATGCACGCTCTGATTTTGCTTCATACAGTAAAACCAAAGCCTCTCGTACTACTACTCTCTAGCTAGCGTGCTCAACGAAACGGACAGGTAGATCATTATTATCAGAAGAAGAGGGAAAAGGCCGGGACAGAGGTTGATGGATGATGGATCCCCTCATGAGCTGTCCTCGTCGACTGTTACGTGTGCCTCAAGCCTGTTCATCACCTCATCACTCCTAGTTTCTTCGATCATGATCGACACAATATAATCAAGCACCGGCCTTCCATGCATCCGGCCGGCTCACCAGCTGATCCATCACATCTGCGCGCTAGCTAGTCATTACTGGTCAACAAGATGTCTGCTGAAAGCGGGAAGATACGGAGTACTCCCTCCATCTTATTGAGTGTCGTCCGGGAAGCGTGTTTGTGAGGGGGACATGGTTTTCTAACGACACTTTTAATGAGACAGAGGGAGTATATATCAGCATGCAGCTACCTCTCTTGATGGTCGATCTGCTGAGTGTAGAGTGTGCAATGCCTGCTCGGTGCTCCTAATTCAGTGGCCCAAGGGAACAAATTAAGGCCACCAAAACATGCATGTCGTCAACTAGCAGGCTCACTAGCTAGCAGATAATAAACATCAGTAAGATCTACAATGTGACGACGTCAGTCAAGTACTCCCTCCGTCCCTGAATAAATAGATTCCTAGAGTTGTTCTAAGTCAATTTTTTTTAAACTTTGACCGATTTTTTTAGAATAATACGTCAAGATTTATGATATCAAATTAGTATCATTAGATACATCATAGAATTTATTTTCATAATATATTCATTTTATATGATAGATATTTTTACTCTTTTCTATAAAGTTGGTCAAACTTTTAAAAATTTGACCGGCACGGATTCTTTGAATCGATTTATTCAGGGACAGAGGGAGTATTAAAAGTTTGTGAACAAATTATTGGTACATACCAACCAATTAATTTTTTTCTAAGACAGTAGCCATTTAAATATAATAAAAATCTCTATAGTTGTGGTACATTAACTATGCTCTATAGTCTATATGGATTTTCATCCTTTGCATTGCGCTGCACCTCCATCAAATTTTATTGTGTATTTAGTTAGATCAATAGTTTACATTATATCATCTCTTGTTGCGGTTTTCTTGACATGACAAATGTATATATATCTTGGCTTTCTTCTACTTTTTTCATCGATATCTTACTAGTATATATGCAATTACTACTACAGGCACCATCATTTTATTAGTGCGACGGGGGGCTCCATTACAACAAGCCATATTTAAAAATGGGCAGGACAGTCCATGGAACGGATGGATTGTACGCTGCCACGTACGGTGTGCTGTGCAGTGCAGTGATGCTCTGTCTGATTTGTTTCAGGTTTTGTGGCTGAACACACTATTTTGAGTGATTTGTATAAGGGAGAAATAGTATACCACGACTAAAAGGTAGTGCTGATTCTAACTAATAAGTTGAAACGAACAGATTGTAAGCGAAGGAAAAGGCCGGGACAAGTTGATAGATGGTGGATCCGGGCCCTTGAGCTATCTGTCCTCGTCGGCTGCTACGTGTTCCACGAGCCAGTTCATCAGCTCATCACTCGCATTAGATATATAGTTTCTTTGAAGATAACAGAATCAAGCACCTTTCATGTATCTGGCTCACCTGATCCATCACGTGTACTACTCCAGCACTCTTGATGATCTATCTGCTGAGAGTAGAGTGTGCAATAATAATGGGTGCTCAGTGCTCCTAATTCAGGGGCCCAAGGGAACAAATTAGGGCCCCAAATGCATGCACGTCAATTACGCTCTCTAATTGATCAGCCGTACTCCAGCAAGGTCTTTTTTTTTTCTGAGACGAAAGAAGAATTATATTAAAATATAGCTGGGTACATCATCACATTACAAGTATTCTGAAAAAAACATATATCCAGAAACTGATTTTCAACTATATTGCACCCACACTGTGAATATCTCAAACTCTCAAATCCAAACCTATTTGACGCTTCATATGGATGACCGCACAGGCAAATACTCGACAACAATTGTTTTAGGCCAGACAATAGATGTCCAACGGACGGCCAACATTCTTGCAGGTGGAGTTGAGAAACTTCTTCTTTCTCGTGTCTTCCTTCTTCTTCTTTCTGCCACCGAAGAGTGAAGAAGACTGATCTGAAACTTATTCTCTCTAGTCCTTCGTTGTGGCCAGATCTAACCATAACAAAACTGAGAAAAGACCAGAGAAAATTATTCCATGACGACGACATCATCTCTGCCTTGATGCCGTCATCCGGAAACAAAAATCTCCATGTCGTCATGCTGGTGAAGATGCTGACGCCGAAGTTATCGTCCCCATCTTCAACGAAGCCGCCATGGAGAAAACAATTCCATCCTTCCCCTTCTCCGTCGCCGAAGAGGAGAAAAAGGAGTTAAATCTCCAATACCACAATACTTGGCATGGAGAGAGTCAAACCCTAAAAATTCGATTTGTTGGGGAAAAGTATCAAAAGCGATGGATCCCCACTCTCTCCAACCTCCGACATAGGCCGGAGGGAGGATAGAGGGGGACCAACGAAGGGCGGCGGTGGGGAGCGGGTCGCTCGTCAAAAAGTGGGGAAGACTGGACAACACTCTACTCTACTCCAGCAAGGTCAGGATGTTACTTGTTACCCCCTCTACTCCTACGCCTTATGATTTACAATGGAGGGAGCATGTGAGTTGAGTGTTACACTCCCTCCGTCCCAAATTATAAGTCATTTTAAAAATCTTAGAGAGTTAAAGTTTTTCAAGTTTGACCAAAATTATACTAGAGTTGTGGCAATCGAAGTGGTATGCAACTTTGTACATGACTATTTTTTCATTTGAAATTATTCAGGGCTAGAATATATAATCTATTTTAAGTTTCTAGATTTTAAATCATTTTTTTTTGAATTTTTCAAATGATTTGGATGGATGAATGACTTAAACCATGGTTGTAACACTCAAAGAATTAAATCTACAACTTTGTAGTTGACAACGTTTTCTTTTGAAACCAATTAGAACCTGGAAATTTTGTTTTATGTTTTTGAAATGTATCAAATTTATTTTAATTTAAATTTTGAAATGAGCTCGAGTGGAGGAATGACCTAAACCAAAGTTATTGTACTCAACGATACCTGAGATTTTTCATTTTAAACTTTTTCTTTTCATTTACAATTAGTAAGTCCGAAAGTTCTATTATAAATTTTTAGATTTCAAAATTCACTTTTTAATTTTTTTTAATGATCTCAGATAGAGAAATAATCTAAACGAAAGTTGCAGTACTTGAAGAGATCTGAAACTATAAAATAACAGGGTGTGTTTATATGTACAAATCTAAGATGCAAAGGGTTTGAAATAAGCCACAGCCACTTCCTTTGAAAAGAAACAGAGTATTTAAATAAAATTACGACACCACAAGAAGATAAGGTACCTTAGTGAGTTAGAGAAAAAGGGTCAAGTTTAATTTGGACAACATGATTATATGATGATGACTCGATGAGTGCACGCATGATTGTGGTCCAAATTAAATTGTCAAAGGGTAGCAGCTAGCATCTACAGTACCAGTTGTCGCCAAATAAAGTAACTGAGAAATATTATTCTCTCCTTTATTTTTATGAACCAATTGATATGATGCGGTTAAGTGAACCCATTCCCCATCAGCACAGCACGTCCTTGCTCCCTCCGTATAGGAAATACAACACGTACTTAAATCCCTCCGTATAGGAAATAGATGACGTTTTCGACATCGACAAGGTCTCTAAAGTACAACTTTAACTCTCTTTATAATAAAAAATATTTATTAAAAAGTGCTATATATATATTTGAAAGTATTTTTGAAGACAAATCCATAATATACATTATCAAGCACATCAAATATTTATAATGTGCTATATATATATATATATTTACAACTTTAACTTTTATGAAAATATTTATTAAAATGTACATCATCGAGCACATCAAATATTTATATTCATAATGTTTGACCGAAACCATGTCTAAAACGTCATCTATTTTCTATACGGAGGGAGTACGCCATCTGAGTGAGCGCGTCTGCATGTATGCACGCCTGTGGCATCATTGCAACACACTATCTGTCGTTCGTTAAGTTGCAGGACCAGCTGATGAGAGAGATGATTGGGGCCCAAAAAAAAAAATTGCTTACCGTGCACTCCACTCCCTGTGTGGTGCACCAATTCTCCTTTTGGGTGTGTGTGCGTGCGTGTGTGCGCCGCACGGTACGCATACGTGATTCATGTGCTTGATGATGTACATTAATGTACAGTATCCCGTTAGGGTTGACGGGGTTGTACTGTAGCTGTCCACTGAGACAGTAGGTGAGGCAGGCGGTGGACGTGTTTGTGTGTGGTTACCGGATATTCGGATTAGCAGGCACGCAAGCGAAATAAAACCCGGCCGGGACGAAGCGAGCGAGCGAGCGAACGTACGTCCACACCAAGCCCAAGATCGATGGCGCTACTGTGGCGGCTGTTCGTCGCACCACGCTTTACAATCTCGATTGGACAAATCGGGGACAGAAAGCGACGAATACTGTTTTGCTGCTACGAGAGTTTGATCAAAATAAAGGCCCCTTTTAAAACACAAAGAATCCTAAAGAAATCTTAAGAACAAGTTCATTTTATTTTTTAATTACACGGTACGTTTACAACACACATGCACACTTACCCTCTTACATACAAAACCTTACTACTAAAAGTAACCCCGAAATTAAAGACTGCGCTAACACATTATTTGTCACTCCCGACCATAATCGATCGCTCCATGAATAGATATCGACCGCAATCGGTTCACGGTGCAAACGACTAACGTTCCTTCGTGTCTGGTTGGCCCTAAACGCAATCGATCGCTCCGTATATAGATGCCGGTCAATACAATGTCGATCCTGCTCCTAACCCAGCGTTATTTGTTCCGTTTCCCTCCTCCTCCAGCTTCGGCTCGCGTCGACTGCTTCTCGATCCCACACAACTCTAGTCGTCGTGACTCACGAACTCGGTCAGACACCAATGTACGACCACAACGACTCCAACACATGCTTTACACACCTTCACCGTACCGGTGAGCCCCTTCCCTCCGCCTCTTCCGTCCTTTCCCTCTCTCTTTGTCCTCGGTTCCCAATCCTATCCTTTTCTACAAACCCTAACCCTTGCAATTCACTCCACATCCATGATGACTTGGACCTATGCTTCCACTGCATCCTCGCCGGTGAGGACTGTCATCTTCTATCACTGTGTACCCCAATCCCTTTTTCCAAATTCTGACTCTAGATTTCTTAATTTTGGCAGTATTCATAGTGTTCATTGTGAAAGGTAGGTAGGTTCTTGATTTTTCTCTCTACTAATAGCAGCACCTCTGGCAAGTGCAGCAATCGGTAGGCCTTCACCTGGGCTTCATGTCCTGCTGTATTTTACTCGACAAATTCACCCACAAGCCCTAAGGTGGCAAGCCCTACTCCCCAGTCGCAGGTAAGCTAAAGAGGAAACGCTTAATTTACCTGAAATATTGCTGTTACAGTGATTGTTGCCATTCTTCATTATTGGGGCTGATTTTTTAATATTTATTTGGTTCAAAACAAATGCCTGATTACATGTCTTTTTTCTGTGGGGTCGAGACTTCCAAGTCTATTCATGCATATTTTGACCTGTGGAATTAGTAGGCCCGTATGTTAATCAGTCTCTGGATTGATAACCTTATGTATTATCTTCAGATAGTTTTTTTTTGGTTTCCTAGACTTCAACTCAACTGAAAGCATGACATTTTTAGTTCAATTTAATCCTATTCAAGAAGAAAAAACTTGAATACGCAAAAAAAATTACGTATCATCGCATTAAAACAAAAAGTTTAAACATACAGCCAACGTACATCTAACGAGTCAAAGGCGGTCAACCTAATAAACCAGCCCTAGCTGGACAATCCTCACAACAGAACACAAGTTTTGATATTACACAAAACAAAAGCAATCAATACCGATGCAGCAGTGTACCCTAAGAAGTGGCCTTGCGTCTTCGCGGTTGTCTGGACGAACCTTTTCCGCCACCCAGAAAGAGCCCATCTAGTGCTTTGACGTTGGACGCCGTCAGATTGCTGCTAAATATCTTGTCAAAGGCCTCTAGTTCTAGCACAAGATGGATTCCAACGGAGTTCTAGCACAAGATGGATGTTAAAAGCATCTTGTCAAAGGCCTCCAATGCTAGCACAAGATGAACGCCATCAGCAAATCCCAACGATGTAGTGGCTGCAGTTGATTTGTATGACTAATTTATTATTATGAGAAAAAAACTATTTCACGAGTGATTTGTATAGCTAGATTAAAGCAATTGAATAGCTCAAACAAATCGAGCCATGCATAGTCCACGACACGGATATCTTGTTCTATATCGCTTCTTAAAAGCGAGACTGACAAACTGCACTCCGGGCATGGCCCACGAACAGAGATGCTCAGTATTGAGATTGACGTCAATTTGGACAGAGGTTATACCGGTCTGCATACATAGCGAGGATGTTCTAGGATCATCAAAACCATGACCTAATGTCGTCAAGGCAAGTGTTCATTAGACAAGATATTTGGAAAAAGTTGAGGCAAACTTTCCCAAGTTAATCTAAATTTGATCTCTTTTGCTTGTACGGTGATTTCTGAATTCATCTTCCGTTGATCCATTCATATTTTGGTGATCAACGCTTGACTTGCCCATGCCGCCGCAACCTGACATCCTTCCCTGCTATGACTGCCGACACCATACACCTGTGGCTGGCAAGTGGTGGTAATAGATCATAGCCTTTATCTTTCGTTCATAATTTAACGTGGCTCTATCTAATTTTAGTTCAAAATGATATAGTATTATAGTCTAATAATTGAATTCGATCTTTGAATTTACTAGGCTAAATTATAGGCTCCTTTGACATCGGCCGCTGGCTTTTGAGACCATTGCCACCAACGCGTGAGATAATATTGTTGTCAAAAAAAATGTTGTCAAGAAAACGCGTGAGATAATATGCACGCTCGTCGTAAGTGCAATCTTAGTTTTGGACTAAGTCCGTTTAATTGTGTTTTAAATTTAACTAAGTTTATCAAGAGATCATCAGATTGTTAATCCATCGTGAGTCCGCCCCCACCGCGTGCCGCTGGCCGTGTCCGACGTTGGCATCTCCCGCTTCACCTCCTCCATTCCGGGCTTCCGCAGCGCGCTCAAGCAGTGCTACTCCGTCTTCGTCGTCCACGAGGTCGCCCACGACGGCGCCCTTCCCCGACGGCGAGGAGTCAGCACACGCGGCTGTCCGCGGCGGCGTTGCTGTGTTGGTGGTGGTGATGACGACTCCTCGACACCACCGTCGGGTGAGGGGCGAAGTTGGTCGGAGGAAGCTATGAATCGACATTTCCAACGATTGCCAGAGGCAGTCGTCGACGAATAAATGTACAAAGTATTGGTGTCCCTATTGATACTATTTCTCGCGAGTTCAAGTATGCGGTGAAGGGGAAATCATTTCCATTCGAGAGTGCGGTCAAAATAAAACAAATCCCAATTGAGTTCCGGTGGGAGAGTTGTGATGGAGGTGAGAACGAATTTTCAGAGGCGGGAGGAAGAAGACCACTCTGTTCTGCAGCTGGTAATGAGGAACCAACGAGTCAGCGACCGTGGTTCCGCATACCACCAAAGGTACAGATTATCCGTGCTGGGATCCTAGGGCCGGGACCAGGAGGAAGGACACGCGGCATTGTGAAACACCCTAAAATTTGTAATCTTGGAAATAGAGGGAAAATGTTTTATTATGTATTTTTGGTGCTCATGAGAATATAGGAGAAATAAAACTTTTCTTTAAATTAAAATTTATCTTAGGGTAATAACATGTTTGAGCATACATGCTGATGCATATTTAATTTTGTGTTGTGTGGTGTGCTTAAAAGTTTGAAAAGGTTTTCAAATTGTTTTGAAAATGCTTTTGAAATGGTTGAAAATAAAAAGAAAGGGTTTTCTTCATCTCCCTTCCCCTTCTCTTCGCTTCTGGCCCGAAGGCCCAGTCGGCATTGGCCGCTCGCACCTCCTCCCATCTTCTTTCACCCGCAGCGGCCCAGCCCAGCCCAGTCGGATCCAAGCCGGACTCGACCGAGTCCGTTCTTTCCCATCATGCGTCTCACCCTTGCCCCTTCCGCACGCTGAACCCCTCTATAAAGCTTCCCGCATCCGCCACTTCTCTCCTTGTTGAAACCCGGTCGATCTCGTGCCCTAGTTTCCTCGCGCCGCTCAGTTTGGATCTCGCCGGAGCTGCCGATCTCCCCGATCTGTAGCCAGCTCCCTCCGTCCCCTAATCGTCGATCACGTCGCCCCTGGTGAGTTCGTAAGATCGAGGGCATCATCCTGGTACCCTTCCTGTGCTTCCCCATGGCTGGAAACGCCGAAGCGCCAACTCCGGCGAGCTCTGTGCTCGGCCAGCCATGGCGACCGCCGTTTTCTCTTCCCCCTCCGGCCATAAAGCGCCGCCTCTCCCTCTTTCTTCTAATCTCGCCCGTTGCCTGCAGATCCAATGGCCAGAATCATCCCGTACCCCCTTCGCTGGTCAGATTTGCAAAAGAAACCCTAAAGATTTTAATATAGAACCCGCCGTCCCTTTGCGCCTTTCCGCAGTACGCCTTCCCTTCGGGAAAACGTAAACCCAGGTCTGTTGTTTCCCAAATACGTTTTCTAATATTTACAAGTTTGCCACTGAAACTGTTTTCGCTATAAAATCTCCGTTTTAACTCCGTTTTGACCCGTTCAAGTTGCGTTAGGTTCGTAATTACATAACCTACATGTTTTTACAACTGTTAATCATGTTTACAACTTTTAAATTTCGAGTTTAGTTTTTATCTAATATTTTATTAAAGAAAATCTTGTTTAATTCATAACTTCTCTTTTATAGCTCCGTTTTTAGTGGTTTTCGTGTTCACGCGTTCGTCTCGATGAGTAGATCTGTTTTATAAGCTTGTTATATCTGTTTTATGTATTGGTGTACTGTTTTCTAATTTAATGCATGTTTTGCTTGTATGTTTGCTCCTGTGTGTCGATGTTTGTTGTGTATAGACGAAGAGTTGCAAGTGAACCTACAAGAGCTTGACTTTGAAGACTGTGATCAACATCAACTTGAAGAAGGCAAGTGCAGGCACCCTTGAAGAAGGCAAGTGCAGGCACCCTTTGATCATGTTCTTTACCTATTCACCATTAATCTCTATATGCATGCATGTGTCTAATTATGTGAACCTTCAGGATTATCCTAGTTTTCCATATCTTCCTTGTTACCTGGGTTATATTTTGGGTAGCAATGCTATGCTAAGCAACTTTACTTGTTCTACAAATACCACATGATGATGATATATTAATGATGACTTAATGGATATGGAACTATGTTTTAACGTGAAACTCAGTGACTCGGGCACATGGTATGGTATGGTGGTTATGGTAAGTTTGGCTTGTGGTTTGTGTTTTGTGCTCGGGTCCGCCTTTTAGGACTGGCTCATGGAGCGACCACCCAGGATAACAGTGCAACCACGAGATGTTATATGGCTCTAACCGGGCTAATTAATTAGAGGATTCTAGTGTTGTGTTAACCGGGCGGCGCTACTGAGGGATGGCCCAAGAATGTGGTATGGACCTAGGGGACCTCTGGTTGCTGCGGTTTCCAGTTGGAACTTTAGGTGGTTATCGCTTGCTAGATGAATCTTTGTAAAGGCCCGTGGTGAAACCCTGCCATGCACCTTGGAAGTGTAGTATGGGAGTCATGACCCTGGCATATGGGAATCACTGCTCGTTGGGAAAAGTGTGCAACCTCTACAAAGTGTAAAACTGATATATCAGTTGTGCTCACGGTTACGAGTGACCTAGACCCTCACATGATTAGTTTTGGACAGTTGGATTTATGGACATAAGATGATGGTTTCTCAGATGGAGGTGTTCACCTCGGTTGATGGTTATATTAATGGTGGTATTCTTCTTAACTAATGGGATGGGTTATCCTATACTCATTTATAGTAATCAGGTGCTAATAAAACTTGACCAACTAAAATGCTTATCGCAGTTGAACAGTGTCAGCCTACCTTTGTTCAAGCCCTGCATGTCATTTATTTTTTGCCTGTACTTGTTGAGTACGATATGTGCTCACCCTTGCTATTCCCCACAACCCCAAACGGTAGCCAAAGTTACCTAGAAGATTAGTGGGGATGTCATGGAGTTTACCAGAAGACTATCAGTTGTGCTTGGCGTACAGTGCCCCCAGTCAACCGTCCCTGTGAAGATTAGAGCCTCAAGTGAAGATTAGTTTAAGGTCCGCTTTACTCCGAAGTTGTAAGTGTTTATATAACTATGTTGCGTTATGTAATAACATTATTTCTGATATTCTATATTCTGATGTTGTATGTGTGGACTTCCTGGGCACACATATGGCTATCCTGGTTTTGTTCTTAAAACCGGGTGTTACACATTGATCCATGAGGGGGTGAGCGAGAGGTTAGTGGTGAATCCGTGAATCGGGGCACCACACACCTGACTTTAAACCTTATCCCCAAATTCGATCGACGCATTTGGAGGATAGAGAAAGTGTGTCTAACCCTAGCCCAAGCATCACATCTTCTAAGGAAAATCTAGCTCGATTTGTTGGTCATCTATGGAAGGGTAGTTCGTCAAAATCCTTCACTGCTGCTGTGCGGGCCGAATCGGCTCGAGTGGTGCGGGTGGTGATGAATCAAGGTGGCGGTGAAAGTCCTTGTTTGGTTTTGGATAATTGATGTCACCTAGAGTACTAACCTTGTCATGAAGTGTTTATGAGCTAGGTTGGTACACTCCAAGTACGAGAGCTAAATGATGATCATGGTATTGGTGGTGATGACCAAAAGATAGATCAAGTGCTCCACATTTGGAAGAAGAAGAAGAGAAAAACAAAATCCTATGGAGATCAAGGCAAAGGTATAAATAGGAATTTTGTTTTGGCACTCAAGACACCGTAGAGGGTGTGAGTGCATTTAGGATAGATAGCCGTACTATTAAGAGGAGAATATCTCAGTGATCACGGTTATCAAGTGCCACTAGGTGGATTCATACATGCATATGCATTAGGACCTAGTGTGCTAACTCGAATCCTTTGAAAATGTTTGTGAAAATGCCAACACACATGCACAGGATGATGAACACTTGGTGGTGTTAGCACTTTTGCAAAGGAGAAGTTGTTGAAGTAGTTTTGGATCAACACAGAGAAGAAAATGAAGTTTTCTGTGTATGGTCGGTGGTACCGACCAGGTGGTCGGTGGTACCGCCCATAGGTGCTGCGTGCAGCCTTCTCTGTGTTGGGGCGTTTTTGGCCTGGCGGTAGTACCGCCATAACCTCGGTACTACCGCCGGCGGTGGTACCGACCAGAGGGTCGGTGGTACCGTGGCTCTAAAGGGTTTCGCGAGGCTCTCTGTGTAGATTTGAAAATGGCCTGGCGGTAGTACCGCCATAACCTCGGTACTACCGCCCGCGGTGGTACCGACGCAAGGTCGGTAGTAGCTTGCTTTTCGCAGAGCTCTCTGTTCGCGTCCGATTTTGGCTTGGCGGTAGTACCGCCATAACCTCGGTACTATCGACCTCGGAGGTACCGACCAGAGAGTCGGTGCTTCGCCTAAATCAGCGGGTCGTGTGTTAACGGCTAGTTTGACTCTGTCGGTGCTACCGCCCAGGAGGGGTCGGTACTACCGACCAAGCGCAGAAAAGTAGGGTTCGGGCTGTCGTCCTCCCCTCTCTATAAATTGGACGTGGCCGCCTTTGGGGAGGGCTTCTTGACTCTCCGACTTCTTGAACATCCTCTTGAGCAAGATCTAATCCCTCCCTCCGATCTCTTTGCTTGTTAGTGCGAATCCAAGTGAGATCGAGAGATCCAAGTGCATTTGCTTGTGAGTTTGCATCTAGTGGCACTTGGCGATTGTTGTTGCTGCGGATATTCTTATTACTCTTGGTGGTTGCCGCCACCTAGACGGTTTGGAGCAGCGGAGGAGATTAGGCACGAGTGGTGATTGTTCGTGGCCATCTCCCGGTGATTTGTAAGGGGTTTCTTGTACCTTCCCCGGCGGAGCGCCAAAGGTAACTCTAGTGGATTGCTCGTAGCTTGTGGATCCCCATCTTGTGTTGGTTGTGCGGCACCCTATTGAGGGTTAGGCGTGTGATGCCTATTAGCGCGTGAACCTCCAAGTGGGTGTATCGCTACAACGGGGACGTAGCTTGCCGGCAAGCAAGTGAACCTCGGAGAAAAAATTATTGTGTCAACCTGTCTCCGTGGTATTCTTTGATATTCATCTATTAATCTCTTGCCGGCTCGGTATACACACCTCTATCTCTTGTACTTACATTTGTTACTTTCTTGCAAGTTAATATTATACCTTGTTGTTAGTTACATTCTCTTATCTTGTGTAGTGATATACATTATTGCTTATTTAGTTGTTGAATAGTTCCTTTGATATTGTGTGACTTAGAGTTTGTGGTTATCTGTGTAGAGCTAGCGCAAACTTCGCTTCGCCATTTAGTTGTCTAACTAGTTTGTTTAAGTGTTGTTGTAGAAAATTTTTATAGGCTATTCACCCCCCCTCTAGCCATTTAGGACCTTTCAGGCGGGCGCTGGAATTATCAAGGATACGGACGCCAAGCATATGGCAGAGGGGGCTATGGCCGTGGATGGTATGGTGAGGGCGGCTATGGGAGAGGGGGTGGAGATGGTGGATATGGGAGAGGAGTTGGTGAGGGTGCGAACAACAGAGGAGGTGGTGAAGGTGGATTCTTGAGAGGAGGTGGTGGATGCAAATTTGGCAGAGGAGGTTGACACAGTGGATGGGGACAAGGTGGGGGAAGAGATGGAAGGTGGCATGGTTTTAACAATGGTCGTGGTATGATCTGGGATAGGAAAATTAATCAAGTGGAAGATGGGAAGGGGAAAAGAGCTGAAGTTGAAAATCTGGTGTTAGAAGCTGGTACAAACAAGAAGGTGCAGCTGTATGAGAAGGTTGATGAAGTTGAAGATATACCAACTACAGATACATATAGCTCCCAGAAGGAAAAGCCAGAACAACAAGACAATGAAATGAATCGGGGTGAAAACCACATGGACCAACAAGGTAAATACATTCCTGCTCCACCAAGAGTTACATGTGAGATTTGTGGCTTGACAAATCATGTTACTAGAGATTGTAGACGTCTGATTTGTGAGATTTGTGGTATGAATAACCATATGACATATGACTGTAACAGATGTGTCCCTTGGAACATGGGTCCTGAGTTATGTGCTGCCCAAGTAGAAGATGAAAGTTTTTTCTTTATCGAAGAATTGGTAGACCCAAGAATAGCTAGAGAAAAGGATATTACTACCATTATATCAGTGGTTAGTGGAAAGGTCTCCAGCAAACAGATTGAGCAAGAGTTCATGGGGTTGGTGGGGGCATCTGCTTGGCGATGGAATGCCAGACAATTATGTGAAGGGAAATTTGTGAAGAGATTTCCAAATGCTCAGATGGTGAAGGAATGGAGTGGTTTCAAGAATTACATGATGCAAAATGTAGATGCTCGACTCAAGATTGCACCTTGGGCTAATGCTGGAGCTAAAGGTGTGCTACAACAGGCATGGTTCAGGGTATTGGATATTCCTACAGATCAGAGATTAGTGAGGAATGTTGCTGAAGTGGGGGGATTGGTTGGGAAAGTCATGGAAATTGATGAAAAAACAAGGTCTAGGCCAGATTATGTGAGAATGAAAATTGCATGCAAGGATATTACCAAAGTGCCAAAGAAATCCTCAATAAGCCGCATATCTTTGGGCTCGCTCACAACAGCCTCCTGACCATCACCACCGTTGGCATCTTCGTCGACCAAGTCTTGGATTACATCCTCCACCGTATTGTAATCTCGAGAACGATTATCGCTACCAGCTGGCACAGCTGCTGAAGATGATGATCCAGGTGCTCCTACAGGATCGGCCTGATTCACCGGTATAGATGCCGGCGTCGATGTCGATGAGCTCACTCCAGATGGACCGCCACTCGCACCTTCTCTTTCACTGTGAAGAGTCCAAACCGTGTAATCCTTCACGAAACCATACCTAATCAAATGAGATTGCACCATGGGATCTAGGTGGGCTTTCGTGTTCTTGCATTTATTACACAAACATATGGTTGCAATCCGCTTCAATTTCTCATGATGCCTTTGTTGGTAGTTCCTAACTTCACTAAAGATAGACCTAGGCAACTATCCCCGGTAACGGTCCAGAAATGCTTGTTGACACTTGCCAACGTCGCGACTAGAAGTAGACTATGGAATCTACCCCTGGCAACGGCGTCGGAAATGCTTGTAGCAAGTCCAGTCACTATACCTAAAGGAGTAAAGCTAAAGCAGCTATCTACTAATGTCAAATGGGGTTGTCAATCCCGACACTAGTAGGAGCTAGCTAGAGAGATTGCAATCTACCAAGAGGAGATTCTGCAAGCGCACAGAACTATCGTAGTAGCACTTCGCCTGGGAGTACCAGGTGTCGATTTATTTGATCCCAAGGGAAGGCTAGGGTGGTGTATGAGTCGAGTCAAGGAGGGGATGAGAGTCGAAGAATAAGAAAAGGGAAAGAGGAGAAAAGGGAAGAGAGGAGATGAAAGGCTAGAAAGAATATATGGGTGGATAGGTAAGGATGAAATGGATGGTAAGGTAAGGTGGATGGATAGGTAAGGATAACTAATATAACTAACTAATAACTAATCCTAGATAACTACGAAGCAAGATAACTACGAAGCAAGACAGGCAAATGTCAATAGAGCAACTAAGTTAAGTATAATTTTATTCCTATCTTGTCAAGTACCGAGGCGTACTAGCCTTTACCACTGACTTAGGTTGAACGCTAGCACAACGAGCCATACTGTTAAACTGGGCCAACTACGTGGTGGAATTCAAGGCGCACAGGGCTGTCACCACCTGCTTGCTACCACAACTATCCGGGGGTCCAGCCATATTTGAAGGTAAGTCTATAACTATGCACCACGCTTAATTATAATCTAACTATCTCTACCCTAGCTTTGAATAGAGACACCCTTGCGGACGTCAGAGCAAATACTTGACTTAATAAGATAAACACTAAACTAACTAAGCAACCTATTGGCAAAGATCAATCACTAAGCACACTAGAGATTAACTACTATGGCTAAGTGAATTGAACTGTAGGATAGCTAGGTCACACTCAAGGCACTTGATAAAGTAATACTGAAAGGAATACTGAAAGTAATACTAAAGTAATACGGGAATAATGATAAATGTACCTGAGATACAAAAGAGCAAACCAGACTAGAGACGCCGGGAAATCAACCGACCTCTGATGCCAGTCACTCGCACCCGCTTCTCTCCTAGCAAGCTCTACGCTACTATACCACTGGTCAGGGCCGAGCTGTGCTAAACTAAGAGCCGCGCTGTGGCGAGGGCACTAGAGCTATACTCTCTCTACTAGCTAACCTACTTGCCTAAGCTCTCTGAGCTCTCACTTGCTTCTTGCCTCTTGCTTGCTTGCTTCTTGGTTGGTTGTGTTTGCTTCTGTTGTTGTTGTTGTTGTGTTGTCAATGAAGTGGCACCACCAGGGGGGTATTTATAGTCTTGAGGAGTGAGGGGGGTACTTATAGGGGGCAGCCAACCGACCTAGGGCAAACCCTAGTGGCGGGCGCCAGCCCTAGGTGGCGGCCGCCACCCCCCTGGGCATTGGATGCACCGTCATTGATCCTACGGTCTCCAGGGACTCCTCTAAGGTGGTGGTTAGGTCGGTTGCATGTCCAAGTAACCGTCATTCGGTCATGATCCACGCCACTCCCCTCCTGAGCCCTCCGATGCCACTGACCTAGTGACCAAGAGCCAAGATTTAGCCCTGGGGTGGTCGCACGGATCAGTGACGTGGCAAGGGGGGAAGTTTGGGCCTCTCCTTGTGGCGGGCGCCACCCCACTAGGGCCCAAATGGGCTCTGGTGAGTGGTCTCGGCCCCTGGTGGGTCCATGCTCCAAATTTGGTCCAAATCCTGCATTCAAATCAAAATCTATGGACATGTGGAATTCGGTTAGTTTGAAACCTATTTGACTACATTTCATGCCTTTTTGGTGAATTTTTGGGTAAAGTGTTGATGGTAAAACAGGTGTTTAAGGACCATCAACAACCTTTTTGCAATAGTAATAAACTTCCTCACTTCCTCCAGGTACCGCGGATCACCCACTCTATCGATCGGTACATCCATTCGGACCTCTCCATCATACTTGATAATCCTACACACACATAGCAAAAGAAATAGACAGAAATGATTGAAAAAAGAAAAGCCTTCTTCCAAATGTTGGAAAAGAGAGAAAAAAGAAAGGATATAGGAGGAGAGAGGGTGAGAAGAGAAGAGAAAAGGGTGGCAAAAAGAGAGAATGAGGAAAGAGAGAGAAGGGTGGGAGAGCCACCATAGCATATGGTACATTCATGCATGGAAAGAGAGAGAATGGATCTAGATCTAGATCTAGAACACTTGAGCCAAAAAGGGGGAAAAAGAGAGATAAAGGGTGGGAGAGAGCCATTAGGTACCTTTTGTGTTGCCCTCCACCCCCAAATTCAATCCCTAGACCTCAATTCAAAAAGTTTGTCAAATTTTAGGGCAAAGCCTCCTCCCCCAAATGTTGGAAGAAGAAGGCTCGTGGGGAAGAAGAGTGGGTTGGGCTGATATATATGGAAAAGCTTAACCGTGGCGGGCGACCTAAATTTCCCGTCACGGTTAATAGACCATTAACCGTGACAGGTCCCTTAGGTCGCCCGCCACGGTTGATGTCATTAACCGTGACAGACCGGTTAAGGAGTCCGCCGTGCTTAATAGACCATTAACTGTGACAGGCACTTTAGAACGCCCGCCACGGTTACCTCATTAACCGTGACGGGCGCCTGGGCAACCGGATGGCCAGGACAGCAACCCAATAACCATGAAAGACGGGTCAAAGGTCCGTCATGGTTAATTATTATGGAGTGTCACGTAAAATAATTTCTGTAGTAGTGCGTTAAGTTCAAATATCTGAAAAACAACACAATACATATTGTGGCGCATAAGTTGAGTGACTCACATGTATGGTATGATTTACTCAAAATTAAAGGTTGTTATTTGCTTGGAAGAAACATTAGAATAAAAAATGGGTGTCATACCAGATTTTGGAAAGATAAATGGCTTTATCAAGAACCTATATGTACAATTGCTCCAGAACTTTTTGAGCTCTGTGAATTTAAAGATGTAATTGTTGACAAGGTAAAAGTTGGGAGAGTCACTATCACATTCAGAAGATGGCTACCTACAGATTTAAGAACCAGTTGGGAAAACATATGGAATGATGTTCTATCTTTCTCAGTTGAGGAAGGATCTGATGAAGTTATATGGACACTGGAAAAAAATATGAATTTTTCAGTTAAATCTGTGTATAATGCTCTTACAAAAACAGATGTTGGGATCCATCATAAAAAAATATGGAAAGGGAAGGTTCCTCCTAAAATCAAAATATTTATGTGGTTGTTGTTGAATGGAGCAGTTTTAACCAAAGACAATCTAATTAAAAGGAACCAAAAATGTGATCCTAAATGTTGTTTCTGTAGCTATCTAGAAGACATACCACATCTATTTTTTCAGTGTTCAGTTGCAAAAACAATTTGGGCAGTGGTGGCGAAAAGTACTTCATCCAAGCCCACAATTTGGGTATAGAGTCTTTGTTTTCGTAAGACTTTACTTTACTTTACTTAGTACTTACTTTGTGCAATATTATAATTGTTATAGTATTGTTGTGCCCTTATTTTTTCATATTTTAGTTTATACAAGTTGGGTTACCTGGAACATGCCTGTGTGCGATCATTGTCTGTTACAGGGTGCTCTAGTTGGTTGTGCACATGATTAGAGTAGTAAGAGATGGTTTAAGCATGGTGCTTAGACTTTATCTTACCTTTGGTTGTTGCCTATCGCACGGATAGATAGTGGTAGCCAGCAGGGGGTGACAGCCCTGAATCTGGTCTCTAGAGTCCACCACGTGTTCTTAGGCAGGATTTAAAGGATAAGGTTGAGCATGACATTCTGACAGTAAGAGTCTTTTTTTTGCGGGAGACAGTAAGAGTCTCTTTTTTTGCGGGAGACAGTAAGAGTCTCTGTGCTCCCTGTCCGCTTGTCGCATAGCACACTTGTCGTGAGGGCTTAATCTAGTTAAACCTTTGTGTGATTGAACTGAGTGCATAGGAGTAGAAGTAAAGTCATAGGAGTCCCATACTCTCTCGTTGTACTCCCATCTAGCTATACTTACTAGTTATCCTTTATCTTCTACTTAGTTTGCTACATCATCACTCATTTACCCAAAGTAGTTTACCCCAATCTAGTAGTTGGTGCTAAGTTACTGTTTCTCTGAGAATCCTCCTTTGTTTGTTTATCATTTCTAGCTGTTGCTTTCCTTTGGGATAAAATAAATAACGATACCTTCGAATACTCCCGGGTGAAGTGCTATAGTAGTATATTCTGTGCGCTTGCGGAATTACCCAATAGACATAAGAATTACCGATAAGACACTTTTGATGTCGTCGCTGAGGATAGACCTACACCCAATTCTTAGAGGTGACATTACGAAGTGTCAACAAGCATTTATGGCACCACTGCAGGGGAAAGCATAAGGCTATAAGTTTTAGTAAACCTAAATCATAGAGTTACCATTAAGTTAGCCTTCAACTAGTTTAGAAACTTACCCTTGCCTTCGCTTCTTTATGAAGCGAGGCGTTATTCGAGTGGTTTCCAAGTTCGAGTGGACATACCTGGAAACTCCTAAAGGACATTAGACATCGCCTAGTGTTCCTTAGGAAGATCATCTCGATCCTTGACCCACTCAAGAAGGGAGGTTCTACACCCATTCTTAGAGAAGACCATGGCCCTGAGATTGACCTCTGACTTCTCGGCCCCGTCTGCTGATAACGTGGATGTGAGACCACGGGTCAATAAAGGAGACATGACCTTTGAGCTTAAGCCAGCTCTGATAAATATGGTGCAAGCCAACCCATTTTGTGGGAAGTCCCATGAGGACCCAAACGCACACCTTAGACACTTTCTGGAGGTATGTGGCACTATTGCCATTAGAGGGGTCACCTCAGACGTGATCTGTGAAAGGATCAAGATGCCCAAGAGGGGGGGGGGGTGAATTGGGCTTTTCTAAAACTTTTCGCAATAATTAAATCCTAACAAGCCCCATTAACCCCTTATGCCTAGAAGTGTGTTTCTCTAAACTCTACCGCACAAAAGACTATCGCTAAATCATTTCTACTCTAGCATGGCAATTCAACTTATGAAAGAACAACAAGTAAATTGCGGAATTGAATTGCTCAAAAGTAAATGCGTATGTAAAGAGAGTAGAAATGACATGACGATCTTTTTCCCGAGGTATCGAGGTGTCGGCACCCCCCTAGTCCTCGTTGGAGCACCCGCGCAAGGGTATCGCTCCCCCTTGATCCGCGCAAGGATCAAGTGCTCACTATGAGCTGATTCTTCGCCACTCCGGCTCGGTGAATCGCTCACTACCGGTCACAACATGGCTTGGGTCATC
>CM019831.1:116181592-116211544 GCA_009763385.1 Coix lacryma-jobi var. lacryma-jobi | reverse complement strand
TCTTGCCCATGAGGCAAGTGTGGAGTTGTCATCATCATCGGACAAGTTGTTGAATAACCTTGGTGAAGGAGATGGCTTTTGGAATGCAATGGTTGCCATCTTCTCATCTTCTTCGCTTGAGGTTTGTACCGTTGAGTCCCATTCATGTCCAATGTGAGCTTCTCCCATGTACCTCTTGTTGTGCTTCTTGTAAGTGGCTTTGTCATCTTTCTTGCCCTTGTTGTCTTTCTTCTCATTTGGGCAATGAGCAATGAAGTGCCTCGGTGCTACCACAATTGTAGCAAGTTCTCTTCTTCTTGTTGGGAAACTTCCTCTTCACAAACTTGTATCCTTCTTTCTTGAGCCCTTGCGGTATCTTCTCATGAATAGGGCTATATCATTAATCTTCTCAAATTCTCACTATCACTCTCACTTTTGCAAGAGGATGATGTGCTGTTCCTCAACCTCTATTTTCTTCTTTTGTTGCTTGGGCTTGCTTGTAGAGGCTTGTTTGCTTGAATTTGGCTTGCTTGATGTTGCTTGCTTTGTTGGCTTGCTTGCCTTGAGTGCTACTTCCTTGATCTTCATCCCATCTAGCCTTGCTTGCAACTCTCCAAGCTTCCTTCTTTCATTAGCTTCCTCTCTTTGCATATCAAAAGTGATAATCCTCCCAAGCACATCACTAGGTGTGAACTTTTCAAATTTCTTCTTGTCTCTAATCAATGTCACCACGGTCTCATTTCTTGGTGAGTAAGCTTCCAACATAATCTTCACTACCTTGTGATCATTGATTTCGTTTCCACCTAGTCCTCTAATCTTGCCAACAATGACCATCAACCTATCAAACATCTCTTGAGGGCCTTCACCATCACAAATCACAAACCGGTTGAGCTTGGCCATCAACAAATCAATCTTGGATTGCCTCACTTTATCAACCCCTTCATGAGCAATATGCAATGTGTCCCAAATCTCTTTTGCAACTTCAACTCCCATGACCTTGTTGTACTCATCACCATCCAAGGCACTAAGTAGCACACTAGTTGCTTGGGCATTGAGATGAATGTTGCGGAACTCATCTTGAGTGGGGTTCTTTGGGTCAACCGGTGCTTCAAGTCCATTGTGCACTATCTCCCAAATTCCTGGATGGAGACCAATAAGATAGGTCTTCATAATGTGCTTCCACTTGGCAAAGTTGGTCCCGTCGAAACGAGGCAACTTGCCCGCGGGTACATTAATGAGAGGCCTAGAATCATGGTTAGACATAGAAGAATAAGTGTAGGATACGGCTTTGTATGTCTCCTTGGTCTCCTCCTTCTTCTTCTTGTCATCCTTGTGATGATAGGAGATGTCATCATCGCCATCTTCGGTGCTACTTGAGTCTTCACTCAAATGCACACTCTTCTTTGCTTTAAGCTCTTCCATCTTCTTCTTCTCTTCTCTTCTCTTGGCTCTTTCTTCTCTTCTAATCTTTCTTTCTTCTCTTCTTTGAGCCTTGTCTTCCTTTGCTTTGAGAGCTGCTGCATCTTCTTTTGCTTTGGCTCTAGCTTCTCTTCTCAACCTTCTTTCTTCCTTTCGCCTTGCGAGCTCTCCGGCCGACACAACCAATTGTGGAAGTGTCCTTCCGCTAGCTGTGGAGATACTCTCGCTGCTGCTAGTGGTGTGCACATCCGGATCTTCAAAGGGTTTGGGTTGCACAACACTAGCATCACCCGCTCCGTCAGTGGCCATACTCTCGCACGGTTAAGTGCTGCTGAGAGACCAGGCTCCGATACCACTTGTAAGGACCTGTATGGCCTAGAGGGGGGGGGGGGGTGAATAGGCCTGTCAAAAATCACAGCTTAAAACTGAATTAGATAGGCCCGGCACTACCGCCCTGTGCCCGGCACTGCCGCTCCCCGGCACTGCCGGCCTCAGCGCGGTACTGCCGCGCAGATGAAGACCAGTAGCTGCAATTCGAAATCTAACCACAATCTGCAGATTCTATATGAATAGGAATGTAACAATAGACTATATGAACCAGCAGAAACAACTACTCCAAGCCAAAAATGAAAGATATAGTAGATCGGGCCAAACCCTAGAATATATCACAAGCTCATGAACATAGAGAATGAAACCAAGCAAGCACGCGAGACAAGTGATTTATCCCGTGGTTCAGCTCGCCACCAAGGCTTGCCTACCTCCACGTTGTTGAGGTTGACCACTTAGGTCAAGAGCTTTGCAACTCAACCTCGTTCTCAAGTCAAGGAACCAAATCCTTGAGGTGAGGGGTAATCTTACTAGCTGCACAAGTGATTACAAACCTCCCTAGGCCGCCACACAAGTTGGCAAGGCTCTAGGGCGACGCCTAGCCGGCTAGGGTTCCAAGAACCCAAGAGTAATAGAAGCAAATCCACCGGCTATGGCTCAAATCAAGTGCTCTAGGCAGTAGATCTCAGCTAGGGCTCCTCTTTTGTGAAGGTTTTAGCCTCTCAACCACTTGGAATCAATGGGAATGAAGATTTTGGTGGTTGGGAGCTTGGAGGGCCTTCAATGGAGAGAGGGAGCTTGTCTGGAGGTAGGTGGAGTGTTCTGGTCGTGGATGACCGTTGGGGGGCAGAGGGGGTGATGTAAATACCCTCTGCCATCCAACGGGCAGTTTAAGTCGCGGCAGTGCCGGCCTCAGCCCGGCAGTGCCGCGGCCCGGCACTGCCGCGCCTAGAGCGGCACTGCCGCGCCTACCAAGCAGACAGGTATAAATCTGAGTTAAGTGCAGCTGTCTTTGGTTGGAAATGTGGATGGTTTGGGTTGGTTTGAGCACATATCATTCAGCCATATCAATGAATTTGCATTCCCCCTTTATAGTACGGCATTCCTAGACTCAAGTAATCAAAAATAGAATATCCTTGAAGCGCTTTGAGTTCGGAACCGACGAAATGTAGTGTGAGGGGTCCACCAACGCATATACACCATCCTTTCTTAACATAACCTGCTTATCAACTTTGTAAATCTCATTAGTCCTCTAATCGTGTGGTCATTATCACCAAAACCCACAATTAGGGCTTGATTGCACTTACAGTTTCCATAACTTTTGTGTTTTCAGGTTTTGGCACAAGTTATAAGTTAATTCATTCCTTTGTGTTTAATAACTTTTATGTTAAGTTTATAAGTTAATTTCTTTATTTGTATTTAATAACTTTTATACATAAGTTCACGTTCGCGCATCAATCAAGTGGCTGCATGCCAAAAAGAGAAATGGAGCGGGATTTTTTTTCTTCCTAAAATGGCATCTGGCTCACGCTGTCTGATCGATCGCTCAATTGGAATCGGGTGATCGTTCACGGAATAGTGGTGTCAGTGGTGAGTGCAAGTGAAAAAACTTTGAAAATTGATTGTGAAAATGCTAACACACTTGCACATGATGGTGTTCACTTGGTGGTGTTAGCACATTTGCAAAAAGAGAAGAAGTTGGAGAAGTTTTGGAGAAAACTTTAGTTGAAAAAGAGAAGTCATGGCTCTTGGATTGGAAAACTGTATTGATCCTTTGTTCTTTGGATCATGTGTTCATGTGGGTTGTGTAGCCCTCTGAATAAGCTTTCCAAACTGTCCAAGATCATCGAATTCCGAGTTTGGAGCTAAGAGTTATGGCCGTTCTCGTGGGATGCTTTCTGGAGGGTGGCGGACTGTCTGCCATTTTAGCGGAGGACTGTCCGCGGGCCTCGGACGCACCAATGGGGTTGCATCGGACGCGACAGTCGCACTGTTCTCGGGTTGACAGGTGAACGGCGGACTGTCCGGGCCTATAAGGGCGGACTGTCCGCCGACTATTTTTTCAGAGAACAAGGTTGCTGGACAGGTTATGTGCGTCCATTTTCAACGACGGACTGTCCGGGCCCAAGGGGCGGACTGTCTGGCATGACCGTTGCAGCTCCTAACGGCTAGTTTCTTTATAAGGGCTGACTGTCCGGGGCTATAAGGGCGGACTGTCCGCAGTTCAAATTTCAGCACGCGTCCAAACGGCTAGTTTGGGCCTTCCCTCTATAAATAGAGGTGGTGGCCGGCCATTTGATGTGTTGGGCACCTTGGGGACTTAGTATCCTTGTGTGAGAGTGCTTGGGAACCCTCCAACTCACTTGGGATTAGTGCTAATCATATTCGCTAAGTGAGAGAGCGATTCTAGTGTGGTGCATGAGAGATTGCAAGTGTGGCACTAGGTGATCGAGTTGCAAGCCGGTGGTGCTTGTTACTCTTGGAGGTTGCCATCTTCTAGACGGCTTGGTGATTGTGTCTCCGTCGTGAAGCCCGCAAGAAGTTTGTGCGTGGCTCCGGAGAAGGCTTTTGTGAGGGGCATTGTGCTCGCCCCGCGGAGATCGCGAAGAGCAACTCTAGTTGAGCGAGGAGCGAAGAGCGCCAAGTGGTCCGGCCGGATCGGAAGCTAGAGCTCTTGGTGAGCACTCCATGGTGGAGAGTGTGACTTGAGGGTCACCACTAGCAAGAGGATCGGCGGCAACCTTGGGCTTGCCTCAACAGGGACTAGCTTGGTGGCAACCAAGTGAACCTTGGGATAAAATCACCGTGTCAACCTTGTTCATCCCGTTGGTTTGCATTCCTCACACACAAGCTTGTATTTACTTTCATATATATTGTGCTTGTGTAGTTGCTCTTGTAATTAGTTAGCTTGTGTAGCTTGCTAGTTACCTTCCTTGCTTGTGTAGCATAGAAGTTGATCCCGTGAGTGACTAGTTGACTTGTAGTCTTGCTAGTCACATTGCTTAGTTTGTGTAGCTAAGTTGGGCTCTCTAATTTGACTAGTGTAGCTTTGTTATTGAGCATTGCTAGTGAGCTTAGGAGCTTTGTGCTTTGCTTACTAGATTATGTAGGAGCTCTATGGTGTTTGAAGTACTAGTTGCATAGGTATGTGTGACCTTGCTTCTAGAATTGATTAGGTGAGCTCTAGCTAGCCCGACACCTTATTTGCTTTGTTTAGGATCTTTTGTAAGGTTCTAAAGTTAATAGGTAGAAGGGTGTAGTTTTTGCTAGACTGATAGTTTTAATTCCGCATTTATTTCGGTTAGTCGGTGCGATTAATTTTTAGAAAGGACTATTCACCCCCCTCTAGTCCGCCATCTCGACCCTTCACCCTCGTGTCGCGAGGCTGGAACGACGGCGCCCCCGCCATGTTGCTGCGGTCGAGCCAGCGGGTGGCCGCCCCTGACTGCAGGCCTCTTGACGTTTGTTAGTGCAAATAGAATATGAAAGATTCCACAAGCGCACAGAACACCATCGTAGCATTTTACCGGGAGTATTCCAGGATCGTTATTTATATTTTACCACTGGGAAGCAGGGGTTAAGAATCTGATAATTCACTATCATGCATCTACTAACTCAGAGTACTAATTAGACTAAAGCGGGAGTAATTGATAAATGATATGTTAACGAATGAAAGCACAATAAAGAGAATTTAATGATAAATGTAAAGATAACTATAGTGGGAGGACAACGGGAGAGATCAAGGTTCCTATGTTCTTCTCTATTACTTGGGTTCTAAGGTAACAAAGATGAAAAGATATAGCAGTCATAAACATTGGCACTTTGGAGCAACAGTACCTTTCTGACTCTCGAAAAAGACTGGGAAGAAAGTAGTCAGGGGAAGGCTGCCAAAAGCTCTACGAAAACATCAATCCGAACGTGGTGGACTACGAAGGCCTAACAGAGCTGTCACCCCGAGGGCTACCACAACTATTCCGTGGGATTGAGCGCAACCTCAGGTAACCTATAGACTAAACATCATGTCTAATCTATCAATTACTACTCTAATTACCTAGCAAAACTAGAGCACTCAATACGAGTGAAGATCCCATGCCAAGATATAACAACTATACTAATCATATAATAAAGCATAAAGTAAATAGAGAATATAAATATATTAAAGCATAAGTCTTACAAAGAAAAGATACAAGACATACCAAAACTCTGAAGACTCCTCCGAAACCGGAGTGCAACTCCGCTCTCCCTAACTCTCGACTAAAGCTAAGCTATTACATTGGAAAATCTAAACATAATTCTCTAGAGAGGAGAGGTTGTCCTTCGAGGGACGCCTCTACAAAGACTCCCAGATGATGATGTTGTTGTGTTGCCTCAGGGGGGTCCTGGGTTTATTATATAGGGGCTCCTGGCCTCCCCTCCACCTTGGGCAAGCGATGTGGCACTAAATCCTTCATCATATGCACATGGGCCTTAATGGGCCAAAACACGTCGAAGAGGTCGGTTGGAGTGCGTCACGCAAAGGGGGCGAGATTGGGCCCTATAGCAGACCGGTCGGCCCAAGGGGGAGACCGGTCGGTCTGCCTCTATGACAGGTGGGCCCCGCCTTCCGTGGGTCGCCTTCTCGTATCTTCTGGAAGGTTCCGGATTGTTCTAGAATCTTCCAAGTCGTATCCAACAAGGACTCTCTCGTCGGGACTCCAAATGTAGCAAACCAAATGTTCGTTTCGATCGTCTCGACGAGCTCTTCACAATGGTGTGCTCTGTTTCATCACTTGAGATAATTTTATAAGGTGAAATATTGATAACCCTGTAAAACAAGTGAGAACAACACAACTCGCGGAACTTGTTAGAATCAAACCCTACAACTATGCTTTATGGTTCATTTAATATCATTCTATGCATTAGTTGATGGTATAATATTAACATTAAGGACTGTCAACAAGTTCCCCCAAGCTTACCCTTTGCTAGTCCCTTAGCAAAGTCAAACTCAATAATAGATCGGGAGTTGCTACAATATCTGCACTTCTAACAAGTACACATGTATTCAAACAAAAGTTCTCATTTGGATTAGAATAAAGATATCATATTATTCATCACGGGGCTTAGTACTTTACCTTGAATCTTGAGTAACTGAAAGATAGAACGATCAAATCAAGCACCATGTCTCTAGCTCTTTCACTTCACCATTATCCCGGAGTTTTTATGAATTTTCAAAAAGCTTAAAAACATATGTTGTCAAATTAAACAATGGATCCAAAGAGAAAGTCAACCACACCATTGAATCGAGAAGTGCATGTGTATGGAAAATGGAGGCGGATGCTCTTTTGAATATATCACTCTCTTCTGTTTATTAGAAACACATGGCTTCCAGGCTAATTCTACTGGCGGGCATGTGCCCATTTTTTCTAATATTCATATTTTTTTTATTCTCTTTCTTCTTTTTCGAGGTTTCGGACACTTGTCCTTTTTTATTTCCTCGGATCTATCTTTTTGAGGTTTCGGAGACTTGTGCCTTTTTATTTCCTCAGATTTTTTTCTTTTCTTTCTCTCATTTTTTTAATAGCCACATGCTTCCAACAAACTTTTGAGAGGATAACAATAGATAATCATGAGCATTTATGCGGAAGATGGATGAAATGTGTAAGTGATCTCAATTCAATAGCATGATAACTTCTCATAGGGTCAACAAAGCTTAATTTAACTCAACACAATTATTAGTCATATTTATATTGAGAAAACTCCGGAACTCTAGTGTTGTTTAGAACAAGATAATAGCAGCTCAGATCATCACATATCATATCTGTCAATTACCTAGACTCCAGATCAAGCATTTGATACCCGTATATTTAATTTCATTTTAAGGCATTATTAATTTTTAAACTTAAGAGAACTCATGCTTAAAGGCTAGGTATTAGAAAGAAATACAATAGAGCAACTATTCATCATTTCCATTTTAAGAAATTAGAGAGAGAGTTCTTCAGATTTGACATGCTTTATTTATTTAATCTAACACACACTATAACCTATTACTTAAAAACATTAAGATAGTAGTAAGACATACCTGAATCACGAAGATAACGAGGGTGCGTCTCCCCCAAGCTAATCCCTTCGATCACATCGAGCCTTGATGTGCCCGAATATTTTTGTTCTTTTTCTTTTTAAGGATGAGCCTTCATTTGCTCATATTTTTTGTATTTTGAATTTATTTATAAAAAAAACTTAAGAGGATAAAGATACTTACCTGGATACACAGGGGTGCTTTCCCCCAAGCTGAATGTTGACGTAGTCGTTGGATCTTGCAATGTAGCAGACTGGCAGTGAAAATGTTCTTCCTCTATCAGAGAATTAATTGATGTTGATGGTTGTTGAAATAGTGCTCCAATAGTGGATGGACCATCCACTTGCTCGTCAGCTTTTCTTGGTCTTTAATCCTGTGAAACTCAAATAGACAACAAAACTTGTGGAACAGATTAAGCGTTAGTGGTTGGCCACTCAAGCCTTAGTTGTCCAGAGTTTCAGTAAGATCTCTTTCTCAATATTTTTATATTTTTATATTTTTTATGATACAAGAGAAAATGCAACAGGATGAATGCATGTATATTTATTTATATATATATATATATATTATGTCACCACAGTGAATATTTCATGTGGGTTTTTACACACCACAGAATTATTCACATGAGGCTTCATGATTTATAATGTATTGCAATAAGTAAAATATTTTTATTTTCTTTTGTATGCAATGCTAATGCAGAAAAGTAAATATGCTATGGAGAAATAATGATGAAAAGTAAACATGCAAAAAGAGAAACTAATGTAGAAAAGATAAATATGGATAACTACCGATTTTACCTTTCAGCGATGGTTCAATGTTTTAAGTCCTCTGAACAAGACTTCTCACCATGTTCATTTCTAAGGTGCGTTATTTGATCTCGATATGTAGACCTTGGTAACTACACCTCTTGATATGGTGTCACTCATGTTCTTCGTTCGTCCAACAATTTGAAGTGAAACATTAATTGTGGAAGCTGGCAGCATCTTGCTCAGTGTGCATATTCTTGTAGATCCAGGACCTTCACTCTGTAGAATTTAGGAGTTGACAAACCCCTCTATGTTTTGCTCAAGAGTGTATCCTGCTCATAAAGACAAGGTAGAGATCAAGTGCATGGGCTCTGTTGGTGAAAAAACACCAACAGAACCAAAAGTTTTGTTCGTTCCTCTCTAACCTTAGGCACTTTGCACAAGATAAACTTGTTGTTTATGTGTTCTATTCAAACTTAACATGAGTGATAGGATCAGAAGATGAGCATAAAAGTAGCATCTTAAAATATTTAACATATCAGATTACTTAACCCAAGGAAGGATAATCTATGCATAATGTGTCATGATTGTTATATATCATCTTCCAAAGGTTGGATGCATAACATTTTAGTCATTTGGTTAAGATAGTGAGATTCAAGAGAGTAAAGCTAGAAACAAAGAGTAAAGAACTGAACATATTGAGTTGATTAGGTTGAATCATGTGAGGTGCAACTTAAACATGTTTGGTTCTTTATTTATGTGCATACCAGAATCAAGGACAAGCTTTTAAAGTGATGGTCACCTACCTTGAAATGATCATTGAAGAGTGATTGCGCCGAACCACCTTGTGGAAGCTTCTCTTGTCTAGCTGGTTGTTGTTCATGACTAGCTTGTCTTCTCTTGCCTATCTCTCAGTGGGCCAGCTGAGTTTTGTTCTCAACAGGTCCAGACGATGGAGACTTTGTCAGTTATTCTTTTGATTTGTAGACTCTGACACTATCTCTTCATCTTCTAATTCTTGCAGTGTAGTGGCTTTATCCTTCATGATGTCCCCCTCAATTCCTGGCAGTTGGTTCTTCATTTGTCGGTTGAGTCAACGTCTTCTCTTGGTTTTCTTCGGCTGCTCATAAATGGTGTAGCTGTTGAAGAAGCAGCGACCCTTTTGATTGAAGATCCAAAAGTGGACGTCTCCATGTTCGACATAGATGACAACATTGGTGGTGTTCAAGAACGATCTTCAAGAATGAGTGATGGATCATATTCTTCTTCTAGACTGGGGCAGCGTCTAGTGACTTGTACTAATCAAAGTGGTGAGTAGGAGGTCAAAGTGTCTTGAAGCTGGATTTCTCCTTCCTCATCTTGATCGTGAAGCACATCTAGACAACAGAATTGTGTCTCCTCCAAGCTGGCTTGTGAAGTAGGTGGATGCCCAAACTTCTTCAACAACATGTTCATGAGTTGAAATTGTCGACCTTGTTGTTGTTGAAGTTGTTCCACCTTGTCCCCTAAACTAGCTCTTGTGTTTCAATGATTAGAAGTGAGGACAACTTTCACTGCTTGTCTTCATAGTGAACCACCAACAGACTTCCTTCGGATGACTCATAGATGTTATAATGTAGTGGCATATCGTCACCCTGATATTTGTTGTTGGTGTCGGTGCTGATGTCTTCGACAATGATGAGCGTAGGCATAGATTGACCCATACGGGGTGAGTTGCATCCTGCTCGTCATCAGTGTCCTAGCTTAAGCCTTCACAACTTGGCTGCCTTCGACATCACTAGTGGCTTGTCTGATGATGAGTTTTGTCTATCCACGGGTTGAGTTTTGGATCTTTAAGTTCACACCATGAACAAGCAAATCTCATCTCCTACAAAATGTTAGTGGACATATACCCGAAGGATTGCACTAAATTTGAAACATGAGTTGTTATCCGCAACTTATGTGTTATTCATCCATGCTAATGAAAATGATGATTTTAGGATTACTTTTAGCATAGACTAGCATTTTATGTGTTGGCTGTATTTTAACATGGTTCAAGGCAAAGATACTTGCAGTAGAAGATAAATTGAAATAAACTTTAATACTTACAGTTCTTTCATCCATGATGAATGAGCTGAGTCTTCATTATGCAGTTCACCATATGCCTTGCTTCATCTCTGATGTGAATTCATCTTAGGACTTTCCCAAAGTGTATTTAGAGTTCTCTGCAGGGGTTAGTCCAACAGAATAACCAATGTCTACACAAGCTAATTTCAGATCAATAATCAAACCAAACTCCGTGTCTAGTTTGATTAAGGTAGACTATTTAACCTAAGCACCACGCTTAATTTAAAAAGCCTATGAAAGTATTTGCAGTACTTTCAAACTAAAACTTGCTATGGCAAACATAGGTAGCATGAGAGCATAATAGAGATTTATTCAAAAAAAAGATGACAGAGTATGATCACAGTGAGGAATATATTTTTTTCTTTTTTTTTCTTCTTTTTTTAATATATATTTTTTTGTTAGATGCAGATGACATGAATGCATGCAAGGAACTAAACATGATGAGGATTTGATAAAAGAAAACCTAAACTAAATGGAGTGGATGCAAGGATGATTCAAAGTAAACATGCAGTGGAATGCAAGAAATTAAAAAGATAACTACTCAAAATGTTTAAAGTCCATGAGCAAGACTGTCTCACCTTGATCATACTTACCATGACTCACAAGTAGGATTTGTGAGTGGCGCAGCATATCCGTCACATGAGATGGGAGTTGAATTCTTGTGACAATGACCTTTTCTCCAATCTACACATGGTTAGAATAATATATATGTATACACAAACCTGTGAGATGGTAGGGCTCCAGAGTTAATGATGGATCTTGAATGTTCAGGCACCCTGGGTTCTTTATTCTTGTGGAAGCTCGCCATAAGGTCGAAACGACGTCTGATGTCCTGTCTATTCCACACTCAACAGAACAAGGGATAATCCTACTAAGGCTAGTGGTACACTAAATTAGCAGACATCAAGATAATTACCAAAATCTTTACACCAATTGCTTCCCCGGCAACGACGCCAAAAATGCTTGTTGACGTTTGTTAGTGCAAATAGAATATGAAAGATTCCGCAAGCGCACAGAACACCATTGTAGCATTTTACCGGGAGTATTCCAGGATCGTTATTTATATTTTACCACTGGGAAGCAGAGGTTAAGAATCTGATAATTCACTATCATGCATCTACTAACTCAGAGTACTAATTAGACTAAAGCAGGAGTAATTGATAAATGATATGATAACGAATGAAAGCACAATAAAGAGAATTTAATGATAAATGTAAAGATAACTATAGTGGGAGGACAACGGGAGAGATCAAGGTTCCAGATCAAGGTTCCTATGTTCTTCTCTATTACTTGGGTTCTAAGGTAACAAAGATGAAAAGATATAGCAGTCATAAACATTGGCACTTTGGAGTAACAGTACCTTTCTAACTCTCAAAAAAGACTGGGAAGAAAGTAGTCAGGGGAAGGCTGCCAAAAGCTCTACGAAAACATCAATCCGAACGTGGTGGACTAGGAAGGCCTAACAGAGCTGTCACCCCTGGGGCTACCACAACTATTCTGTGGGATTGAGCGCAACCTCAGGTAACCTATAGACTAAACACCAAGTCTAATCTATCGATTACTACTCTAATTACCTAGCATAACTAGAGCACTCAATACGAGCGAAGATCCCATGCCAAGATATAACAACTATACTAATCATATAATAAAGCATAAAGTAAATAGAGAAGATAAATATATTAAAGCATAAGTCTTACAAAGAAAAGATACAAGATATACCAAAACTCTGAAGACTCTTCCGGAACCGGAGCGCAACTCCGCTCTCCCTAACTCCCGACTAAAGCTAAGCTATTACATTGAAAAATCTAAACCTAATTCTCTAGAGAGGAGAGGTTGTCCTTCGAGGGACGCCTCTACAAAGACTCCCCGATGATGATGTTGTTGTGTTGCCTCAGGGGGTCCTGGGTTTATTATATAGGGGCTCCTGGCCTCTCCTCCACCTTGGGCAAGCGATGTGGTACTAAATCCTTCGTCATATGCACATGGGCCTTAATGGGCCAAAACACGTCGAAGAGGTCGGTTGGAGTGCGTCACGCAAAGGGGGGCGAGATTGGGCCCTATAGCAGACCGGTCAGCCCAAGGGGGAGACCGGTCGGTCTGCCTCTATGACAGGTGGGCCCCGCCTTCTGTGGGTCGCCTTCTCGTATCTTCTGGAAGGTTCCGAATTGTTCTAGAATCTTCCAAGTCGTATCCAACAAGGACTCTCTCGTCGGGACTCCAAATGTAGCAAACCATATGTTCGTTTCGATCGTCTCGACGAGCTCTTCGCAATGGTGTGCTCTGTTTCATCACTTGAGATAATTTTATAAGGTGAAATATTGATAACCCTGTAAAACAAGTGAGAACAACACAACTCGCTGTAACACCCTAAAAATTTCTCCAAAATAAAATAGGTGAAAATGATTTAATTATGATTTTTTGTGAGCATTTAACCTAGGGGTTAAATAATTTCTGTTGAATTAAAATAATAGTGGCAACATGTTTATGCATTCATGCTGATGCACTGGATTTATTTGAGTGACTGGTTTTTGCCAAAACTTGGTTTGAATTCAAATTCTCTTTGAAATGGTTTTGGAATGTCTTGAAATAAAATGAAAAGTTTTTTCTTTTCTCTCTTTCTCTTTTCCCCTCTTCTGGCCCAAGCGGCCTGGCGGCCCAACCCGGGCCCGCGTGTCAGCCCCCTCCTCCCTCCTTCTCTGCGTCGCCGCCGAGCGCAACCGCCGCGGCCGCACGCCCCCGCTTCTCCCACAACCCCGTCTCTCCCTCGTCCTTTAAGTGGACGCGGTCTCCTTCCCCGCTCCTTTTTCCCTCATTCGCCCTCTCTTCGCAGCGCTCCAGAGCAACCGCCGCCGCTCCCGAGCCTAGCTCCGTCGAGTCCGAGCACCCGCCGTCGCCATCCGGCCGTGCCCGTCTCCTCGATCCCGTCCGAGGCCTCTCCGAGCTCCCCGCCGAGGTGGTGAAGTCCCCGGGCCATTTCCTCTCGGTCCCTCGGTCTCGCATTTTTCCCTAATCGCCGGATTTCTTTTGCGCAGTTCTCCGGCGACCGCCTCCCGTCGTTTTGCGCCGTCTCCGAGCCCTCTCTGCTGTGGTTGACGTCGCGGTGAGCCTCGCCGTCATCCCCTCTCTCTTCCCGTACCTTCCCCGTAGATTTTGGTGGCCCTAGGGTCGTAGCAGTGAGCTCCGGTGAGCTCTCCGGCCTCGGAGCCATGGCGCCGCCGTGGCGGGCTCGCCCCGCCGCCGCGCGGTTTGTTTCCGCCGGCGCAAGCGCCGCCCAACCCTCGCGCACCCCTTGATCTAATCCCATCCATCCATCAGAGATCCAAGGGTCTCAGTTGGCCGATACCCCTTCGGGGTGATCTTTGCTAAAGAAACCCCAGAGAAATAGAGAATCAACCCGCACTCCTTTTGCACTGTTCGTTGTGCCTTTGCAAATTCCTGACCAGGCCCCTGTGTTCCTTCCGATTTGAGGCGCAGTCCAGCCGGTCGTCAGTTTAATTGAAAATTCAGTTTGAATTCCGTTTTAAATTCAAATTGATTTCACTCTATTTACAGATTTGCCACTACACTAAAACGCTTATAAAATTCACGTTTTAGCTCCGTTTTGACCCGTTCAAGTTGCGTTAGATTCGTAATTTAGTTTCCTACCTGTTTATGCCTCTGTTAGTCGGCGTAGATCTGTTTAGTTTCAGAGTTTATGTTAATCTTGTTTAGGGCTTTAGAAACACCGTTTCGGCCGTATCTTTCGCATAGTAACTCCGTTTTCGGTGAACCAAATCTTGTTGTGATCGTAGAAATGCGTACTTCAGTTTTATCAAAGATTTATTTCTGTTTATTACTGTTTGGTGTACTGTTCTAATGATAGCCTTGTTTGCATTGTGTATGTTTGCGCCTGGAATGCGTGGTGATGTTTTGTGATCGAGTAGACGGTGAGTCGGTGTGGTACGACCTAGACCCCTCTTTCAGCGACCAGCAGGAAGATCAGTCTTTCGACAACCAAGGCAAGTTAGCATGGGATCTCCTTGTCACCTATTTCACTTTACCATTAAATTACTCATTTATGCATGTGTCCAATTGAGCAACCTTAGAGACCCACTTAGCTTTGTTATCTGTGATGTTCTTGACTCCGTGGGATATATGCATATGGGTAGAATGCTAGTGCCAACTGACTTATAACTGATCCAGTCCAATGATGAACTTTGTTCTCATGATGATATGTTGTTAAACGGTTAATAAAACTTGCTGTTAGCAAAAGCTGGGATTGACAGTGCTACCATGAGTGCTATATGGCTCTGGTTTTAGCTCAGTACACTGGACCTTTTCTAACTTGTTAGCGGTGACCCGAAAGGGCGCATAAGGGGCTTGCCACTTTGGGTGTAGGGCTGCTCCTGTTCCTATGTGTATAGCTGCGACGACCTTGTGCCATAGGAAAGGGGGTTACTACATCTGCCTGCCAAGGAAACCTAGCGGCCCTAACATGTTAGACGAACCAACGAAAGGCTTCATAGTGTGCCCCGCCGATCTACCTCGGAAGTGGATCAAGAGGTTGGCCGCCTCGGGCACAAGGGTAACACGGCTTGTGGGTAAAGATGCACAACCTTTGCAGAGTGTAAAACTGTTATAACAACCGTGCTCACGGTCACGAGCGGCCCGGAAAACTAGCAGAACTATAATACCTGAATAACTGTTTACTTTATGTTGATGGTACCTTATGATGTCTTAATTATCTTTGTTGGACAAATGGATCATAGGTTAAGGGTTAAGCACCAAATTCGTTTACCTTAATGCTAAAACTTTGCCAACTTAAAAGCTAACTGCAGTCAGCCAGTGTCAGCCTTTTGAGCCTCATGAACCCTGTGTTAGCTTGCTAAGTACGAGAAGTACTTACGCTTGTTGTTTATCTTCTTTTTGGGCAAATCCCGGATGGGTATCAGATGAAGGTGCAGTTGGCGACTTCCCAGAGGACTTCTAGGCTAGCGGTTTCCCCCAGTCAGCGTTCCCTGTGGAGTAGATCTTGTTAGCAGTTCAGTTATCTTTTGTTTCGCTTGATGTAATACTTGTGTTGATACTATCGTTATGTAATAAACAATGTGATGATGCCACCTTCTTGTAATTTGTCTAACTTATGTGTGTGATTGTTTCCTGGGCACACATGAGTTTTCCGCCACAATTTTATCCTTAAAATTGGGGTGTGACAAATTGGTATCGGAACTTTGTTGACTGTAGGACGCAAGCCTAGCTAGGAAATGGCCGTTCTATCACCTTTTTGTTACCTGTTCATGCTTATTTTATTATCTTGTTACTTTATTAAAATTTACATGCTTCTTATTCTTATTCTATTGTGTAAAACTAATTGTTTCCGCTTATCTTGTCTTTAACCATAACGTCAGGATGCCTCGCATGAACACCCGCGCGTATCGTGCCCTTTTTACCGCCAGCGCCAGCCAGCCTGTTTCCCCTGTGGTCCACATCCCCGACAGTGACGGTTCCTCTAGCTCCTCCAACACCGCCTTCATCGTGGAGGATGAAGAGTTGACCTCTACCCCGACTGTCTCTGAGGAGCTAGCAGCGCCACCATCGCCCCCTGCAGCAGTTCCTGAGTCTCCAGCTCCGGAGGCGCCAGCGCCTGAGGTCCCTGCTCCAGAGGCACCCGCTCCTGTGGCGCCTGTCGCTCCACCAGTCGTGGAGGCCCCTGCCGCTCCAGCAGCTCCTGCAGCACCGGCCTTTGTGCCAGTGTACCCGGTGGTGCACTCTCCCGCTATTTCGTCTGCCTCAGCACCAACACCCCCTGCCTCTCCAGTAGTGCAGGTGGTGGATGAAGACCTTGGATGGACTCGTCGCTTCATGTTCAAGAAGCCTGACGAGACAGCATACTACCATAGTATGCTGGTTCGCCTGCTGGATGAGTACTACCCAGAGTTGGAGGCCAAGCTCCAGTATCACTGTGGCGAGTACACTCATCCTTTGGAGGCCACTTACTGGAAGTCCGACCTGATGGTTATAGGTTGGAATGATGTGGATCAAGCCCACGTCATAGAGTCGGCTCACAGGACTACCACCAAGCGTGGTGAAGCTCTCGCCAGCATGGAGGACGCAGCGCAGGATGTTTTCTTGCATTACCGTGGTCTGCGTTTCCAGTCTACGAGGACTGACCGCTACCGCTACCTGCCCCACAGTGACATGGTGGGCTCGTGGCAAGCTCTGCTTCCTCCTGTGGAGTACCCGGTTCTGGTCTCTACCGCCCAGCATGCCTATGAAGTGCAGAGGAAGGCTGACAAGGTGCAGGATGACCTGCGCGCTTCACAGAAAGTGATGAAGCGTCTGGAACGTGAAGTGGACCATCTCCGCGGTGAGCTGGGTCTTCCAGCGGTTTACAAGAAGAAGTACAGAGCCAACGATGCCCCCGGTGGAGCCCAGTAGTTTGCCTACCATGTTTAGTTATCTCGTTTAGACACGTTGTGTAAATTTCAATTTGTGTCTGGTGAACTTTTAGTGTATGTGTTGCTTATGTTAGTGAACTATGTTTGATGGATCTTTGCTTGTGTGTGGTGAAGTATGGGTTTTGTCTGTGCTTCTCCAAGTTTAAATCATATCTCTGTGGTGAATAAAGTTGTTTATCCCTTATCTGTGTTGCTGTTTTCTGGAGCAGCCTGTGGTTATATCAGTATATCTCTTAATCTGTAATCCCAAAAATTACGAAATTTTTGTGGAAGTATCTAGACTGATGTATCTTTCGAACAAATCTGGAACCAAGTCTTTATCTGTTCGGATCTGGGAGATATGCCTGTTTAAAGTTGATGTTTCTGCGCAGTCTGTCACCCAGAACAGGTTCTGTTCAACGCTGTTTTCGACCCGGAATCTGCCCGAATCTGAAAAAGTGTTCTATACGAAAGTTGTAGCTGGTTTCTTAAGCTTTCCAACGATGTCTAGTTCATCCCTGTTGGATTTCTGTAGCTTGAGTTATGTCAGTTTTAGTGCGCTGCTGTTGACAAGAATGTGCACAGAAATTTTCAGCAATGTTCATTTATATCTAAATATGCTATCTATGTTGGATATAAAGGTCTAACTCTTGTGCATTTGTTGGTGAGCAGATGGCAGCAAGGGGTGGACGCGGAAGGGGCCGTGGCCGTGGGCGGGGTGCTCCTATGGACCCGCCACCGCCACCGCCGCCAGTGACCATCGAGCAGCTGATGGGGATGCAAACTCAACTGATGCAAGCCATGATGAACCGCCTGGATCAGGCGCCAGCTGCAGCACCCCAACCTCTCCAAGTCAGGGACCGTCGAGGAGAATTCCTGAAAGGCCACCCACCTGTGTTCACTCATGCCTCTGAACCTTTGGAGGCGGATGACTGGCTTCGTGCAGTAGAGAAACAGCTGAACATTGCCCAGTGCACAGATTATGAGAAAGTGCTCTACGCTTCTGGGCAACTGCAGGGAGCAGCCCAAGACTGGTGGGATGCATACATGTTCGGCCGTCCCCAAGATGCTCCAGTTGTTACATGGCAGGAGTTCAAGGAGAACTTCAGATCCTATCATATCCCTGATGGTCTCGTAGAGCTGAAGCAAGAGGAGTTCCGCTCCTTGAAGCAAGGGTCCATGTCAGTGGCGGAATACCGCGACAAGTTTGCCCAACTGTCGCGCTATGCCCCACAGGATGTGGCCCAAGACAAAGACAAGCAGCGCCGATTTCTGAAGGGTCTTTATGATGGGTTGCAGCTCCAGCTTATGTCAAATACCTACCCAAACTATCAGGCCCTGGTCAATAGGGCGATTATTATTGACAACAAGCGGAAAGAGATGGAAGCAAAGAAGAGAAGCTTCCAAGGCCAGTCTTCGGGGAGCAACACTCGTCCCCGAACCAACCCCCAGCCAGGCTACCCCCAGAGGAATCAAGGCTCCTCCAACCAGTGGAACAGGGGACAGCAACCCCAAGGCAACCAGAACCAGCAGCGCCCTCCATACCAACAACAGTCAGGTGGTCAGCGCTACCAGCAGCAGCCAGGAGGGCAGAGGTACCAGCAGCAGGGCAGCCAAGCATCACGCCAGGGAGCACCCAACTCCGCTCCCATGAAGAATGCATCTCAGCAGAACCCCAACGCTTGCTACCGCTGTGGGGAGGTTGGACACTATGCTCACCAGTGTCCCAAGAAGCAGAACCCACAGACTCCACAGAACCAAGCAGGAGATCAGAAGCAGAATGCTCGTCCACCTCACACTGGGCGAGTGAACCATGTGGCTGCCGATAGTGCCCTGGATGCACCGGATGTTATGATGGGTACGTTCAGTATCAACTCAATCCCAGCAACCATACTTTTTGATTCTGGTGCTTCGCATTCCTTCATTTCACAGTCATTTGTTAGAATGCATGGTGTGCCTTTATGTGCAATGAAAGAAACAATCATAGTAAACTCACCAGGGGGTAGTATGCCTGCAAATTTTTGGAGCCCCACCTCTAGTGTCAACTTAAGGGGGGTAGAATTTAAAGTAAAGCCTATAGTGCTGAGAACAGCAGGCATAGATCTCATTTTGGGTATGGACTGGATGAAGCAACATGGGGCTGTCATTCAGTGTCAAGAAAGATCAGTTGTTGTATCTACACCCAAGGGAGACAGGATCTGTGTGGAAGTGGTGATGCAAGAGCAGCCGACTGCCACGATAAACCAGATGGATGCTAGTGGTGCAGAGCAAGATCGGGTGGTGGACGAGTTCCCTGATGTCTTTCCTGATGATCTGCCAGGTATGCCACCTGATCGCGATGTTGAGTTCATTATTGAATTACTGCCTGGAACTGCACCAATAGCTAAAAGACCTTATAGAATGGGGGTAAATGAATTAGAAGAGCTTAAGAAGCAACTTAATGAGTTGCTAGAGAAGGGGTATATACGCCCCAGTGCTTCTCCTTGGGGAGCACCGGTAATCTTTGTGGATAAGAAAGATGGTAGCCAGAGGATGTGTGTGGACTATAGGTCTCTAAATGAGGTTACCATTAAAAATAAATACCCTCTACCCCGGATAGATGATCTTTTCGACCAGCTTAGAGGAGCATGTGTGTTCTCCAAAATAGATCTCAGATCTGGGTATCACCAGTTGAAAATCCGAAACTCAGACATTCCTAAGACTGCTTTCACAACGCGGTATGGATTGTATGAGTATACAGTAATGTCTTTTGGACTGACCAATGCCCCAGCCTACTTCATGTATCTGATGAATAAAGTGTTCATGGAGTACCTGGATAAGTTTGTGGTGGTGTTCAGACATTCTAGTGTTCTCTAAAACAGAAGAGGAACATGCTGAACATCTAAGGATGGTTCTGCAGAAGTTGAGAGAGCATCAACTCTATGCCAAGAGGAGCAAATGTGAGTTTTGGTTGAAAGAAGTCTCTTTCTTGGGGCATGTAGTCTCTAACGGAGGTATATCCGTTGATCCTAGCAAGGTGCAGGATGTGTTGGACTGGAACCCGCCAACCAATGCCAGTGAAATCCGAAGCTTTCTGGGTTTGGCTGGGTATTATAGGAGGTTCATTGAAGGATTCTCCAAGCTTGCAAAGCCTATGACTGCCTTGCTAGAAAAGAGTGCTAAGTTTGTGTGGTCTGATAAGTGTCAGGCAAACTTCGAAGAATTGAAGAGGAGATTGACCTCAGCACCAGTCCTAGTTCTGCCAGACTTGAACAAAAGCTTCTCCATCTATTGTGATGCATCTCGTCTGGGACTTGGATGTGTTCTAATGCAAGAAGGAAGAGTAGTAGCCTATGCATCTAGACAGCTGAGAAAGCACGAGGTGAACTATCCAACTCATGATTTGGAGTTAGCAGCTGTTGTCCATGCTCTAAAAATATGGAGACATTATCTAGTTGGGCATAGGTGTGATGTGTACACAGATCATAAAAGTCTGAAGTACATATTTACTCAATCAGATCTGAATTTGAGGCAACGCCGTTGGCTAGAATTGATCAAAGACTATGACCTGGAGGTACATTATCACCCAGGCAAGGCCAATGTCGTGGCCGATGCCTTGAGCAGAAAAACTTATGCAAATGGACTGCAAGTGGAATACATGTCAGCTGAATTGAGAGCTGAAATGGCATATCTTAACCTGTGCTTTGCCAACAATGCTGTGGAGATAACAGTTGAACCTACCTTGGAGAAAGAAATCAGTGAAGGTCAGCTGAAAGATGAGAAACTGCAAGAGATAGCAGAGAACATAGTGCTTGGAAAGGCACCGGGTTTCCGGATGGATGAAAATGGAACCTTATGGTTTGGAAAAAGGATATGTGTGCCTGAAGTGAAAACTATCCGTGATGCCATCCTGCGAGATGCGCATGAATCCGCCTACTCCATACATCCCGGCAGTACCAAAATGTACTTGGATCTGAAGGAAAAGTACTGGTGGTATGGATTGAAGCGAGATGTAGCAGAATATGTGGCCCTATGTGACACCTGTCAGAAGGTCAAAGCTGAACATCAAAGACCAGCAGGATTGTTACAACCTATGCAGATACCCGAGTGGAAATGGGAAGAAGTGGGAATGGACTTTATCACTGGATTACCCCGTACACAGAGAGGCTATGACTCAATATGGGTAATAGTTGACCGTCTCACTAAGGTCGCTCACTTCCTACCAGTTAAGACCACTTATTCTGGGGCAAGGTTAGCAGAACTGTACATGGAGAGAATTGTGTCTTTGCATGGTGTTCCAAAGAAAATAGTGTCCGACAGAGGGACACAGTTCACTTCTCATTTTTGGCATCAGGTACACCAATCGTTGGGAACTAAGCTGAATTTCAGCTCTGCATATCACCCACAAACAGATGGGCAGACTGAAAGGATAAATCAGATCTTGGAGGACATGTTGAGAGCATGTGCACTTCAGCATGGGGCTAGTTGGGATAAAAGCCTGCCATATGCTGAATTCTCTACAACAACAGTCATCAGGAGAGTCTCAAAATGGCTCCTTTTGAAGCCTTATATGGTAGAAAGTGTAGAACTCCCTTGTTCTGGAATCAGACAGGAGAGACTCAAGTGTTCGGACCGGATGTTCTTAGAAATGCTGAAGATCAAGTAAGGACGATCCGGGATAACTTGAGGATAGCTCAGTCCCGACAAAAGAGTTATGCGGATACTCGCAGGAGGGACTTAGTTTTCAAAGTGGGAGACTATGTGTATTTGAAAGTGTCACCCATGAGAAGCGTAAAGAGGTTCAACATGAAAGGAAAGTTGGCACCCAGATACATAGGTCCTTTCCGGATCTTGGCCAGACGTGGAGAAGTGGCCTATCAGCTTGAGTTACCTGAGAGGCTGTCAGGCGTTCATGATGTGTTCCATGTCTCTCAGCTAAAGAAATGTCTGAGGGTGCCGGAAGAGCAAGTTCCCCTGGAAGAGATCAAGATAGGAGAAGATCTCACTTATGAAGAGTACCCTGTAAAGATCTTAGAGACAGCAGAAAGAGTTACCAGGAGCCGAGTGATCAAGATGTGCAAGGTTCAGTGGAACAGATATACAGAAGAAGAGGCTACCTGGGAAAGAGAAGAAGATCTTCGGAAATCCTATCCGCAGTTGTTTGAGTAAGCTCCAGTCGAATCTCGAGGACGAGATTCATCTTAAGGGGGGTAGAGTTGTAACACCCTAAAAATTTCTCCAAAATAAAATAGGTGAAAATGATTTAATTATGATTTTTTGTGAGCATTTAACCTAGGGGTTAAATAATTTCTGTTGAATTAAAATAATAGTGGCAACATGTTTATGCATTCATGCTGATGCACTGGATTTATTTGAGTGACTGGTTTTTGCCAAAACTTGGTTTGAATTCAAATTCTCTTTGAAATGGTTTTGGAATGCCTTGAAATAAAATGAAAAGTTTTTTCTTTTCTCTCTTTCTCTTTTCCCCTCTTCTGGCCCAAGCGGTCTGGCGGCCCAACCCGCCGGCGCTCCCTCCCTTCTTTTTTTTTCTCCCGCACCGGGCCTCCCTCCTCCCTTCCCCTTCGCCCGCACGGCCCACTGGCGGCCCAGCTCGGCGCCGTTTGCGCCGCCGCGCCTTCTCTCCCTCTCTCTCACTGGCAACCCGGGCCCGCGTGTCAGCCCCCTCCTCCCTCCTTCTCTGCGTCGCCGCCGAGCGCAACCGCCGCGGCCGCACGCCCCCGCTTCTCCCACGACCCCGTCTCTCCCTCGTCCTTTAAGTGGACGCGGTCTCCTTCCCCGCTCCTTTTTCCCTCATTCGCCCTCTCTTCGCAGCGCTCCAGAGCAACCGCCGCCGCTCCCGAGCCTAGCTCCGTCGAGTCCGAGCACCCGCCGCCGCCATCCGGCCGTGCCCGTCTCCTCGATCCCGTCCGAGGCCTCTCCGAGCTCCCCGCCGAGGTGGTGAAGTCCCCGGGCCATTTCCTCTCGGTCCCTCGGTCTCGCATTTTTCCCTAATCGCCGGATTTCTTTTGCGCAGTTCTCCGGCGACCGCCTCCCGTCGTTTTGCGCCGTCTCCGAGCCCTCTCTGTTGTGGTTGACGCCGCGGTGAGCCTCGCCGTCATCCCCTCTCTCTTCCCGTACCTTCCCCGTAGATTTTGGTGGCCCTAGGGTCGTAGCAGTGAGCTCCGGCGAGCTCTCCGGCCTCGGAGCCATGGCGCCGCCGTGGCGGGCTCGCCCCGCCGCCGCGCGGTTTGTTTCCGCCGGCGCAAGCGCCGCCCAACCCTCGCGCACCCCTTGATCTAATCCCATCCATCCATCAGAGATCCAAGGGTCTCAGTTGGCCGATACCCCTTCGGGGTGATCTTTGCTAAAGAAACCCCGGAGAAATCGAGAATCAACCCGCACTCCTTTTGCACTGTTCGCTGTGCCTTTGCAAATTCCTGACCAGGCCCCTGTGTTCCTTCCGATTTGAGGCGCAGTCCAGCCGGTCGTCAGTTTAATTTAAAATTCAGTTTGAATTCCGTTTTAAATTCAAATTGATTTCACTCTATTTACAGATTTGCCACTACACTAAAACGCTTATAAAATTCACGTTTTAGCTCCGTTTTGACCCGTTCAAGTTGCGTTAGATTCGTAATTTAGTTTCCTACCTGTTTATGCCTCTGTTAGTCGGCGTAGATCTGTTTAGTTTCAGAGTTTATGTTAATCTTGTTTAGGGCTTTAGAAACACCGTTTCGGCCGTATCTTTCGCATAGTAACTCCGTTTTCGGTGAACCAAATCTTGTTGTGATCGTAGAAATGCGTACTTCAGTTTTATCAAAGATTTATTTCTGTTTATTACTGTTTGGTGTACTGTTCTAATGATAGCCTTGTTTGCATTGTGTATGTTTGCGCCTGGAATGCGTGGTGATGTTTTGTGATCGAGTAGACGGTGAGTCGGTGTGGTACGACCTGGACCCCTCTTTCAGCGACCAGCAGGAAGATCAGTCTTTCGACAACCAAGGCAAGTTAGCATGGGATCTCCTTGTCACCTATTTCACTTTACCATTAAATTACTCATTTATGCATGTGTCCAATTGAGCAACCTTAGAGACCCACTTAGCTTTGTTATCTGTGATGTTCTTGACTCCGTGGGATATATGTATATGGGTAGAATGCTAGTGCCAACTGACTTATAACTGATCCAGTCCAATGATGAACTTTGTTCTCATGATGATATGTTGTTAAACGGTTAATAAAACTTGCTGTTAGCAAAAGCTGGGATTGACAGTGCTACCATGAGTGCTATATGGCTCTGGTTTTAGCTCAGTACACTGGACCTTTTCTAACTTGTTAGCGGTGACCCGAAAGGGCGCATAAGGGGCTTGCCACTTTGGGTGTAGGGCTGCTCCTGTTCCTATGTGTATAGCTGCGATGGCCTTGTGCCATAGGAAAGGGGGGTTACTACATCTGCTTGCCAAGGAAACCTAGCGGCCCTAACATGTTAGACGAACCAACGAAAGGCTTCATAGTGTGCCCCGCCGATCTACCTCGGAAGTGGATCAAGAGGTTGGCCGCCTCGGGCACAAGGGTAACACGGCTTGTGGGTAAAGATGCACAACCTCTGCAGAGTGTAAAACTGTTATAACAGCCGTGCTCACGGTCACGAGCGGCCCGGAAAACTAGCAGAACTATAATACCTGAATAACTGTTTACTTTATGTTGATGGTACCTTATGATGTCTTAATTATCTTTGTTGGACAAATGGATCATGGGTTAAGGGTTAAGCACCATATTCGTTTACCTTAATGCTAAAACTTTGCCAACCTAAAAGCTAACTGCAGTCAGCCAGTGTCAGCCTTTTGAGCCTCATGAACCCTGTGTTAGCTTGCTAAGTACGAGAAGTACTTACGCTTGTTGTTTATCTTCTTTTTGGGCAAATCCCGGATGGGTATCAGATGAAGGTGCAGTTGGCGACTTCCCAGAGGACTTCTAGGCTAGCGGTTTCCCCCAGTCAGCGTTCCCTGTGGAGTAGATCTTGTTAGCAGTTCAGTTATTTTTTGTTTCGCTTGATGTAATACTTGTGTTGATACTATCGTTATGTAATAAACAATGTGATGATGCCACCTTCTTGTAATTTGTCTAACTTATGTGTGTGATTGTTTCCTGGGCACACATGAGTTTTCCGCCACAATTTTATCCTTAAAATTGGGGTGTGACACTCGCGGAACTTGTTAGAATCAAACCCTACAACTATGCTTTATGGTTCATTTAATATCATTCTATGCATTAGTTGATGGTATAATATTAACATTAAGGACCGTCAACATGCCCCTCCAATGATCTCCGTCCCAGGGCACGACACGGCCGACCGGTGCTTGCCGGTGCTCGCCGGCGCAGCTACCTACCCCCCCACATACGACGTCCTCCCGCTGGTTCGTGTGGTCTCATCTACTCCGTGTAACCCTAGGTGTATGTCTTTTCCTCTCTCTCAACCTCTCTCGATCTTTGTCGCAGAAAAACCTCTCTCTTGATCTCTCGATCTATTTATCTCCAGAGCGTCGTTGTTGCTCCTCCTGCGAGATTGCCAGCCACCACCACCAGAACTAGGGTTTTGGCCCTTCCTCACCGGTTGCGGCTGTGGCCAAGCTCCACGGACGTGTCTACTGGCACTCTCGACCTGTGGCGCTGAGCCATGTGTCGCCGCCGACGGTTGCTATCTCCGACCAAGGCACGACGCATCCAGGCACCGCCGGTGGCCTTCGGTGTGGCTGCCTTCCTGGCGACGCCTCCTCCCTCTCTTCCCCTTGTGGTACTTTGCTACAGGGAACCCTAGCTTCCTTCCTCTCTCGTCCTGTGCCGTGTGCAGCTAGATCCAGTGCCCCTATGGCTAGAACTGTCATCTACTCAGCGGATCGAGGACAACGAAGCCATAGCAGAGGATCGTGGACTGCTCCTCATCCAGGTTTGTGTGCCTTGCTTTTTATTGATATTGATTCAGAGGTTTATCACCGGCCCCGTATATGGTTGCTTTTGGATCAAGCATAACTGCAGTAGAAGACAAAATAATAAACTTTGATACTCACAGTTCTTTCATCTAGATGAATGAGCTGACTCTTCATTGTGCAAAGTTATTGAAGTTCATGTGTCTCTTCATCTCCATGTGAGTTCATCTCCGAACTTTCCCAAATTTATATTGAAAGTTTCCTGCAGGGGTTAGTCCAACAAAAATTCCAACATCCACTATAGCATACTGTCGGCTCAAAACCAACCTAGACACCACGTCTAATTTGATTTAAGAGGGCATTCTAACCTAAGCATGCTTAAATTTAAAAGGCCTTTGAAAGCAAGATCACCCACTCCTAACTAGGCACCATGCTTCATTTAAGAGATGTATGAAAGTACTTCAAACCTAAACAATACTATAGCAAATAAAGGTAATATGAAAGCATAATAGAGATTTACTTAGATGGTGATGAAAGAGCAATGATGAGCATATCTTAAAGGTAGGGGACAACCAACATAGCAACATGGCAAGAGATGTTCTTACGAAGTGTATCCCCCAAACTTGGTGTTTGTACAAATCAAGATTGGATGAATGTGATTCAATGTTACATGATGATTGGTTGGACATACCTTGTGTTTGTTGTTCCTTCGTTTTTTTCTGCTCCAGACCTGGGAAGGTTAGTGACAAAATACCCAAAGGAATATTTTCATAATTATATTTCTATGCTCAGTGCAGCGGAAAGGTAGGCATAGCTAATAACCAGGTATTATGATGGCGTGTAAGGATTCTACTGGTTATAGCTTGTGCTCATGTGGTAGTGATAGATAAGAGTGGAATTCAAAAACAACATTCATAAGAATGAACACAAAAATGATGAAAAGACTGGGACAAAAAGGAAAAGATAAAAGTATAATATAAGGTTAAACTAAGACTTAAGATGATCTACGTTCCCCGGCAACGGCGCCAGAAATGCTTGTTGGTATAAATTAACGCACACTCTACTTTATCCACAAGCGCACAGATAAAATCTACCGATGTAGCACTTCACCGGAGTAACCCAGTTTTAAAATCGAACCCAAAGGAACGGATAGTGTTAAGTCTTAAAGTCTAACCCCTGAGTAGCTAACAAGGACGGAGAAGCTAGAAGTATAGAGGGGATCACTAAGGCAATCTAATTCCAATTTAAGAGTGATATGTTTGCATTATTCTTAGTGGGGAAGTTGCCATAAAAGGTCACAAATAGAGTATGAGTCTTTTATGCAAATGTATAATCCTACCGAGCCTACACACGGGTAAGTGGACTATAGAAGAATCAACAAGGCTATAAGAGTCACCCTTGCGAACAACCACTACTACCGGCGTTATAGGAGACATTTATGAGCTATCAAGTCTAAGCACCACGCTTACACTATCCAACTACTCTAACTCTAGAATGACTAGAATTAAAGTACTCAAAAGAGAGTCATAAACCTTAAGAATAATAAGAACAATAGCTCAAACTTAAATATAGACGTTGATTACCGAAACAATCGCTGAAGCAAGTTGAAGATGAACTTGAATCCGCAGGTACAAGATGAAGAAGTTGATCCGACAGGCCGGAGCTCCTTGATCTCTTCCTCTCTCTCTCTCTCTTTCTAGTTCTAGTATAAGACTAGTTTCTAACCTAAACTAGAGGGGTATTTAGTCTTCTACTTGATAGCTGGCTCTTGAAGTCTTCTTCTAGGGTTTCTGAATGAGGCATAGACTTTTCTGAAAAGAGACTTGATCTTCGCTGGGGCCTGGGGGCCTGTTTATATAGCCCTGAGGGATCAACCGCGGCCGTTAGATCAAACCGACTTCATGTAGGGCTAAGATGGATCCTCAAAGCCGGTGGAGGAAGCTTCCAGAAGACGGAGGCCATCGAGCCCAGGGGGAGACTGACCGGTCTAAGGGTGGGACCGGTCGGTCCCACCTGGCGGCCTCTCGGGGTGTCCCGCCTCGTGGTGTCCTCTGGTGTCCTCTAGATCCTTCTAGAGTATTCCTGACTTGGCGGTTGCGTTATCTCCCGTCGGTTTCCTTCTAGGGGAAGCAATCAGTGCTGGTTTTCCTGTTAGTCCCTGCAGAATCACAATTCACCAAAACTCGTGGAATATTGTCAATTAAAACCCTAAACCTTTATTGGTGATTGAATTCATGTCATTTTCATATTTATTTATCCTTTAATTTTGATAGATAACCAGTGTCAACAGTGATGATCTCGCCGAGGTCTCGAAGGGCGTCAGCCATACTCTTGAGCTTGCGACAGCAGGAGGTGATGTCGAGGTCCCCTTGAGTGAAGGTGCGGAAAGCGGCGTCGAGGTAGAGGGCTCACGTTTCACGGTTGCCAAGAAACTAACTCGATCCTAAGCCAGGTGAGGCGAGCAGTGGTGCCGCGCTCGATGACAGCCTCGGCAAGCTCGTCGGAGATGGTGTCGTGAAGCCAAGTCCAGACAACACAGTCCATGCGAACCCAGTCGGAGGAGCCCGGAGTAGATGCATCAGAAAGTACGTGGTTCTGGAGGGAGTACAGGCCGACGGCAAGCAGGAACGCCTCACGCCAGTGGCGTAGAACGTCGACGTAACATCGAGAACGAGGGGCACGAGAGCGCGTACGTTCTAGACAGCCACAGCTTGTGCGTGGAGGTTGAGGAGCTCAGCAACCTCGTGCTGGAGGAGGGCGGTGCGGAGATCGGGATCAGCAACGATAGAGGCGTCGTCCTCCTGGTGGTATTCCTCTGGATCCTTAGGGCCAACAGCCGTCGCGCGCTCCCGAGTGGCGCGGTCGAGCGTGGCACGGACGCGAGCGTCCGCAGCGTCGCGGTCCTACTGGGCGAGCGTGGCTTCACGCTCTGCTTCAGCTGCGTAGGCGTTGGTGGCCGCGTGCGTGGCCGCAGCTTCGCGTGCAGCCTCAGCCGCGCGGTGCGCGGGCTGCCTCCGCGGCCGTGGCGGCCTGCTCGTGCGCCTCCTTGGCAGAGCGCGCTGTGGCGGCGCGAGGCGAGCCGCGTCGTTGTCCTGGAGAGGCGGGTTCTGCTGGGTGGTGGCGGTGCTGGAGGAGGGAGGGGGAATCGTCACTTCACTCATGGCTGCGGGAGTCGCGCGCGGGAGGAAGCGACGAGAAGGCTGCGGGGCATCGCGCGTGGAAGGAAGCGGCCGCGTGTGTGGAAGGAGGCGATGAGAGAAGGAAAGTAAACCTAGACTCGTGATACCATGAAAGTAATAGAGATTGCTGGGGACAATAGATTGATTGATTAGAGAAGCCTATGTACGTGTATATATAGGGTGGAGGAGATCTTGTGGCTTATAGAAACAGAACCAAAACAAGATCTCCTCATATCTCTCTAACCATAACAGGGATGGCCGGCTAAACCAAGGCCCAATCCACATCCAATCTATACAACAAAGGGTTGTCCGGCATAACCAGGCCCAAACCCATAAACAGGAAATAATATATATAATCTAACAAGTATTAAAGTGTCTTATTGCATACATATACAATTTTAGTGTGCCAATTTACAGAAACCAAACCTTGTAAGTGAAGCAATTAGTACTATAGTATTACAACTATAAATGAACTACAGAAATATGTCAGAAAAAGTAATCCTAAGAATGGCACAAAGAGTACCTTGAAATCGTTTGTGAGAGACTAAAGCAACATATAGCTGCACACACATGCATTTTCATGTCTTCGTGGTTCCTGAACTCCCATTCTACCAGTTCCTGCAAACTAGAAGGTCAGAGTAAAAGCAAAAATCTCTAACAGTTTCTGCAAATTGGAAGGTCACAGTAAAAGCAAATATCTGTGGACATGTGTATGGAGTAATTTTGAGGAGATGTTCTTACACCTGTGCTTCTTTGTATTTCTACAATATAGTGGTTTGTTGATAATTTAGGAACGTGACAAAATAAGGTGCTTCAAGATTAAAC
>CM019831.1:115873431-116181092 GCA_009763385.1 Coix lacryma-jobi var. lacryma-jobi | reverse complement strand
TCAAAACCCGACTCTACGAGTCGTTCAAGCGAGAGTATGAGAACTTTAGACATCAACCTGGCGAGAGCATAGAAAGTTTATTCGCTCGCTTTCAGGTGATTGTCAACAGGATGAGGGCTAACAGAGAGCAGTTGCCATTTGACGATCATGAGCGTGCTTTGAAGCTTTTGCACACTCTTGACCGTTCGGTGTGGGACTCCAAGGTTCAGGCAATCATCGAATCGCCGAACTATGAGACTCTCACCTGCGACGAGCTCTTCAGTAAGCTCAAGTCCAGTGAGATTGATGCTATGGCGAGGGCTTCTTTTGAAAATCCTTCTCGCCCGTCCATGGCTTTGGTTTCCGGCTCTTCCTCTAACCCCTCAGCTGGCTTTGCGCTTTCTTCTCTCTTTTCTGTGACAGAGGACCAGCTGGAGTCTTTGGGAGACGACGAGTTGGCTTTGCTTGCCAACCGGTTCTCGCGGTTCCACAACAACCGCATGAACCGCCGTCGAGGAGGAGGACGCACGGGATGCTACGAGTGCGGCGACCCCGACCACTTCATCGCCAACTGCCCCAAGAAGAACAAGCACTTGGGCAAGGGCGAACATGGGCGCAAGCGCGACTCCAAGTACAAGGAGAAGCACGTCCCCCCAAGGCACAAGAAACGGGGCGGCTTCGACAAAGAGTACATCAAGAAGAAGTACTTGGAGAAGCAGCAAGCTGAGCAGCGCGCGTTCTTCGCCACGCTCAGCGACGTCGACGGCTCGGATGACGACTCCGCCAGCTCGAGCGATGACGAGTCCGAGAAGAAGAAGAGGATCGAGGACAAGCTGAACGGCCTCTGCTTCTTCGCCGACGACGACGGCTTCTGCACCATGGCGCTCGGAGATGAGGTCGACGGCGAGCCGGAGCGTACCCCTCGGAACGACGACGACGACGACACCTCCCAGGTATCTCTCACCTACGATGAGCTTTCCTCCGAGGTTGAGAAATTGACTGCTGCCCTCCTTAGCCAAGATAAATTGCTTAGGCGTGCCGCTAGAGAGCGCAAGGAGTTTAGGCAGAAGTGGGAGGACACGGTGAAGGAGCTTGAGTTCGCTCGGTCCACCGTGGTAGTGTCGGAGGAGGCGGAGTGCGAGTCGTGCACCGCGCACATGACTGACCTTCTCACTCTGAGAGGTAAGTATGCTGCGTTGGTTGGAGAGGTGGATGAGCTCCGTGCTAGGCCGCAGCTGTTGGGTGCGTGCAAGACTTGTCCTGTCTTGCAATCTGAGTTGGCAGAGAAGAATGCCAAGCTTGAGTCTTTAGTGAAGGCCAGCTCAGATAGCACTTGTGTCTCGAGGTGTGCTTTGTGTGAGGGCCTGGAGATGGAGATTACCAATGAGAAGCATGGCAAGATGCAAACCGAGGAAGAAAACACATACCTTCGGTCCATCTTGTCATGGGTCTCCAGTAGTGAGCCGCAGCTCGGGATGATGATCTCCCAATTCAAGCGAGCTGTTGGTGCCCCTGGTGTAGGTCTTGCTCAGAGTGTTGATCTCTCAGCTTTTGGGAAGATTGGAGAGTGTAGTGGTCTGAACCCATGTGAGAAGCCCAATTCCACCACTACTCCCAAACTTGCCAAGCTTCCACTCAAAGAGCCAGCCAAGCCTATCACCAAAGATGGTGTGGTTGAGGAACCCCCGAGAGCTCCTCCCAAGAACCCAGTTTGGGCACCCAAGCCAAACCACCTCAGAAACAAGCTTGATGCTATGCCACCCATCCGAGAGGAGTTGCCACAGAAGGGCAAAGGCAAAGTGAGCCACACCCACAGCCCTGGTCACCAACAACCCCCTGTGCGTGCGGTGAGGTACCAGTGTGATTTTTGTGGGAGGGATGGTCACTTGAGCGAGTTCTGCTTTCGGCGCAAGCGAGAGGCGCGCAGGGCTCGGGAGATGGAGAACCCGGACATGTACCATCCAGCTCATGGTGGACATGTACCGAAGGCCCAGGGGAGAGCTGCTAGGTCCGGACGTCAGGGTCCCAGGCCTAGGCAGGAGATGAGAGCCCCGAGGAGGGAGACTAGGCCTAGAGGTCCAGGACCTCAGTTTGTTAGGCCTAGGCAGGAGAGAGCTCCGAGGAGAGACGCTAGAGTTGAGCCCCAGGCTCCTAGGCGTAGACCTCGTAGAGAGCGTCCCCGACGGGGTCCTGCTTTTGCAGGTAACGGACCCCGTGGCGGAGGCTTAGTTGAGCGCTTTCCCCCACCGCAGGATGAGTACCGCCATGAGCGCTTCTTCCCCAGCGGACCACGTTTTCCTCAGCGTGGTGATCGCTTCCCTCGTAGACATGCTAGGAATGGTTTTTTCACTAACCCTTCTTTTGAGCAGCCGGCCCAACACTGGTTTTCCCCTTATTTCACTAACCCCAGTGTTGGACCGTATGCTCACCCTATGTCTTTCTATTGATGTAGGTAAGACGGTTGGAGGACGTTTGGTTGGTGGATTCCGGTTGTTCGAGGCACATGACCGGAAACACCAAGTGGTTCTCCAGCCTTAGCCCGGTCGCCGGAAAGGAGTACATAACCTTCGGTGACAATAGTAAAGGTAAGGTATTGTCTCGTGGGACGGTGCGGGTTAATGAGCACTTTGTGTTGCGCGATGTTGCTCTTGTTTCTAACCTGCATTTTAACTTGCTTTCTGTTTCGCAACTTTTTGATGATGACTATGAGATTCGTTTCAAACCGAACCTAAGTCGCATCTTAGATCCTCAGGGCGATCTTGTATGTCTGATTTCGCCCTTTGGGAAAGTCTTTCGCGCGAATTTCTCGGAGTCGTTTGGTTCTTCTCGCTGTCTTTTGGCTAGTCCTTCTTCTTCCGATCTTTGGAAGTGGCATAGGAGGCTCGGTCACTTAAGCTTCGACTTGCTTGCAAGACTTAGCTCACTTGGCCTAATCCGAGGATTGCCCAAGCTTTCGATGGAGAAGGATCTAGTTTGCCATTCTTGCAGACATGGGAAGATGGTTGCCGCTCCCCACCATCCAGTGACTAAGGTCATGACCTCGCACCCCGGAGAGCTTTTACACATGGACCTTGTTGGTCCGGCTCGGGTGAGCTCGGTTGGTGGCAAGTGGTATGTTTTGGTTGTTGTTGACGACTTTTCGAGATATTCGTGGGTCTTCTTTCTAGCTGAGAAGACCGAGACTTTCTCCTTCGCTCGCAATCTGATTTTGCGTCTTCAGAACGAGTTCCCTTTGAACTCGATGCGAGCGATTAGAAGTGATAATGGTTCCGAGTTTAAGAATTCGGATTTTGAGGTGTTTTGTAACCGCCTTGGTTTGGAGCATCAGTTTTCTTCCCCCTACACACCGCCCCAAAATGGTGTTGTAGAGAGGAAGAATCGGACCCTTGTTGAGATGGCCAGGACGATGCTTGATGAGCATAGGACTCCTAGGCGCTTTTGGGCCAAAGCTATGAACACTGCATGCTACATTTCGAATCGCATTTTTCTGAGAGCGTTTTTGAAGAAGACCTCTTATGAGTTGCGTTTTGGTCGCCAGCCCAAGGTGAGTTATTTTAGAGTCTTTGGTTGCCACTGTTTTATATTGAAAAAAGGCAACCTGGACAAGTTTGAGTCTCGTTCTTCTGACGGTGTGTTTTTGGGTTATGGCACTCACACTCGAGCTTATCGTGTACTTAACCTTGACACTAACCGAGTCATGGAGACATCAGATGTCACCTTCGACGAGACTCTTGTTTGTCCCTCTTCTCGTTTTGAGCGTGCAGGTGATCATGAGGTTGGAGAGCCTCTTTTTGATGACGAGGACGAGGGTGCTGAAGGTATAGATGATCCAGCACCCCCTCCACCTGCCGTGCCGCAAAGAGCGGCCTCGACGACGACTCACGGCCCCGACACTTCTTCTTCCTGGGGGCCGTGGGATCCTCCACCTCGCGCGGTACCTTTTGTACCCGGGGTGGAACCAGCTACTGTTGAGGGGGAGGTCACTTCTTCCCGGGAGGCGCCACGACACATCCAGCGCCAGCACCCTCCTCAGCAGATGATCGGCGACATCGACGAGCGAGTTACTCGCTCCAGGTCACAGCACATCTCGCACTTTGCTCATTCTGCTTTTGTCGCGTCTTTTGAGCCCCGAGATGTTGGACACGCATTGACGGATCCGGATTGGGTCAATGCCATGCATGAGGAGCTAGAGAACTTTGAGCGAAATCGGGTTTGGGTTCTAGTGCCACCACCTCCTGACTGTAAACCTATTGGGACAAAATGGGTATTTAAAAACAAGCAAGGAGAGGAGGGCCACATTGTGAGAAACAAGGCCCGGCTTGTGGCGAAGGGTTATAGTCAGAAGGAGGGGATAGATTATGAGGAGACTTTCGCTCCTGTAGCTCGTTTGGAAGCTATTAGGATACTCTTGGCTTATGCTGCATCCATGGGTTTCAAACTTTTTCAAATGGATGTCAAGAGTGCTTTCTTAAACGGCTACATTGAGGAGGAGGTCTATGTCCAGCAACCCCCCGGTTTTGAAAATCCCAAGTTTCCAAACCATGTCTTTAAACTCCACAAAGCTTTGTATGGTTTGAAACAAGCCCCTAGAGCCTGGTATGAGAGATTAAAAACCTTTTTGCTAGCTAAGGGTTTTAAAATGGGATGTGTTGATAAAACGCTCTTTCTCCTCAAGCAAGGCAAGGATACTCTCTTGGTCCAAATTTACGTGGATGATATCATTTTCGGTGGTTCTTCTCACGCTTTGGTTGCCAAGTTTGCAGATACTATGAGCAGGGAGTTCGAGATGAGCATGATGGGCGAGCTGACTTTCTTTCTCGGGTTGCAAATTAAGCAATCCCGAGAGGGGACGTTTGTGCACCAGGGCAAGTACACGAGGGACTTGCTGAAGCGGTTCGACTTGGGTGAGGCCAAGCCTCTTCCGACGCCCATGTCGACGACGACTGCCCTGGATGCCGACACGGATGGAGAAGCAGTGGACCAGAAGGAGTACCGCAGCATGATTGGATCGCTGCTCTACCTGACGGCGACACGGCCGGACATTCAGTTCGCCGTGTGCTTGTGCGCGCGCTTTCAGGCCTCGCCACGCACTTCTCACCGTCAGGCGGTGAAGCGCATCTTCAGGTACCTTCGTTTCACGCCTGAGTTCGGGATTTGGTATTCTGCTTCCTCCACTCTCTCGCTTTGCGGTTATTCCGATGCCGATTTTGCTGGTTGTCGAATTGAGCGTAAGTCCACTTCTGGGACTTGCCAGTTTATTGGATCTTCTCTGGTGTCGTGGTCTTCTAGCAAGCAGTCTAGTGTCGCTCAGTCTACCACGGAGGCTGAATATGTTGCTGCGGCTAGCTGCTGTTCCCAGTTACTCTGGATGATGGCCACTTTGCGTGATTTTGGTTTGAGCTTTACTCGAGTTCCTTTGCTTTGTGACAGCACGAGTGCCATTAGCGTTGCTAAGAACCCCGTGCTTCACTCGAAAACCAAACACATTGATGTGCGCTTTCATTTCTTGCGAGACCACCAGGAGAAGGGTGATATCGACCTTCGCCATGTCGATACTCATCACCAATTGGCTGATATTTTTACCAAGCCTTTAGACGAATCAACCTTTAATCGGTTGAGGGGTGAGCTTGGTGTGTGTTTCCCCTTTTAGATGGGGGAAGCATTTTGAGATGTACAGACTGACTCTTTTATTTTGAGGCTCCTTTCTTTTGAGTTTCTTGAGTCTTTCCTTTTGGTATCTTCTTTCTTTCAGTTTTGTGTCGGGCATACGCATTTACATTCTGAGCTTCATGTCTATATTCACTAGAATGTAATTATGCTCTTGTTAATATTGCTCCGATACTTATGATAATGCCTGTAGCTTATGCTCTTTCTGATCATTGTTACATGCTATGAGCGAGCTATTTTTGGAATGGTGAATTATACCTAATATATATAAATCTGAAAATGTTCACCATTGAGATATGCAACTAGCATGTGTAGGGTGGGTTGAGTCCATTCCTGCTTTTCATATATGCTAGGTTGCTATGTCTCTAGTTCTGAGTCATTCACTTGCTTGGTCGTTCATAACTTGCTTAAAATCTGAACCAAGTATTGTTGAATTGAAAAGATCGAGATGGGATTGCTTGTCAACACCTCATGGTATTGAGACTGTTTCTCATTGCACTTTGAGTTAAACTTGAGCCATGTAGTGTATGACCGAAACCGTTGCTTTAAGCTTCTGATTGCTTCGGCATAGGCTTCGCATGGTTGAAAAGTTAGGCAATGACAAGCTTTCAACCTCTCGCAATCACATGCTAAAAATGAACTTGTGAATTCTCTTACCGCTGCAACTCCGATTTGAGTTTGAAATCACAAGTATATGCTTCATTCCTATGCATGATGATTGAACTTTGCTAGGGGTAGTTCACCTTGTATATATGTTTAGCACTTGTTTGGATTCCTTCTATACATGTCTAGTGCTATTTTGATGGTGACTATCCTTTTGGCTTAAAACTGCTCACATGCTCATATGCTTCATATTTCGTATAAGTGATCAGTTTGAGCCTTTGCTATTTGAGTGCTTAATTGAGATGTTGGAGCTATACTGATTAGAGCATCTTTGCACTCTTTTGACTATATACTTGAAGCTCCTAACTTGCATTTTGACTTCATATGCATTGTGGAAGGAGATCTTGTGTTCAGGGGGAGTTTATGTGAAGGGAGTTGCTTCTCCGATACCTTTTTGGCCTTGATAAGTGCATTTTCAACTAGGGGGAGAAATTTATGCAAATCATATGCTCCTGTGTTGATCAACTAAGGGGAGAATCTTTTGTCCTAGTCGCTTGCATTTGTCGAGGGGGAGTTTGCTAGTTGTGTTGAGCCGTTGCCTCTGTCTTGAGGGACTAGCAAACGTTCCTAGCTTTTCATGAGCTTTCATAAGCTTTTTCATTTGGCTTTCAATTGGTATCGTCTGGTGTGCTTTCCCATTTGGTTTGGGTTGATTTTCAATTGGTTCGGAGTGATTTTCTTGCTAGTTGTGTTGAGCCTCTGTGCCTCTATCTTGAGGGACTAGCATTTTGCTTCTGTTGTCCTCCGATCTTCAATTGGTATCTGCTAGCGGTGTTGAGCCTGTTCTACCTCTTCTTGAGGGCTAGCTTTGCTTTGCTTGGTTGCGTCGAGCCGTTGCCCATGTCTTTGGGGACCAAGTTTTTGCTTCATCCACTTGACCTTCTTTGGCTTTTGTTAGGCTTTTGGGTCATTTGGTTGGGTTTTCTCTTCTCACTCCTTCCTACCTCCTTCTTCTTATTCATGATTTGTTGTGGAGTTGACAATGCACTCATCAAGGGGGAGATTGCGGATACATGGGTGTATGCCGAGTCTCTGTGTGATGAGTGATTGTCAACGGAGATGATGCGCATGTTCTTTGGCTTGTGTTGTGCAGGTGTCGAGCACGGAGACAGTGATCGATGGCGGGTGAAGGTCAAGTTGCGACGTGCCGTGCCGACGGACCGGGCGCGATGAAGGATGGGCGTGCCATGCGGCGGACGTGCCATGCCGATGTATCGGACGGTGAAGGGCGGACGTGGACTTGGACTGATGGACTGGAGGCCGGAGGATCAGCTGTGGTGGCTGGCAGCCTGCGACAGCGACAGGCGGAGAAGTGCGATCATGTCGGTGGAAGGGGTGCACAGGCGGTGCATCCCCTCTACGACGCCGGTTTGTTGGTAGAGCCCGGGAAAAACCAACGGTGGACGGTTTCCAGGTTTGGGCCTCAAAACCTGGGTGCTGGGTTTCCAGGTTGAGCCACAAAACCTGGGCGCGACGGTTTCCAGGTTGAGCCTCAAAACCTGGGCGTGGCCCGGTTTCCGAGTTTGGGCCTCAAAACTCGGGCGCGGACGGTTTCCGAGTTTGGCCACAAAACTCGGGCTGGAGGCTGGTTTCCCGGTTTGGGCCTCAAAACCGGGGGCTGATGGAAAAGGCTGGTTTCCCGGTTTGGGCCACAAAACCGGGGGTGCAGAGTGGTGGCGGCACGTGGCGGCGATCTGAAGGTTGCGTGGAGGCGACGCGGAAGACCGTGCGGGCGTGGCCGTCGGATCTACCTACCACCAGCGGGTGGACTAGAATAGCCTTAGGGTTAGGCTGGTCCGCTCTGTAAATACAGTAGTGAGGGGTAGAGTAGGAAATAGACTTAGGCTAGGTTAGTATAAGTAGTCTAGGGGAGACACCCTCCTCCCCATCTCAGTTTTAGCTATCTCAATCAAAATCGCAGTTAGAGCTTTCATTTGCTAGGGTTTCCACTCTCCCATCCCCTGCTTTAGCTAGTTGAGATCCGCAGAGAGACTCCACTCTGTGTACTGTTGATTCGAGGAAGTGAGGCCGTATCCTCACCTTGGAGCACTGATCGATGACTTGATTCGTGTCTTTGATTCGGTTTCGTGGCTGTGATTTCCGTTTTGCTTGTGTTCTTCGCGGAATCCTTTTTCTCCACGATTTTCCCGTCGCTTGATCTCTTTGCTCGGTTCATCTTTTGCAATTCCGTTTGAACCAAGTTGTTCTAGATCGTGAGGCACTTCTTTCCACCGAAGGAATCATCCTCTAACCTCACGGTCTAGGAGATCGATCGATTTTTCGTTTCGGGTCACTTTTTCTCACTTCCCCCGAAATTCTTCGATTCACCGATTTGGAGTTAGGTTCGAGCCATGATCTCTTAGAGATAGCTCACTATCCTCCTTGTGACTTCACTCACCAAGTTTGATCCCTAGAGGATTTGTTTTGGGTGAGTTCTAGTCGAATCGGTGGACGAACAGTGAATTCGCGGGGTGACCGGACGCTTCATTCAACGACCGGACGCTGCCACAGTGCGTCCGGTGGTTGAACTCTGTCTGAGCTCTTTTGCTTGACCGGACGCTCTGTTCAAATCGACCGGCCTTCAGTGAGTCCGGTCAGAAACAGAGAGGTTCCAAACCGGTTTTTCAGCGACCGGACGCGTCCGGTGTCAAGCGACCGGACGCTCGGTCTGTGAGTCCGGTCGATGAACAGCGCTTAGCCGTGTTCTTCAATTTGACCGGACGCTCCGTTCACGTTTTGATCGGACGCACTGCTTCCACTGTTCATCGTGCTTGTTCGTTTCTGACCGGACACACTGCTCTCGACCGGACGCTCCGTACTCGTGAGTCCGGTCGCGAACAGTAAGGTTCCAGAGCCGACTTTTGTTGACCGGACGCGTCCGGTCCCTGTAGACCGGACGCAGGCCAGAGTCCGGTCACTGCTGTTTCGCGCCGTCTCGTTCGCGGTTCGTTCGTTCTTGATCGGATTTGAATTCCGTCTTTTGGGTTGGCTTTCTAGAGTTATCTAGTGTCCCGCTGTGCTTCTAGGAAGCATCCACCCTACATCTAGGGTCGTGGACATTAGCAAGCTCTAGGTTTCGTTTTTGGGGTTGAGTTTGGGACAGTGGCATCTAGTTTCCGAAAGGAAATTTTGAAGCTCCCATTCACCCCCCCTCTGGTCGCTTTCGGGTAGCCTCTCGGTCCTTCAAATAGGTTTCATCAATTAGCCAAAACCAAACTAGGGCTTTCACCCCGTTTAAGGTTGGTTATGAAATGGTACCCAAAGGAAACTTTCAGTTTAAGTGCATCTTGTTGTTCTTCCTTTGCTTCTTTAATCCTTTTTACTAGCTAGTGAACCCACCAGGGGAGATAGCGGTCTATACATAGATCTTGAGGTGTAAGCTCATTCCATACTTCTCATACCTCCAAATTGGTTGATCATTGTCATCATTTAGATGTATCTCACCTAACATATAAAGGAATTCTTTCCAGCCGTTTGAGTGCAAAGGTCTTAGAAAATTCTGCACTATAGGGTTCAGGTTCTTTGTCGAGTGCTGGTTGCACTCGGCGAAGGCTTTGCCAAGTGCCGCACTCAGCAAAGAAACTAAGGGTAAAGATTTCTTTGCTGAGTTATATTTATCGGGCACTCGGCAAAGCCTTCGCCGAGTGCCTTGTCCGCACTCGGCAATGATAACGGCTACCATCAACTGACGGCTTTTTGCCGAGTGCTGACATGGCAGGCATTCGGCAAAGAATTTTTGTTTTTGAAAATGAGTTTTGCCGAGTGCTGCAGCTGACACTCGGCAAAGAGGCCGCCTTTGTCGAGTGTCATGTGGCCCGACAATTGGCAAAGAGGCTGCCTTTGCCGAGTGCCACGTGGCTCGGCACTCAGCAAAAAGGCTGAGCTAGGGGTATTTTTTCAGCTTTGCTGAGTGTCATGGCACCTCTGGCAAAGCTGGGAAAAAATAAAAAATATATATATTTTCACTTTCCATCACACAAAACACAATATATATCACATATCCATATTCCATCACATAAAACACAATATATATCACATTCATATCCATATTCCATCACACAAAACACAATATATATCACATTCATATCCATAACACATAAATATCCATAATCCACACAAAATACAATATAAATCCATTATAAGTTCATCCATCCACAAGTTCATCTATCCATAGTTCGTCCATCCATCACAAGTGCGTCAATCCATCATCACAAGTTCAAGTCCAACACATATGAAACCCATCACTGCTCACCTTCGCCCTCAGAGTGTGAAGAACTACCACCTTGCAGGTTGTCAACCGTGCGACCTGGACGGAGGACCACCTTGCCAGCCTTGCCACGCGGGCGGCGGAGGGCCAGCTGGCCACACTACAAAAAATAAGACCTTCTACGACGATAAGAGGGTTTTCTGTTGTCATAGAAGGCCTGTCACTAAGGACCTTCTATGACATTTTTTATGACAATTTTTGATCTATGACAATTTTTGTGACAATTACAGTTGTCGTAAATCACAAATTGTCATAAATAGTTTGTAATTGTCACAGAAGGTCCTTAGTGATGGTTTACGACAACATAAAACCCTCTAATCATCGTAGAAGGCCTCATTTTTTGTAGTGCCACCCGGAGTACCCGGACTGCGAAGGAAGGCGACCTGGCCACCCGTAGTGCGGAGGAGGGCCACCAACGGGCCATCCACCCGGATTCTGGCGAAGGGCCACCTTGAGGAGTCAGTGTCGAACCCTCCGACTGTCGGTGCACAAAGGAGAAGAGAATTCGTTAGTACCTAGAGGACAAGGTCGTAGAAGTTAAAGCAATAAACAACCATATATACTCACCGGAGTCCCTGTCGGAGTATCAGGAGGCACAAAAGGAGTGAGCAGCGAGGGAGGCACGATAATACCCAGGATGTTCAGGTTCCCAAAGAAGTGAGTTATGTCATGTGTCCTCTGCGCCTCCCGCTCTTGGACAACCTATAACTCGCAGCGATGGGCCTCCACCTGGGCCTCCTGTTGGGCCTACAACCTCTACACCTGCTCTGCCTGGGCCTGCAATATTCCTTCCGCAAGGTTGAAACAATGCAAAGACAAGGTATATGTGTAAAAGCAATGAACGTCGAATAGAACAGTACTCACCTGAAGTTGCGCCATCATCTGTTGTGAGCTCGGCTGCCGAGGTCGTATGGGGACGGAGGAGCTCATGCTCCTTGATCGAATCTCGATGAGATTGGGAACAGAGGCCGAGTCGACTGCGTTGTTGGCCATCCAGTACCGACCATGCTGCTTCCCTCTATCTTCTCCCTCTGTCTTCTAGCAAAAAGGCGCATTCTATTAAGGAAAGATCACGAGAAAGCAATGCACTGTCCAAAGTGCAAAGTCTCTAGGTATGTGGAGGTAGACCATGATGATGGCGAGAAGGAACAACTTAATATCCCTGAGATGGTCCTACAGTACCTTCCTCGCCGTGCCGAAGACAACATGTCGTAGAACACCGTTGCGGTTTCCTCTGGTTCCTCCTCCAATCCTTCACCGAGTTGTGCCTCCTGAAAGTCTACCATCATGTCTACTACCCCGACATCTCCCCACCTCCTCTCTAAGACGATCGACTTCACCATGGTGGACCCAGCAAGTATAGTTTTCAATGAACGAATCCGTACTTGTAAAGATCTTCCCCCATGCTCTTTCTATATTTTGTTTTCTTGTTCCCACATTTGCTGCAGGGACACGACATCCGACTCAGCTCTTTAGCAGCTGCACCAAATGCATGCTCTAAGAAAGCATTGGTCTTAATAACCCATTCTGTGCACTTACTTGCGTGACCCGTGTACATCCAGTCACAGTTTTACATCCTCTGGCATATACATATGTAAGTGAGTAATAAAACCAGCAATTGCATTTACACGGCGTTCCTACTATCTAATAGGTGAAAGATACGTCCTAATTCCACCCGAGGATTCGTAGATGGGTTAGTTTACATGCTCTACTCCTATCTGAGATAGAATTTTGGCAGCACCTCCTCGCTGTTCTCTCGATAAACATCCCAGCAGGGAGAGTGTATATCCGGAGAACAACAGAGAGGTGGTGCCGAAACTCTGACTCGGACAGGAGCAGATAATGGAAACTAACTCATCTACGCATTTGTGGGCTGTCCAAAAACATGAACAATTCGAAAGAGATACGATTGGAATCGTATCTCTTTCGAACGGGAGATGCCTAACTGGGTGACGAGATCTACTAACTAACAGTAACACTACTGCTACTAACACTAACACTACTACTAACTACTACTAACACTAACACTACTAACTACTACTACTAACACTAACAGTCTAACACTACTACTATCACTAGTTAGTACTAACAATATTACTCGACAAAGTTTTTTTTTGAGTTTAGCCACCAATTTTTTTTGTGAAATCAACATGTTCAAATTTGGCACATTTTAAAATCTTTTTGGTATATTTCTTAATCATTTTGTTGATTTTTTTGGAAAATGTAAGTTTGAACTACGAGTGCATCGAATAATGGATTTCAATGATTCAAAAAATGTTATTGTTGTTCTTGAGTGTATGGCTAGGCCAAATCCAGGAACTAACGTGAAATTTCGATCAACGTGCTCACGGGGCAACACCACCAACTTATGTTTGGGTGTTTTTTTAATTCAAAAAAATGCAAACGAATTCTGAAAATTATGAAACTCATCGAGATGTCGTGATATCGTATGCCTATGTTGTGGTAAAAATTGGAGAAAGTTTCGAGCATGTTGTCACATCCGATGCTCACAAACCAGTACATCTCTACATGTGAGATTTGAACCCAGGATCTCTCACCTGACACGTAACTTATTACTCCCTCCATATTGAAAAGGCTGACGTTTTGGACAAGGTTTGGGTCAAACATTGGGAATATAAATCATAAATAACTTTTAAATTATTAAGTCTAGAGATGTAAAAATCATATAAATAAATTTGTCTTGAAAAGTACTTTCATAAAAATATACATATACCACTTTTCAATAAATATTTTTAAAGAAACAAGTGGTCAAAGTGATGTTTTGGAGACCGTGTCGCTGTCTGAAACGTCAGCTTTTTCAATATGGAGAGAGTACTTACTAACTCAGCTACACAACACATGTGACACAGTTCTAGATCTTCTTCTTTTGAATTCACTTGTGAGGGACCTTTAGTCCCTGGCGAGAGACCTTTAGTCGTCCCAGTTAGTAACATCAACCGAGACTAAAATAAAAGGTCACCCTTTAGTTCGGGTTGGTGTTATCAACTAGGACTGAAGTGTCAAGGCTCTTTAGCCCGGATTAGGGGCACCAACCGGGACTAAAACATGTCTTTTAGTCTCGGTTGGTAACCCGGGTCGGGACGAAAAGTCCCCTGCTACAACAGCACATGCTAATAGCCGTTGTATCTAGAATCAGGACTAAAGCCTCTTTTTATCTCGAACACAGAAAATACCGGGACTAAAAGGTCACCCTTTAGTTCGTGTTGGTGTTATCAACCGGGATAAAGGGTCAAGGCTCTTTAGTCTGGGTTGGGGCACCAACCGAGACTAAAAACTGACTTTTAGTCTCGGTTGTTAACCTGGTCCGGGACTAAAAGTCCTCTGCTGCAACAACACATGCCAGTAACTGTTGGGCAGAGGACTTTAGTCCCAGTTTGTATCTAGAACCGGGACTAAAGCTTCCTTTTGTCTCGAACACAAAAAATACCGGGACTAAGGACATGTTTGGGACTGCTCGATCCACGAACTCTACTCCACAAATTCCACCATGGAACAGCTTCATAAAAAAACTGGAGTTTATGGAGCACCTCTTTAGGTGTTTTCACAACTCTAAACTTTTTTCTCGAATAACGTGCATCGAGCTAAAATTGTTTGGCTAAAAAACGTAGAGAGGAGTAAGAAAACATGGAGCGAAACAGTCCCAAATAGTCCCTAAAGCTCAAACCCGATGCAGATCAAAAGTGTGTTCTCTGTAGTGGATTCACCATTACTATAAACATGGTCATATGTTGCAACTGCCCAATCTTATACCTAAAAAGACCCGAATGTTATCGTCACCGCAAAAGAAATCGGACCGCCCGGCTATCGTAATCGCCCCGCTCTTCTTTTCCCTCGGCTGCCATCGCGAACTCCGCACGACGCTTCTCCCCGGCTCCCATCGCAGCAGTGGTGAAATGCGACAGCCCTTTGGGGTGAAATGCCGACGCGCGAAGGACTAAAGTGCCCTTCGGTATTGTGGCTTATATATGCAGGGAATAACCGCAGCGTGCAACATAACGAGCCCGTTGCGGTTAATATTTACCGCAATGGGCTTCTTATGTTGCCCGCTGCGGTTAAAACGAATAACCGCAGCAGGCACTTTAGGATGCCCGCTGCAGATATGACAAAGATAATATTACAAAATTTGTTATTAATAATATTAACTTATTAATAAGTCATTAACAAATTGAGATTTGTTATTAATAATATTAACGTATTAATAATAATCTATTACAAAACTTGTCTCAAATACTATTACATAACTTTCCACTACTTCATTACAAAACGTGTGGCATATATATATATAGTTATATATATATATATGAATATACATCTTATTTTGGTACTGGCGCTTTTACGGACCGTTTCTCACCATCGGGGCGGGATCAGGGCTTGATACCGCTCTTGTTGCAACGGTCCTCGATGGCCTTGATGTTCTTTGCAAAATCGGTAAAAAGTTGGAGCTCTGCATAGTTGTTGTATTGTTTTGGGCATTGGACCCCATCATTAGCTCCAACAATCCGCTGCTTTCCTGACACGACCACATGCCTCTTTGGGTACTCCGGATAGATATAGTAGGCCACTTGCGCGACATTGGTTGCAAGTACCCATTGGTCATATTTGTACCCGATACTTTTGAGGTTCATGGTGGTTAGCCCGAAACTGTCGACCGCAATGGCTTTCGGGTTTACCCAGTGGCACCAGAAGACGGATACGCATACGTCCTTGCCATAGTTAAGTTCCCATATTTCTTCGATCTGGCCATAGTATTGCGTCCTCGTGTTTGTGGCCTCGTCGACGCCCTCATATCGAACACCGCAGTTTTGTGTCGCGCTCTTCTTGTCCTTCTCTTTCGTGTGGAACCAGTACCACTTCACATCGTACCCTTGCCACGTCGTGATTTGGCTTGACGGGCCTTGCAGAAGCTTCTGCACGGTCTCCGTATCTTCATCATCAGGGCATCTTTCTAGGGGTACGTGTTGCTCTTTGAGCCAATCTATGAAACTGTTCCTGTGCTCATTCTGGACCCATGCCTCTGTGCGTTGTCCGTCATTAGCGGCGCGGATCTCTTCTATGTGTCTCTTGACATATTTCTCCATGCTCACCAACTGATGAAGGATGTTGTAATGAGCTTGTTCAATCTCCTTGTATGGTATATCCGTGCGAACTTTTCGGCCTGTGCACCCCATGCCCGCGGTTCTGCCCTCCTGCTCATAGACAGGCAACCCAATCGCCCTCCCATCTTTTATGTACCTCATACACCAGTTCACTGCCTCTTCGGTTGTGTACGCCTCGATCATAGAGCCCTCCGGGTGAGCACGGTTATGAACATATCTGTTGAGGGTGGACATGAACTGCTCATACGTCCACATCTCGTGCAGGTACACGGGGCCTAGTTGCTTGATCTGATCCACCATGTGCATCATCAGGTGTACCATAATATCAAAATATGATGGGGGAAAGCACATCTCAAGCTGGCAAAGGGTCTCCGCGATGAAGTCCTTCAGGGCAGGGAGGTCAGCCTTACCGATGACCTTCTGCGTGATGCGGTTAAAGAAGTATGATATCCGAGTGACCACCATCTTCACGTACTCTGGACCGATAACCCTTATCACAATTGGAAGGAACACTGTCAACATGATGTGGCAGTCATGTGCGTTGTAGCCGGTCAATGTGAGGTCTTTCAAGGAGACGAGGCTCTTAATGTTGGAAGAGAAACCGGTCGGCACCTTGATACCCCTAAGAAGCTTGAGCATAGCAGTCTTCTCGCCATGCCTTAGGTTGTAGGCCGCACCTGGAAGATCGACTTTACCATTATGAGGTGACCCAGGGTGAAGGTCCTGCCTGATGCCCTGGTTGAGAAGATCCGTCCGTGACTTCAGACCATCCTTCGTCTTTCCTGGGATGTCCAGTAGGACACCGATCGTGCTATCAAAGACGTTCTTCTCGAGATGCATACAGTCGATGGCATGGGGTGTTTTCAGTGTCTTCCAATATGACAGGTACTCGAAGAAAATCGACCTCTTCTTGAAATTGCATTGTGCCTTCGTCTTTGAAGGCGGACAAATTCTTGCAGTGATGACATGGACATATGATTGTCATCTGGTTCGATCTCTCATGGTCAGCTTTCGCAGCGGCAATAAACTTTCTCACTTCAACGAGATACCGCACATCAAGTACTCTATTGATCTTATACATCCATTCCGACCGGTCCATCGTAGTACATGTGATCCTTAATTAATTACACACATCATGAATCACAAAAAAAGATGAATTAGAAAAAAATAATATGTTATTATATTTATGTTAAATTTAGGGACAGAAATAACGATGACAAATAAAATTAATGCATCCATGATGAACTTAGAGAAACAAATACCAGTTTTCTCTCTCCTACGTGAAACTAGATCTAAAAGGGGCTAAAAAGAGAGAAAAAGAGAGGGGAAAGAGGGTGGAGATCATCTAGGTACCTCTTGTGGAGTACTTCTCCTCCAAATCAAACAAAAAAACCTCAAAAATAAGTTATTTGAGATAAAAATTCAGCAAAACTTCTTCCCCTGTTTTTGGTCTAGAGGAAGAAGATGATCGGGTTCCTTTCTGCTAGCGGCGGCGGCTTAAATAGCCAGGAATAACCGAAGCGGGCAACGTAAGGGGTCCGCTGCGGTTAATCATCTTTAACCGCAGCGGGCGTCTTTACCTGCCCACTGCGGTTAATCATTAACCGAAGCGGGCATATAAGGAAGCCCGCTGCGGTTAAAGATGATTAACCGCAGCGGGCTACTTACGTTGCCCGCTGCGGTTAATTATTAACCGCAGCGGGCGCTTCGGCGGCCGGCCGCTGTAAGTCGGCCACCGAATAACCGTGGCGGGCAAAAAGAGTGCCCGCCACGGAGGTCTTTTAGGCAACGCTGCGCAAGTTCTTTTTTGTAGTGGTGAGCGATCGTCCCAATAATGAGACCACCGTTTTGGGATTTGACTGAAATAGGCCGAAATTCGGTGGGATTCATCCAATTTGAACAAGCCTGAGAAAAAATGGTACCGGACAAAATAATTCCAGTTCAATTTAAATTTACACTCGGGCACTCTGTAAATCATCTGTCGAACAAAAAGTGAAATCCTGCTTTTGTTTTTCCTGAACCACACCTGTTTATTTTTTATTCTGCATCTCATGGCATATAAATTAAATGGACCCACTGCCGATCAATTTTGTTTTACACGAGAGATATGATGCTCGAGGATTATTCCATTCTTCCCTAGTACGTGTTAGAAATTTAGGCAAATTCAAGATTAGTTTATATCATGACATCATATATGTGCTTGTTCAAATAAACTATCATGAAAATATTCATAGCAATATTCAGAGAAATACCATGTAAATTATCACACATATATATCATGATCGCTATCCAAGTAGTGCTAACCAATAAGGTTTTCAACATAAAGTAAAGAGGATGTCGCAAAGTCGTATACCCAGCGGCAGAGCCGGAAGCACCCAACAGCAACATGGTGCTTTTGTTGATGTAGTCGTCCCGCTCGAAGCTGTGCAGAAAGAACGCAGTGAAGACCTCGTCGCTGGGGAAGAAGAAGATCACCACCAGCGAGTAGTCGTGTCGGCGATAGACACTCCCCAAAAACGTGATCGCCGATCTCCACCCGAGCAGGTGAACTCGTTGCCGACGTACGTTCCGGAGGCTCCTACTCTCCCAAGGACTTGTGCGCGCAAGTCATGGGACGAGGAAGCTAGCGACAGCAAGAACTTTTTGGTTGTGTGTTCAAAAACAGACACCAGGCCAGATGTGAGGGTTGGAAATTTATCCTTGCACCGATGTGATGGTGAACAGGCACTCGAAGATCAGGAGGTAGATAAAACAATCAATGCTAGAGTTGGAAACTCTCGTATTCATTTTGTCATTTGCCAACTAATAAATGGAAATAAAAAAGAACTTCTGTAACTCATATATTCAAGACACATAGTTGGCAAAGTGGAATACTGATTACTCATTGCATATCTAATGTGTCTTCCGTTGCCCATTTGCCCACCTTCATTGGTCAAGCCAACTGACGATAACGCACGCATGCATGATAAACCAACCGACGGTAACGCATGCATGCATGTGGCCCATCATCATGGTAATAAACCAATGAATATTATTTAATATAAATCATAGTTTATTAATTATTGAATATATTATATGGCTTGACCCATAATATACCAACAATCCCCACCAAACTCTAGCATTCATAGAAAATAATCTCAAAACCATAGTTCTTTTGATATACCAGAGTTTCAACGGGGACTGTTAAGTTGAACACCCGTCTAGAACAAAGGCTCCACTCACTCACAACTGAACAATGGACTATGCCTTGAATTGTCAGTTTTGTGTGAAAATGAGCTTCACCAAAGTTCATATCATGGTACTAGGCTGCTACAAGCATCCCCTTTGTTTTGATGCATATAAGTCACACTTCTTGTGCCTTTCACGAGTATCTAGAGATTGCCCGCATCTCATAGACTGTGACTAGCAGTCGAGCTCGTATAGGTGTGTTCCTTTAGAGGATGTTCTGTAGGACAACATCCCTGCTTAAACAAGCCACTCAAATCACATTAAGGACTTATCCAACCTGCCATACAGCATAGGAGAAACGGTGCATCTCCAATGAGTTCAAACTTTAAATAAGGGGTTTCTCCCTCAGTCAACCACTAGCTTGTTTCACCATTCTAATTCACGGGATCTCCGATCACATAGAACAAGTTGCCACTATGGTGTGACTTCAAGTGGGTCTCAAGCCCAACTCCCTCGATGCACCTTCTATCACGTTGCGTGACAGATCTATAGTAAACTGATCTGCCAGATTTTTAGATGTATGGACATAGTCCAAAGAAATTACTCCGGAGTTTCTCAATTTTCTGACAGTCTTCAGACGCCTTTCCACATGCCTTGTTGACTTCATGTTGTCTTTAGAATTGTTGACATTTGTTACCATAGTTTGGTTGTCACAGTTCATAGAAATAGCCAGTATAGGTTTTTCAATAACCGGTAAATCCATAAGAAGTTCACGAAGCCACTCAGCTTCAGCGCCAGCGATATCCAATGCCGTCAGTTCTGCTTCCATTGTAGACTTCGTTAAGAGAGTTTGCTTGCAAGACTTCTAGGAAACAGCGCCACTTCCAAGCAGGAACACGTATCCGCTTGTGGCGTACAACTCATCAGCATCAGAAATCCAATTAGCATCACAATAATCTTCTAGTACCCTTGGATACCTGGTAAAGTGAATACCATAACTCATTGTACCTTTCAGATAGCGCAACACTCTCTCAAGAGCTTTCCAATGAATATCTCCCGGATTCGATACAAACCGGCTTAGTTTGCTCACAGCAAATGAGATATCAGGCCTAGTGGCGCTAGCCAAGTACATGAGAGAACCAATTATTTGTGAATATCTCAGTTGGTCTCTCGAAATTCTACGATTTTTCCTCAATCTCACACTTGGGTCATAAGGAGTTGGAGCCGGTGCACAGTCATTGTACGCAAAACGATTTAGCACCTTTTCCACATAGTGGGACTGCACAAGAGTATCCCCACCATTTCCTTCTTCTCTCAATAGCTTAATGTTAAGAATAACATCAGCCTCACTCAAGTCTTTCATTTCAAAGTTATTAGACAAAAAATCTTTTACTTCATTAATCACTTCAATATTATTCCCAAATATTAAAATATCATCCACATACAAGCACAAAATGACACCATTACCTCCACCAAACCGATAATATACACATTTATCAGCTTCATTCACTGCAAAGCCAGTTGTCGTTAAAGTTTTGTCAAACTTCTCATGCCACTGCTTAGGGGCTTGTTTTAGACCGTACAAAGATTTCAATAGCTTACAAACCTTACCCTCTTGACCTTTTGCCACAAATCCATCTGGCTAATCCATATAGATCTCTTCCTCAAGCTCTCCATTCAAGAAAGTTGTCTTAACATCCATCTGATGAATGAGAAGACCATGTGAGGCAGCCAAGGATATTAGCACACGAATGGTCGTTAGACGAGCAACTGGTGAGTAAGTGCAAAAATAATCTTCTCCTTCTTTTTGTGTATAGCCTTTAGCGACTAGCCTTGCTTTGTACTTCTCAACAGTACCATCCGGTCTCATTTTTCTCTTGAACACCCATTTTCATCCCACAGGTTTACATCCATAAGGATGATCAACCACTTCCCAAGTTCCATTTGACATAATAGAATTCATCTCACTGTGAACTACTTCCTTCCACAAGTCAGCATCAAGAGAGGAATATGCCTCAACAATAGTTGTGGGAGTATCTTCCACAAGGTATATAATAAAGTCATCACCAAAAAGATTTTGCAATCCTTCGTCTCTTACTCTTACGAGCGACTATATTATTATCCTCCTCAGGAATTTCTTCATGAGTTTCATCATTAGCGTGTATAACCGGTTCATGAGAATCAGGGACATAAAAAGAATCATGACTAGATGTGCTAGGTGTATTAGTTTTCATGGGAAATTCTTCTTCAAAGAATGTTGCATCTCTAGATTCCATGATTGTATCAACAACCATCTCAGGAATATCAGAGTTTATTATTAAAAATCTGTAGCCCACACTATAAATGACATAGTTGAGGAAAATACAATCTACCGATTTTGGTCCAAGCTTTCGCTTTTTGTTTATTGGCACATTTAATTTGGCCAAACAACCCCAAGTTCGCACGTAAGAAAGATTTAATCTCTTTTTCTCCCATTCTTCAAATGGTGTAATTTCTTTGTTCTTTGTGGGCACTCTATTTAGGACATAACTTGCTGTCAATATAGCCTCACCCCACCATTCTTTAGATAAACCTGCAGTCCTCAACATGGCATTTACCAAGTCAGTAAGAGTGCAGTTCTTTCTCTCAGCAATCCCATTGGACTGTGGTGAATATGGTAGCGTCCTCTCATGAATTATTCCGTGCACCGCACAAAACTCAGAAAACTCATTAGAGAAATACTCTCCTCCGCGATCAGACCGTACACGTTTGATTTTCTTCTCAATTTGATTCTCTACCTCGGCTTTATAGATTTTAAAATAATACAATGCTTCATCTTTAGTTTTCATTAAGTACACATAGCAAAATCGAATGCAATCATCTATAAAAGTAATAAAGTATGTCTTACCACCTTTGGTCAATATCCCATTCATCTCACAAATATCAGAATGAATTAAATCAAGAGGTGCTAATTCTCTCGCCATAGCAGTTTTACGAGGCTTACGAGGTTGTTTTGCTTCTACACATGCATGGAACTTAGAACTTTTGACTGTATCAAATTTAGGAATTAAACTTAAGCTAGCTAAGCGGGACATGCAGCCAACATTAACATGACATAATCTCGAATGCCAAATATTCGTCTCAACGTTATTAACCACATGGTTTACTGACTTAAAGCAAGTATCAACCAAAGACAAGCGGAACAAGCCTCCGCTCTCATAGCCCTTGCCAATAAAAGTTCCAAACTTAGAGATTACACATTTATTGGATTCAAATACTAACTTATAACCATCACGACAGAGCATGGAGCCACTAATCAAGTTCTTCTTTATCGAGGGGACATGATGCACGTTCTTGAGTTGCACGGTCTTTCCTGAACTGAGCTTCAGATCGACCGTACCAACACCATGAACAGCTGCACGCGCCCCGTTCCCCATCAACAAGGAGCCAGCCCGCCCTGCCTGGTAAAAAGAAAACAAGGAAAAATCAGCACACACATGTATATTTGCACCGGTATCAACCCACCAATCAGGTGAATGACAAACTGAAAATACATAAGGCATACATTTACCATACCCAGATGTAGCTGCCTCAGTCTCAACGGTGTTGACTGATTTCTGTGGAGTAGGCTTCCACTTAGCCTCAGGACACTCCCTAGAGAAGTGTCCAGTCTTGCCACAGGTGAAACAATTCATCTTATCCTTGTTCAACTTTTTACCCTTCTTGAAAGGAATGGTGGACTTCTGCTTATGCTCTTGCTTGAATTTCTTTTTCTGTGGTTTGAAATGGTTCTTTTGCACCACATGAGCGCTAGAACTTCCCTCAATGACTTTTTGGTTTTTGACATCTTTTGCCCTTGCCTTATCCTCAACATCTAGAGTCCCAACAAGCTCAGCAGTGCTGAACTCTTGCCTATTATGTTTTAGATAAGTTACAAAATCTATCCAAGATTGTGGCAGCTTTGCAATTATGCATCCAGCCACAAACTTGTCAGGGAGTGAACACCCAAACAACTCAAGTTCCTTCACCAGTGCCTGTATTTCATGGGCCTGTTCGACTACCGGACGACCCTCGACCATCCGATAGTCATGGAACTGTTCCATGACGTACAGCTCAGAACTGGCGTCAGAAATGCCGTAACGGGCCTCAAGTGCATCCCATATAGCTTTAACAGTCGGAAGTTGCACATATGCATCAATGAGAGAATCTCCAATTATGCTCAAGAACGCAGCCTTGCAAGTGGTGTCATCATGATCAAAAATTCATTGTTCATCAATGGTTTTAACACCAGCAGGTTGCTCAAGCACCACATAGTAACAACGCATAGCGGTCAACCACAGAATAGTTTTCTCGCGCCATGTCTTAAAGTGAGCGCCCTCAAACGGCGCTGGTTTCAACAAACCCGCAAAGCCCACAGATGAAAATTGCCTAACATCATGTTTTTGGATTGTTAGAAATTTAGGCAAATTCAAGATTAGTTTATTCTAGAAAGTTGACACAAATAAACGGATCATGACATCATATATGTGCTTGTTCAAATAAATTATCATAAAAATATTCGTAGCAATACTCAGAGAAATACCATGTAAATTATCACACATATATATCATGATCGCTATCCAAGTAGTGCTAACCAATAAGGTTTTCAACGTAAAGTAAAGAGGATGTCGCAAAGTCGTATACCCAGCGGCAGAGCCGGAAGCACCCGACAGCGACATGGTGCTTTTGTTGATGTAGTCGTCCCGCTCGAAGCTGTGCAGAAAGAACGCAGTGAAGACCTCGTCGCTGGGGAAGAAGAAGATCACCACCAGCGAGTAGTCGTGTCGGCGATAGACACTCCCCAAAAACGTGATCGCGGATCTCCACCCGAGCAGGTGAACTCGTTGCCGACGTACGTTCCGAAGGCTCCTACTCTCCCAAGGACTTGTGCGCGCAAGTCATGGGACGAGGAAGCTAGCGACAGCAAGAACTTTTTGGTTGTGTGTTCAAAAACAGACACCAGGCCAGATGTGAGGGTTGGGAATTTATCCTTGCACCGATGTGATGGTGAACAGACACTCGAAGATCAGGAGGTAGATAAAACAATCAATGCTAGAGTTGGAAACTCCCATATTCACTTTGTCATTTGCCAACTAATAAATGGAAATAAAAAGAACTTCCGTAACTCATATATTCAAGACACATAGTTGGCAAAGTGGAATATTGATTGCTCATTGCATATCTAATGTGTCTTCCGTTGCCCATTTGCCCACCTTCATTGGTCAAACCAACCGACGATAACACACGCATGCATGATAAACCAACCGACGGTAATACATGCATGTGGCCCATCATCATAGTAATAAACCAATGAATATTATTTAATATAAATCATAGAGTTTATTAATTATTGAATATATTATATGGGTTGACCCATAATATACCAACAGTAACAGTACGTATTCCTACCAGCTACCTAGTAAAGCAGCAGCAGGTGTATTCATAGTTGTGGTTGGGGAAGATGATGCACTTCCCGTTGTTGTAGTTCGCATTCTTGCAAATGGTGTTGCAGCCCACTTCACCGCCAAACAACCAGCACGGTTGTATGCATCACTACGGGAAAATCAATCTTTGCCGAGTGCCTGGGGCTTTGCCGAGTGCCAAATTTCGAGCACTGGGCAAAGAGCCTCTTTGCCGAGTGCCGGCCACGTGGCACTCGGCAAAGCGCAAACACAAGGCAAAGCATGCTTTGCCGAGTGCCACGTGGCGGGCACTCGGCAAAGAGGGGCTCTTTGCCGAGTGCCAGCCACGTGGCACAGTTCGGGGCCGCATTCTTTGCCAAGTGCCACGTGGCTGGCACTCGGCAAATAGGTGCCTTTGCCGAGTGCCAGCCACGTGGCACTCGGCAAAGAGCTCTTTGCCTAGTGTTTTTTTTGACACTCGGCAAAGCCAGTTTTTAAATTACATTTTGAAGCAGTAAATGAATCCAAATGAAAAAGTTTTTAACTACAAAGTTGGTTAACTTATCAAGATGAACAATTTTTGTTTTGGTGATTTCTTCATTTGACAAACTTAAAATAAATTCGTTCACAAATCTTATATATCTCTCCGGTAGTTTATAAAACTACAAGAGTGATAATGTTTTCCCTATTTTTTCCGGGTTTTTTTATTTTTTCTTTGCCGAGTGCCAAATATGTCAGCACTCGGCAAAGCCTTCGCCGAGTGCCCGATATTTGGCACTCGGCAAAGAACCCTTTGCCGATATTTTCTTCGCCGAGTGCAAAAGGTTCTTTGCCGAGTGCTGCCAGCACTCGGCAAAGAATGATTCTGTTGTATTCTCGGGCCGCCTGTGATGTTCCATCACAATTACACAACAAACCGCTGTTACATGCACGCGCGGAGTTGAGATCGAGTCGAAGCTATATCGACTAATGAATGAAGTTAGATAAAATTAAATACCCCTAAGTTTCAAAATAAATCAACTTGTGGAGGGTAACCATAAGCTAATTATTGTTTTAAGATTCACCAAATTTATAGAAAAGAACACAAATATCTATGCTACCAAATTGGTATCACACTAGAGATATTTTCGTAATATATACATATTTGGTGTCATAAATGTTATTATTCATCCCTATAAAATTAGTTGAACTTATTAAGATAGATTGAATTAGGCTGGGTTTAAAATTTGATTTATTTTAGGTTGGAGGATTGAGTACATGTGTGTAAAATGCTTTACGCTTACCACAGGACGAAAGGCTAGCAACGATGACAGAGACAACGAGAAGGATCTTGAAGACAGCAGAGGAGAATGATGCGGCCATAGATGATCATATGGCCGTGCTACTAGCACCGTGGTTGTGCTTGGTCTTTTTTGGTAATGCTGGTAGTCGAGACCTTGGGCGCCAGGGGCGGAGCAGGGCGCTTTGGTATGCATCGTATGAGAATTTATATATAGACTCCTGGTGGATGGATATTTAGCACCCATAAGGATTTATATCTGTCATTTGTAGCCTTGTAGTAGGACACAATTCATCTATATCTATATCTATATCTGTATCTGTATCTGTATCTGTATCTGTATCTGTATCTGTATCTGTATCTGTATCTGTATCTGTATCTGTATCTGTATCTGTATCTATATCTGTATCTATATCTATATCTATATCTATATCTATATTTGTATCTGTATCTACTGTATTTGTATCTATATCTATATCTATATTTAATAATCGTTTGTTGGATACAATTCATTTATAAAAAAAACATGAATTCGTACGTTCTTAATTATTTTTCGTCCAGACAATAAAAAGTATTCCCTTCTTTCTTGATTTTTTCTAGATACATATAACTATTGCTAGTAGCTATGTACTCTTTAGGAGACCTTTTACAATGGTTGGAATCGCTTCCAATCGCATCTCACCGCTTCCGCTAAATAACATTTTTGATTGTTTTAATTGGTGGAAGGGTAATATAGTAATCGTGCAAAGTTTTATGAAACCATCCCCATCCCGCCGCGCCCCATCCCCCGTGGTCCGACGCCTGACGCCGTCATCCCCCTCCAAAGAATCAGTCGTCTCTCCCCGCACTGCTCTCTCCCTCTCTGAAGTCATCGGCACCGTCGGTTTCTCCATCGTGCGATCTCGGCGCCACCGACGCAGTGCCCTCGGCCTCAAGTCGACGGCGGCAACTAGGGCAGTGGCGCACACCCAGGAAGCGGCGCGACCCCAAGCAATCTCCATCGACAAATCAGTCGTCCTCGCCCTGCTCTCTCGCTCTCTCAAGTCGTCGGCGCCCTGCTTTCTCCATCGGCGACCTCGGCGCCACCGGCCTGCCCTCGCCCGCCCTCGGCCCCATGTCGACGTCGGCAACCAGGACAGCGGCGCAACACCGAGCCAACATCGCTGGCGCAACACCCAGCTAGCTGGCGAGACATCCGCCCCAGGCAGTGGTTCGCCCCAAGGCAGCGGCAGATCCGGCTACCTCGTTCAACGACAGAGACTTGAACAGGGAGAGCTCGTTCATCTCCGGCACGACAGCCATGGTCGCATCACGAAGCTTTAGATCCACAATCAAGGTGTGTTATCTTTTCGGCTCGCTCAGCGTTTTAGCATGTTCTTTTAATTAATTATTAGTTTGTACATTGATGTAGTATTAGCTGAACACTTCACATTTCAATAATTTTAACCAAATTTATAGAAAAATACATGAACATATATATATAAGATGACAGTAGTTTCATTAAAATCTACTCTAAATCATGGATTTGCTCTTGCTCGCACACTAGTTTTGGTGTATACACTTTAGTCAGGATCCTTTTACTGTCTTAAGGATTTGGATGACATTTATGCACACGAGGCTCTGATTGTCAGTAATGGCTTTTTTATAGATGGCACATTGACACTTGAAATATCAGCTACTTAACAGCTTCAATTTCATATTTAGTACTATGCCACAGAACCTTGTAAATCTTCTTGATCAATCATTCAACTAGTTGTGTTAGACAATGTATGTGTTGGTGTTTGTTCATGAGGTTTGTGTTGGTGTTTGTTCATAAATAACGGTGCAAACATCATTGGTATCTGTGTTGGTGTTTGTTCATGAGGTTTTCCTTTTGATGATCCCCTATACTCAATGTCAGTCCTTGCCTGCAATATGAACAAGGTTATGTTTTGCTTTTAACCTTGTTATCATCATCCAAATGAGTTTTGGTAGACAGGTCGCACATAAGTTTTGTTCATATGTGGTTTTAATGGGTCTAGACCTTGTAGCATTTCTCAGATTCACACATGGATCTTGAATACCTTGTCTTGACAGGTTATCACATTGACATAACTTCTCCCTTTTTCGAAGAAGGTTACCTTTGATACTAAAAATTAATGAGAAGTAAGTAAATAAGTCATTATATTAATCAAGTAGTGTTTGGAAGCTGTTTGGTAATGAAGAAGAAGGATTTCAGTTTTATAACAACTATGCTAAGGAGAGAGGATTTAGTGTTAGAAGAAGATATTGTGAGTGGGTTAATGGCCATAATGAGATGATCCTTCAGAAGTTTGTCTGCAGTCGTGGGGGTTTCCGCGAAGAGAAGGAGTTGAAAAGGGAGCCTAAGAAGCGGAAGCCACGCAATGTTACTCGTGTTGGATGTCGTGCTAAACTTGTGATATCACGGGACCAGAACATAGGGCAGTGGTATGTGAAGGATTTCATCGATGGACACAACCATCCGATGGCAGATCCAGACGTTGCTTGTCTGCTGCGTTCGCATAGAAGAATCAGCGATGATCAGAAAGCTGAGATTTTGGAGATGTAGATTTCTGGGATCCGCAAACACCAAATAATGGATATTATGCAAAAGCAGTATGGTGGGTACAATAAGGTCGGATATACAATAAGAGACGTGTACAATTTTTGCCATCGCAATACGGAGACAGTTGCCACCGGTGATGCTGAAACAATCATTAGTTACCTGACAGAATGCAAATATAGAGATCCTGATTTCTTTTTTGAGTACAAGATTGATGGGGAAGAGCACAATATAGAGATCCTCCGCGTGGGCTTCCAAAGGATGATGCGTAATCCAGTCCGTGGCTAATTTCCGCATGGGCTTCTCACCCAGGAAAAAGGCCTAAGCCCAGGTTAGGAAGTGCCAGCCAACTAAAATTCATTTATTTTGGCTATTTTCAAAATTAAGTACTAAATTTTGAATTTCTCAAACGATCTCAGATGGAAAAATGATCAAAACAAAAGTTGTAGATCTTGAAAAGTTATAAAACTTTGATGTTTACAATTTTTCCATTTGAATTCATTCGATGCTTTGAAATCGTTCTTGAAATTTAATTTTAAATTTCTCAAGAACTCTGATTTCTCTTTTTAATCTTTGACTAAAACTAATAACTAGTCTTTCTCCCTCGTACTAACTTCAAATTTGATGATTTTTTTTCTAAATTTTTCTAAAATCATGTCGTATCAAGTTGTTATGTTTTTATAGCTATTGTTGTGCTTATCTTTTTATGCTACTGTATTTTATCAATTTCAAATTAGAATTTCAAAAAATAACAACTTCAGACGTTATTTTGACATACTAAATGATTTCCATGGGAAAAATCATAAACATAAAAGTTGTAGAGCTTATCAAGATCTACAACTTTATTTTAATAATTTCTTCATCCGACAAAATGGTACTAACGTTATTCATAAATTTTACAAATCTTACTTTCACAAACTATACACTACAAGAGGGATATATACAATGAGTGAACAATGTTACTACCACTATATCGGATGAACAAAATCACCAAAATAAAAGTTGTAGATCTCAAAAAGTTATACAACTTTATAGTTAACCACTTTTTAATTTGAATTCATATTGTCATAGAAATTAAGTCCAATAGAAAAAAAATTGCTCAAATAAGTTAAATAAATAGAACAAAAACCAAAAATTGAAAAAATCGCCCCAGGGGCAATGATTGAACCTACGCCCTTTGCATATAGAGTCGTACCATTTACCACTAAGCTATGCTAGGATGATCAACACATTCAAGCTAAATTTATTTATCTTTGAAATGAATGAATAAAAGTGTAGAGAACAAATAATCTCGTCAGAAACTCAGAATAATGTTGATGGACATACAAGAGGGATCCCTGGGCTTACCCATGCCTAAACCAAAGACGTGATGTCATGCTTACAACTTCACATTTTTTAAACATATTTATGTACAGCTTAGTGTTTTAGCACCGGTTATGAGCCCCGAAGGAGTATCTTGAAATCTCGGCTCTCCGCGATCAAATCGACGGCGTAGAATAGGTGGGGAAGGATCTGACCGGCCGAGCAGCGCATCCACGGCGGCGCGCCATGGGCGCCAGCGGAGATCGGCGGTAGACTCGCCAGAACGGCGATTTAGACCACCCCAGGCCCAACCGAGACCACCGATGTGATCAGTGAGACCTAGCGAACTTAAGGGCAGGCTTTAGAAGGGGGTGGAGAATACCGGAGCGACACCCAAATGCGGCAGCGCCATGAACCAGACCTTGGAGCTCGCCGAAATGGCATCTCCGAGCACCAGATACAGAAATAGGCGCATGGGAAGGGATAGAGGTTGGCGGTGGGCCCTAAAGATGGCAATGGGTACCCGAAACCCGACTACCCGATGGGTTTTACCCGATAAAGAGACGGGTATGAAAAGAATTTTATACTCATGGGTATACTAATGGGTAAAAATCTCTACCCAGCCGGTATGTGGGTACGGGTACGAAAACATACTGCCCACACCCGTGTACCCGCGGGTAATTCATACCCGCCTTAGCAACATATATGTATTCATTACTTACTATAAAATATACATATATCTAATATATCTATGACTATTTGACTATTAGTTAGTATACTTTTATTGCTATGTTATAATTTATTGAATCTTATTCACAAATTATCGATGATATATGATTTTAATAATATAATATATTCATATTTTTTACTTTATTGCGGGTATACATTCGGGTACGGATTACCCATCAGCTAAAAATACCCGCGCGGGTACGGGTACGGGTAAAATCTTCTACCCATGTGTGAATACAGGTATTTTAGCGGATAAAATTTTATCTCTCGGCTACGGGTACGGGATAGCACTACCCGATGGGTATTTACCCGTTGCCATCTCTAGCGGCGGCAACAGCGGACGATGGCGGACGACGACAAATCGACAAAGATGGAGAATGAATTCGAATGAACCCTAAAAAAAGAACCGGACTATACTATTTGTATTATCCACCCCAACTATACTACTCAAAACATTATTTGTATAATTATAGATTGACCGTTTTACCCTTAATTAAAAAAAGAACTACGAAAAAGGAATTACCACTTCTCATATTTTGGGTACTGATTCTCTCATTTCGGACGCGATGGGACGCAATTGGAAGCATATGGCCCACCGACCATAGACTCACCAATCGCGTTGCTCTCATCGCCTTCCATCGCTTTTCATGTTCTGGGCCCACCGACCCTAGACTCATCAATCGCTTCCAATCGCCTCTCCAACCATTGTAAAAATTCTCATAAAAAGTATTCCCTTCTTTCTTGATTTTTTTTCTAGATACATATAGCTATTGCTAATAGCTATGTACTCTTTAGATATACAATATGTCTAGATACAAGATAAAAACAAGAAAAATTAAAGTATCTTATAATTTGGGATGAAGGGAGTATATCATAATAATTAATGAATTGATCAGTGGCTAAAATTAATTCCTGAAAATAGTGTATTTTAGCTGCTTACTATTTGTTCCACTTGAACTCAAATGACTGGAATGACGACCACGTGAAGGTGAAGAACCTAGAACAGGTGACCAGAGGGCAGTGAATGTGACAAAAAAAATTTCTCTTTTCAAGAATGAAAGACAAGCCTATATCAACAAATAACCCACAAACTTTCCGAGTAGTGCTAGCCAAGTATCTCATTAGTGATAGCAGATGGACAGAACTTGGGAACTAGGCTAGAAAGAAGCAAAAGCAATCAAAGGTGACAAATTTGGGTGTCTTGGCAAAACCAGCTTAGTCAATTTCCAAAATCGGCCAAGCCAGATTTTGCACTTTTCAGCCTGCAATTTTGGAAGCAAAATGACGAAACCCAATCAAATGACCTTAAATTGAAATGTTATGAAGGGTTCACAACACCATAAAGGCATAAAGAACATGCATCTCCACCCAAAAACGGCCAGCTTACCTAGTTTTCTAGAAAACAACAAGCTCCTTTCCAACAAAAAACCGAAATAAATCTAAATGAGATGCATATATGGTGAAATTTTAGGTATAATATTATGCCCCTGGTGCATTATATTTATCCCAAAGAAAAACATTCAGGGAAAGAAATTGCTTAATTTTCACGTACCATGAAAGATTAGGACAAATCTTTGAGCATCACAAGCATGTCCTCATCAACACGGCGTGTCGTCAGCACTCAACATCTCGGCAGATTGGGGCGCTGCCAGGCCGGATCTGTCCAGTCCCTGCTGGATTGGAGCACCAAGACGAGTATCAGGCCACCTCCGCTCCACCATCGGCCTTGTCGCTCTTGGGTCTTGGCACCCCCGCATAGTACTCATCCATGCCTGCACTGCTCGAGATCTGACATCGAGAGAAAGCAGAGAGGGTGAGGGCGATGGAAAGATGAGAAGAGAGACAGATGATAGAGAGTCACACTTGGTACCGGCCTCCTTCACGACCTCCACGCCTGAGATCAGCTGGCATCTCCTCCCATATGTGCCCAAGTTCTATGGGCGCTTAGTCTCGATGTCTGCACATAGATTCTATTGCTGCTCGGCCTCCTAGGTACAACCATCAGCCTCGTCACACTCAAGATTAGCACGCTATTGGCAGTCCTTAACTCCTATTTCTAACCACCAACTTTTACACAAAAACCGCTCAAACAAACACCAACATAGAATTAAGGTTAATAATTGACAAGTTCCACGAGTTTTGGTGATCTATCGTTTGCAGAAGGACATTGGTGAAATTCACAAAAAGCCCCAAGATGAACAAGGGAAATGGAAGAAAGCAACCCACTAAATTACCTAGGCTCAATCACTAAAGGAAAAGGCCCACCCTTAGACACAGATAGTCTAGTCGCAAGGGCTTATTCTTCTTATTTTGTATCTTACTTCACTACTAGAGAACAGGCCTTTGGACGATTTGCAAAATCAGCTTTAGTCACGGAAAATTTTGCGCCCGGGACTAGAAAGGTCTTTAGCCCCGGCTAAAGTTCCCCAGCCCAACGGCTCATTTGTCAGAGGGACCTTTAGTCCCGGTTGGTGTTACCAACCGGGGCTAAAGACCGGCCTTTAGCCCCGGTTGGTAACACCAACCGGGACTAAAGGTTTTGCCCCGGTTGGTGTATCTATCCGGGGCTAAATGTAGGCATCTTTAGCCCCGGTTGGTAACACCAACCGGGACTAAAAGGTTTTGTCCCGGTTGGTGTATCCAGCCGGGACATTTAGCCCCGGCTGCGAATAAGGACCGGGGCTAAATGTCCCTCCCTATATTTGAACTGTTCTTCCACCTCCAGCCGTGCCCGAGCTCTTCATTTTTTTTTTTGATTCAGTCACTTGCTTGCTTGTTTGCTGTCTTCTCCGGTGATTTTTGTTTGTTAACACATCTCCGGCGATTGATTTATTTCATCACATCTACACCGCCATCGACTTCTTGAAAGGTTACTAGCTTAAGTTTTTTATTTTTGTAGATATTTTGAGTTCATTGACTTGATAGTTCAAATTATTACTCTAAAAACAAAATATGACCGTTTAATTAGTTTATTTTAATCTTTTAGAGAAATAGAGATCATTTAAATCATTTGTTGACAAAAAATAGAAATATATAATACTTTAGTTTACAAAATGTGACCGGTTTAATTAGTTGTTTTTTTTAGAAATAGAGATGAGTTAAATCATTTGTTTACAAAAATTAGAAATATATAATACTTTAGTTTACAAAATGTGACCGGTTTAATTAGTTTATTTTATTATTTTGGAGAAATAGAGATTAGTTAAATTATTTGTTTACAGAAATTAAAAATATATAATACTTTAGTTTACAAAATGTGACCGATTTAATTAGTTTATTTTATTATTTTGGAGAAATAGAGATCAGTTAAATTATTTGTTTACAGAAATTAGAAATATATAATACTTTAGTTTACAAAATGCAGAAGGATGTCTGCTTGGTATGTTGTTTTCGTGGGTACCAAGCCAGGTATTTACACCAGCTGGGCTGAGTGCAGTCAGTATGTCCTCAAAGTTAAGGGAGCTGTGCATAAAAAGTACAAGTCTTTTGAGGAAGCTTCTGCAGCTCTAAAGGCTTTCAACTCAAGAATCAACTCAATTCCTACTACACCTACCCCTACCTTACCTTCCTATCAGGTTGGAGTGGCAGGCAGTCCATCTTGTTGGACTGTGATGTGGGAAAAATGTGCAGGTGTTGTTAGTTGCTTTGGTTGTGGCCAAGTGGATTAGGCTGCACTGTTATCTTGATGTAATAATTAATTAGACAAGTTCAACTGCTACTATTTTTATGCCACCAGTGATTCTTACTAAATTTCATGCCAGTCATTTTATAATTTCATTTGTTTATAAGAATGAGAGATATAATTATGTGATATGTCATATAATGCAGACGATGACACGTCACTGGATGTACAATGCCGATCGTCGCTCAAAAGAGTTCATTGATGGCGTGCATTATTTTTTAAGAGTGGCCGAGGCAAACAAGCGGAATGGTTTTATGTGCTGCCCATGTGCCCTTTGTAATAATTCGAAGGAATATTCTAGCTCAAGGAGTCTTCACTCACACTTGTTCAAGTCGGGTTTCATGCCAAACTATAGTTGTTGGACGAAGCACGGAGAAACTGGGGTTATGATGGAAGAAGGTGAAGAAGAACAATTGGACCCTGACGATGACATTATTGCTCAATACGGTGACTTTGGTGATACTGCAATGGGGGAAGGTGAAGAAGAGGCAAGTGCAGAAGACACTCGCTGAAGATGATGCTCTTGGTGATGTCATTCGTGATGCACAAGGAGATTGCGAAAGTGAAAAGGAGAAGGCTAAGTTTGACTGTATGCTAGAGGATCACAGGAAATTACTATACCCGTCTGCTGCAGATGGACAAAAAAAGTTGGGTAAAACACTTGAGTTGCTACAATGGAAGGCACAAAATGGTGTATCTGACAAGGCATTTGGACAATTATTGAAAATTATAAAACAAAAGATGCTTCCAAAACCTAACGAACTGTCCGCCACTACGTACGAAGCAAAACAAGTTGTCTGTCCTTTGGGTTTAGAAATCCAGAAGATACATGCATGTCCTAATGACTGCATCCTGTATCGTGGCAAGGAATACGAGAATTTGGATGAATGCCCTGTATGTAACGCGTCACGATATAAGATCAGGCGAGATGACCCTGGCGATGTTGAGGGTGAAGAACGTCCCCGGAAGAAAATTCCTGCCAAGGTTATGTGGTACGCTCCTATAATACCACGCCTGAAACGTCTGTTCAGAAACAAGGACCATGCAAAGTTGGTGCGATGGCACAAAGAAGACCGTAAGGTAGACAACATGTTGAGACACCCTGCTGATGGGTCCCAATGGAGAGCAATAGACAGAGAATTCCCGGAATTTGCAAAAGACGCTAGAAACTTAAGGTTTGCTTTAAGTACGGACGGAATGAATCCTTATGGGGAACAGAGCAGTAGTCATAGCACGTGGCCTGTTACTCTATGTATCTACAACCTTCCTCCATGGTTATGCATGAAGCGGAAGTTCATTATGATGCCAGTGCTCATCCAAGGCCCGAGGCAACCTGGCAACGACATCGATGTCTATCTAAGGCCATTAGTTGAGGAACTGCTACTTTTATGGAGTAAATCAGGTGTACGCGTGTGGGATGATTACAAACAGGAACACTTTGACCTGCGAGCATTGTTGTTCATAACCATCAATGATTGGCCTGCTCTAAGTAATCTTTCAGGACAGACAAACAAGGGATATAATGCATGCACACATTGTTTTGATGACATGGATAGTGTATATTTGAAAAAATGTAGAAAGGTAGTCTACCTTGGGCGTCGTCGATTTCTTTCTGTGAATCACCAGGTTAGAAGGAAAGGCAGACATTTTAAAGGTGAGGCAGACCACCGGAGCAAGCCTCGCAACAGAACTGGGGAAGATGTACTTGAGATGGTCAAGGATGTGAAGGTAGTCTTTGGAAAGGGCACGGGCAGTGAACCTGTTCCAAAAGACGCTACGGGACACGCACCCATGTGGAAGAAGAAGTCAATATTTTGGGAGCTACCCTATTGGCATGTACTAGAGGTCCGCCACGCGATCGACGTGATGCACCTGACAAAGAATCTTTGTGTCAACCTTCTAGGATTCATGGGTGTGTATGGGAAGTCTAAGGATACACTTGAAGCACGACAAGAGTTGCAGCGCATGAAAGAACGAGACAACCTACATCCAGAGAAGACAGATGATGGACGCCATTACTTAAGACCTGCTAGCTACACTCTTAGCAATGAAGAGAAGGAAATCATGTTTGAATGCCTCAACAGCATCAAGGTCCCATCTGGATTCTCCTCCAATATAAAGGGAATAATAAATATGCAAGACAAGAAATTCCTAAACTTAAAGTCGCATGACTGCCACGTGCTTATGACGCAATTGCTACCGGTTGCTTTAAGAGGAATTCTACCTCCACATGTACGCCTGGCCACTGTGAAGCTATGTGCATTCCTTAATGCAATTTCTCATAAGGCAATTAATCCACTAGAACTGGCTACTCTACAGAATGATGTGGTTCAATGCCTTGTGAGCTTTGAGTTGGTGTTTCCTCCATCCTTCTTTAATATCATGACACACCTCCTAGTTCACCTGGTCAAGGAGATTCATATTCTCGGTCCTGTGTTCCTACACAACATGTTCCCCTTTGAGAGGTTCATGGGAGTACTGAAAAAATATGTTCACCAACGTGCTCGGCCAGAAGGAAGCATCGCCAAGGGCTACGGGACAGAGGAGGTCATTGAGTTCTGTGTTGACTTCATTCCTGACCTTGACCCGATTGGTGTTCCTGAATCGCGGCACGAGGGGAGGCTGTGTGGAAAGGGGACACTAGGGAAGAAAACATATATCGGTACGGGGAACGATTATTTCAATAAAGCGCACTACACAGTTCTTCAAAACTCAACCGTGGTGGATCCATATATCGATGTACACAAGGAGTTCCTACGATCCCAATTTCCAGAGAAGAATGAAGTTTGGATAACACGTGAGCACATGAATACTTTTAGCACTTGGTTGCGAAAGGAATGTCTGGGTAATAACAATATTGATGAGCAACTATATTTGTTGGCTAGGCAACCGTCATGGCACATCCTCACGTACAAAGGGTATGAGATAAATGGAAACACATTTTACACCATTGCCCAAGATCAAAGGAGCACGAACCAAAACAGTGGTGTTCGCGTAGATGCCACAGACCCAAATGGGAAGAGGCAAACATATTATGGCCGTATAGAGGAGATTTGGGAACTAGACTACGCACCTAATTTTAAAGTCCCTTTGTTTCGATGCCAATGGGTCAAGACGACCGGAGGCGGAGTAACAGTTGACAAGGAGTATGGAGTGACAACAGTGGATCTCAACAATATTGGATACAAAGATGAACCATTCGTCCTTGCTGCTGATGTGAATCAGGTGTTCTACGTGAAAGACATGTCTACAAAGCCCAGGAGAGGGAAAAATGACGATAAATCAACCAAAGAGCCGAAACGCCACATAGTTCTTTCAGGAAGAAGAAACATCGTGGGAATTGAGGACAAGTCAGACATGTCAGAAGATTATGAAAGGGATGACCGGATACCACCCTTCAGTGTGAGCAAAGACCCAAGCATCCTGCTAAATGCTGAGGAGGCTCCATGGTTACGACATGATCATAACCAAGGGACATACGTCAAGAAGAAGATCACCAGTGTACCCGCTTGATATATAGTGATGTTTTAACCAATATTATGTATTAGATTTTTTGTGTAATTAATAATGATTATGGATAGTCATGGTTCATTGATGTCGGTGTCGAAATGACTTGATTTATTTTTGGCAAGCATATGAGCCCAAATTGATGCCTCACAAGAGGTGTTAGATTTTTCTGATCATTATTTTAATTATTATATTTTTCTCTGTGCCGAATGAGATAAAAGCCGGTGAATTACACCTCCGACCCTCTGCGGTTTTTCATCAACCTCCACAACGTTCTTCTTCCCAAGCCATTCAAGATCCCGTGTAAAAGTTTGGCACCATTCTGGATTATTTTGGTGGTAGGCCCAGTTGACCCTATAATTATTGGGTGACGGTGCGCGGTAATTCAATTAAACTATCTCCGAAAAATCACAAACTTGTTGGTTGCCTCACCCGTGCCACGTGACAGCCTAAGAAAAAGTTTGAGACCAATACGACACAGAAACGTATATGAACTACAAAAATTTATCTTTTTAAATTAAACTGCAATTTAACAGTGAATTTCTCTATCGTGCATTTGGACAATGAAAGATAAACAACCCAAAATTTAACGTTCAGATAATGCAAAAATAATCTTCCTATCGAGAACCAGTTGTTTCAAATATTTAAATTTAACATTATATTTTTGCATTAACAAAATATGAATTGTTATTTACATTTATATTCATTATTATAAGAAAAGAAAAGAATTTATGTTACAAATTTTTCTACTATACAATAAGGTAAAAGGAAATACAACTGTCATCTTTAAGTAATTTTATACCTAATATTTAATTTACTATGCAATTAACAAATATTACAGCATATTAATATAGTCAAAACCTAATACAAAACCCAAAATATAAACCTTTAGTCCCGGGCGGTAGAACCACCCGGGACTAAAGGAACCTTTAGTCCCGGGGCGTAAGCCCGCCCGGGACTAAAGGTAGCTAATACAAAAACCAGAATAGAAAAAGCCCAAAACAGTGGCGGGAAAAAAAGCTTTAGCCCCGGGTGGTGGCACCACCCGGGACTAAAGGTTCCTTTAGTCCCGGGGCCGGGACTAATCCTTTAGTCCCGGGGCGTAAGCCCGCCCGGGACTAAAGGTCCAAGCCTTTAGTCCCGGGCGGGCTTACGCCCCGGGACTAAAGGTCTTTTAGTCCCGGGTGGTGCCACGGCCCGGGACTAAAGGTTCCCCGCGTATATAGGGCACAGTGCCCTCCTTCTTCCTCAGATCGACGTCAGACCACCCGCAGCGCCGCCGCTTCCCTCGTCGTCTCCGATCAAGTGCCGCGCCGCCGTTGTCCCGCCGCATCCCTCGCCGACGTCCGCCTCGCCGTCGTCCTCTCGCGTGGCCGCGCCGACGCCTCCTCTTCTCTCCCTCGCCGGCCCTCGCCGGCCTCAGCGGCCGCCTGCCTCGGCGGCCACGCACAACTCGTCCTCTCGCGCCGCCGGTGAGGAGGTCGGGCGCGGTCGCGCCGCCGTGCTCAGTGCGTGCGTTGTGTGTGTGCGTGTGTGCGTGTTGTGTGCAGTGCGTGTGTGTGCACTGTGTGTGTGCGTGTGTGTGCACTGTGTGTGTGCCCAACAAAAGACAACGTTGTGTGCAGGAAGAATGAAAGAAAAAATGATATATATTGAAAATGAATGATTATAGAAAAATGATTATAAATACATATATATTTATAGAAAAATAAAAAATATATATATAGAAAATGAATGATTATAGAAAATGAATATATATACATATATATTTAGAGAATATCAGAAAATGTTATTAATGCACCGCAGTGTATATATGTTTATAGAAAAATGAATATATATTTATATAAATATATAGTTATATAAATCATTTTTAGAAAATCATGTTTTTTAATCTAACAAAAAATATGTGACATGTAGATAAAAAGAGATTGGTCGCGTTGACCTCGCCGCCGTCTGCCGTCATCTTCACCGCAACGTCATCCTCGTCGTCGTGCTCACCTCCTCACCGCAACGTCATCCTCGTCGTCGTCCGTCGTCGTCCTCTCCTCAATGGTGTGTCCCTTGTGATGGAGAAGGAATAATCAATTAGATATGTTTATGTCGTGTATATGTTTTTACGAATGTGTATGGAATAATGACTTAGCATAATCAATTAGATATATTTATGTCGTGTATATGTTTTTACGAATGTGTATGGAATAATCACCTAACCCAAAACCCCGAACCCCGAACCCTAAACCCTAACCCCTAAACCCTAACCGCTAACCCCTAACCCCTAACCCCTAACCCTTAACCCTTAACCGCTAACCCCTAACCCTAAACCCTAACCGCTAACCCCTAACCCCTAACCCCTAAACCCAAAACCCTAAACCCTTAACCCTCCATGGTCTTTATCCTCCATGGTCTGTATGAATATACGTTATTTGCAAAAATATGGTGTTTATTATCCTCCATGTTATTCGCAGAAATGGCCGACCCAGTTGACAACATGGAGGAGGAAATGTACGAATTAATCAACAGCGCCGCTAACCCAGATGTAGCAGGTGACGATAACAATAATCAAGAAGTAGATGACGGCAGTCAATACTTTATCGATTATGAAGAAATTATGCAAGAAAATACTGGCGAGGTATACCTACAATCTCTATGAGCACATAAAATTCTAATCAATTTGTAAATGTATTTATAATCTACTGTTCCTACATACGTAGCCCTCTGGATCGACAACGACTACCGGGAAGAGTAGGACCGTACGAGGTCCGAAGAAGCCGTTGGATGGCCGATACATAATCTCAGAATTCAACGAGGAAACAGGCCAAGTGCTTGGAGAACATGCACAGAAATTCGTTAACCACTGTGGGTATCTCGTAAGGGATAAGATCCCGATCAATGCTCGTGAATGGAAGGAAAAGAGAAGTGCTCCTCATATAAGTTTTGTCTCTGATCGTGATAAGGAACTGGTTTGGCAAGATGTCCTTGCACATTTCACGCTTGAAACAGAAGATAGAAATTTGAAGGCAAGAGTTCGGGATTGGGCTATGAAGAAAATGGCAACACTATTCCAGGGCTGGAAGAAGAAATTGTACAACACATTTATCAAGAAGGACCTAACTCCGGATTTTAACACCAAGGCCTACGTCAAGTTGAGGCCTTTTTGGGATGAGTTTGTAGAATTCAAGAAATCAGAAGAGGGTGAGACACGTGTCAGAATGAACCAACAGAATGCCCGACAAAAACAATACCACCATCACTTGGGATCAGGTGGCTACAAGAGTGCCATTCCCAAGTGGGAAAAAATGGAACGGGAGATTCTAGCCAAGGGCATCGAACCAGATTCAATAAACTGGCCTGAGCGCGCCAAGTATTGGTTTTTTGGTCATGGAGGAAGTCTGGACCTACAGACAAGAGGGGTAGTGTATGGCACAAAACTCCAAAGAGCAGTAGAAAGACTAGCTTATGCTCGAGACATGGCTAACAGTGGCACGTGGCAGCCGAACAGAGAAAAGGATGAGCTTACATACGCCCTAGAGAATCCTGAACATGGTGGGAGAACAAGAGGCTATGGGGAGGTGTCGTGGGAGCATGCCTTCCCACAAGACAAAGAGACCTATAGAAGCCGCGCAAGAAAGAGGCAGGAGGAGGTAGAGCGGATGCGAAGGATGGAGGAAATGGTTATTCAGTCACAGGTCGCGGCTCGTGAAGCGGTAGAGCGAGAAAAGGCACTTGAAGACAAAATGAGTGAGGAAATCAAAAGGCAAGTGCATTTAGCAGTGAGTTCCCTGCAAAGGCAATCTGCATCAGAGCCAGGAGTCAACACCAGCACCCCTGGTGATCAGTTGAAAAGCAGTTGCGCTTCCACGGAGGTGCCAACGATTCAAGGTGACGCAGGGCTACGCTTCCCCGTGGATGACATCACTGATCCTCTCACGACCTGTGAGCTGCACATTCCACAGGGGAATGACACAATAATGGTGGCTATTGGTGTCGTATCTCCTATTGACCCTACGAAGACACCAAGATGCCATGGGGCATTGGTACCACCTGGTTATGCTAGTGTCTCGGTGGATAGAGTATTGAAAGGGCATAGCAATGTGACTCTTGACATTGAAGGAGGTGATGGTGAGAAGACTTTAGGAGAAGCGGAGAAGGCATTCATATGTTGGCGTAAGCGCTATATCATTATTCCTGGGGCATCACCTCCTCCTCCTCCTCAGCAAACTAACCCTAGGTGCAGATGAAAGTCAATGAAACATTTTTTCACTAGTTATGTATTGACTTAATTAAATAATTGTTTACTCATACTATGTTGTTTTCACAGCAGGACCTCTCCGCACCTAAGTCCAATTATCCATTCACCACATAGTCATCATAGTGCTGCGGGCGATGCAGTGAAAGACACAGCTGCATCCCCACCGGCTCCATCCCCTCCACGATCGGCTCCATCCCCTCCACGACCGGCTCCATCTCCACCACGGGCTCCATCCCCGCCACCGGCCCCATCTCCTCCACCACGGGCTCCATCCCCGCCACCGGCCCCATCTCCTCCACCACGGGCTTCCCCACCACCGGCCCCATCAAAGAAGAGGCCAGCCACAAAAATGAAGGCATCGGCCCCACCGCCACCAAAGAAGAAAGCCTCTGCAGAAAGACATCAAGCTGTTCCTCAGAAGACGAAACTTCCCTATGATATGACTGATGAGGAAACAAATGCTGCAGCGAAAGCAGATTTGGACAAATTTTGGGCGGACGTCGAGGCTAAACAAAAAGCAAAGAAAAACCCAGAGAAGACGTACCTTTTTGTACGTCCTGATATGCTCAGGAAAAAGGTGGATGCTCATCAGAAAAAAGTGTGTGATTCTCGTAAGAAATCGCCACCATCAGACTATGACCAAGTCACTTGAGGAGGTGAAGCAGAAACAGAAGAGAGCAAGCAAGGGTGTCCCACAGCTCGGGGAACAATCGAAACAATCAGTGCCCCCGCTTGTTGTGAATGAATATGGTTCTAACTTGAAAGCGCTAGAACAACTTGAGGTGAATCCTGAGCATCTTGATGCATTTTTCGCAGAAACTGGTCTAACCTTGTCACAAATGCTCGGTGAAGCACCCATTGAAACTGCTCCGCAAGTTGATCAGTGGAAGAAGAATTATGTATATGGCCAGAGTCTATACAACCCTACGGCCCTCACAGAACTTGGCACTCAAATGTACTTGTTAAACCAGTGGTACATGACAGCGTGTACCAAAAAAGCGGATGATTGGATATGCGTCAGAATTAGAGACCATCATTACTTCCGTGGTGATGACATTATACTTATCCAATTCAATGAGTTACACCAGCTATGCCACCTGGATGCTCTAGACAAATCTCTAGTCAGCCTCTTCTGTTTGTAAGTGATCCTTCGTTTTAATTATCTCACTCTAGCATATGTATATGTAAATGTAATTATGCTAACACTAGCTAGCGTGCCTATATACATATGCAGAAACATGATGAGAGACCTCGCACGTAGAAATGACAAGGAGGTTGGTTTCATTGATCCATATATCGTATTCTCGGTCCCAAAGAAAGATCCCGCCTATGATATATGGAGAAATGAAACAGGGAGGAATCTCCGAAGGTTCTTGGTGAACCAAAAGAACAAAAGATATATACTCTTCCCATACAACTTTAGGTGGGTGTTGTTATCATGTGCATATTTATTTTTACTTACTCAATTTCTATGATATATGTTGACTATATAAGCAAATTAATGCAGCTATCACTGGATATTGATCGTCTTCGATCTCTCCGAAAGTCAATTGATAATCTATGACTCGTTGAGAAAACCACTGGGAGATTATCAAGATATCATAGACATTATCCAGGGGTAACTTTCAATCTCTAAATATTGATTTCTACACTTTAAATCTGCAATAGTTAATTACAATCCAATATTATATTGTGCAGGGTTTGGGCTTGGTTCGTTCCGAAACACCGTCCGGATTTGAAGGCGACACTTCCTCGTCCTATCCAATTGCAAGTAAGTAGTACTATCTCCCCGCGTCTTTACCACTGTAGCATGCTTTCATCACACGCGCGAGATGATGAGAGTAATATCTTTTTACATCGTGCAGTGGGTTCTACGGCAACCACCAGGGAACAATTTGTGTGGGTACTACGTTTGCGAGTTTCTCTCGGTGTATGCCAAAAGAACTCCTCTAGAGAGACAGAAGGAGCTATGGTTGAAGAACCAGGTGTTGGACATGGTGCGTGTAACACCCCGGATTTTTAATTAATTAAAATAAACTAGAATTTAATAAGGAAATGACCAAAACCCTAGACGGAGGAGAAATTCTAGCCAGATGTTTGTTGCATTCATGCCGTTGCATAATTTTTCTTGGGTGAAAAAGAATTTATTAAACCCGTATAGGGCGAATCGGATTTATCCTATTTCGAAAAACAAATAAAAAGATTTAGAAAATTTTATAAAGTCAAACTCAAGTTTTGTTTTCAAAATCTAGGGAGAATATTTTCAAAAACTTTCAAACAGTTTTGGATTTCAAATGGTTTTGAATTCAATTTCAAAAGCCTTTGCAAAGGTCTGAAAATGAAAAAAAAAACCAAAGCCCTGGGCCTCCCTTTTTCCCCTTTCTCCCCAACCCACTCGGCCCAGCCGAGCTCCCTCACCCAGCCGCAGCGGCCCACCCGCTCTCTCTCCCGCGCCGGCCCGCCCTCCACCCACGCGCAGCGGCTGCGCCCCGTCCTTATCCTCTCTCTCAGCCACTGACACCTGGGACCCGTCGGTCAGAGCCCTCCCTAACCTCCTCGCCCGCCCTACGCGCTCGCAGCTCACCCTCACCCCTCCTCTGATCGATCCGCAGAGACGCAGCCGCCACCCTTCTCTCCCTCGCCCTACAAGTATCTAACCACACCGACATCGAGCCGCCTCCGCAAAGTTTTTCCCCAAGCCCTCACACTGCCTCCAGAGCCTCCTAGGATCACCGCCACCGCGTGCCGCCATCGCCGAGCGACGCGTGCTCAACCTCCCGCCCGCAGTGCCGCCACCACTCTCCCTCTGCCCTCCCTCGACTTCGCGAGGCTACGCCGCGCCCAGGAGACTCTTCTCGGGGCGAAACCGAGCCGGAGCACACCTCCCTCGACCACGCCGGAGCGACCAGACGCCGCCGCCGCAACCCCCACGCCGTTCGCCGACTCTGGACCGCGATCGGCAACAGGGAGCACGTCTACGGATCCGTTGTAAGGCCCTCGTCCGATCCCGCCTCTCCCCTAGGTCTCTACTGGTCCCTAGGCCCCTCCCCGAGAACTCCGGCGAGTCCTTTCATGGCGCCGCCGCGTAGAGCCCGGGCGCCGCCGTGCCCTTCCCCGCCGGCGGTAACCCCTGGCTCCCTTTTCGTTCCCAGCCGTCCAATCTTGATTCCGCGGCTGAGATTAGATCAAACCCCGAACCGGTATACACCGGGTGCGCCTGCGCCGTGGACACAGTTCACCCCGTCCACGTCAGCGGTCCACCGTACACGCGGCACGCCGGTCCAACCCCCGTACGCCATGTGGCACACGTCGGCACCACGCAGCGCACACGCCAGCCACCGCCCCGCGTCAGCGCCCATTTTTCTAAAGAGACCCCGGTCTTTTAGGGAATCAACCCGCACTCCATCGGTATAGTAATCTGAGTCTGCCGGAATCTTTCGATCTAGCCCTCGGTGTTTTCCCGAATTGAGGCGCGATCCACCCATAGCCGACCGCCCCCGATCTAATCCTAGCCTCGGGCGAGTCGGAGGAGGAAGGCCGAGGCTAATCGAGCGCTAGCCTCGGGCGAGTCGGGGGAGAACCCGCTAGCCTCGGCACGAGGCGAATCGGCTGGCCTCGGGCGAGACGGAGAAGAGCCCGCTGGCCTCGGCACGAAGCGGAGAAAGAGGACGCTGTCACCTGGGGTCTGGTTATCTGTGGCCGTAGGCTATCGCCAGATCGACGGCCGAGAGCCGCCGGTACCCCTTCGCCGCTTGTTTTGCTAAAGAGCCCCTGAACTTCATAGATATCAACCCGCCGTCCACTCCTACTATGCGCTGAGTCTGCGTTTTCTTTTGATCTAGCCCCGTTTTTCCTTGAAAATGAGGCCCGGTCCAGAGTTCTTTTAAATTCAGTTTTTATTTATTTAAAATACGAAAATGAGTTTGATTTATTCACAGAATTGCCATCCAACTTCAAATGCTTATAACTTTTGCGTTTTAACTCCGATTCGACCCATTCAACTTGCGTTAGATTCATAATTTCGTTCTCTACGCAGTAGAACTATTTGTTTACTGTTTTCATACTGTTTGTTGTACTGTTATTTATTTTTGCTTTGTATGTGCCATGTATGTTGATTGGGCCAGAGAGTGCGGAGTACGAGGACGCTCCCGACCCTTCCTGTGACCCTGCAGATTCGACCCAGCCCGAAGGCAAGTGTCCTTGAACATCTTGCACCTACTTCATTTTACTTTTGGTACTAGAGTAGTTAGATCTTGTAGATGCATGCTTGTCATTAATTTGAATCCCATGATATGGTTTACTAGTTATTGTTATATTATCCTTGTCGCCTGTTTTGGGTTGTTCGGGTAGAAGTTTTGCTTAGCCCTGCAGTCAAGATTGGGTTGGGAGGTAAATATTATTAATCTTGATTAATGAACTATGAAACAGGGTGGATATGGTAATTTTTGTAGTAACATGGTTATTAGTTAAATCCGGCAGGATGGAACCGTATTGGTGGTTTTGTGCCGTGGGACTCGGCAGCTGCTTTTGGTTTTGGTTCGGGGCTCGTGCTAGACATATCCTGCCTGGATCCCTAGGACCCGGTTCTTGGACAAGTAACCCGGCAATACAGCGCAACCATGAGATCTGGATGGGCTGGACCTGGCTAATTAATTAGTTTTCCTCTAAGTTATGCTACACGGGGTTTGTTTAGTGGCTCAAGAGGGGTCCCTTGGGGTCGTTGACTTATGGACAGGGGAGAAACCTTAGAGTACGTGTAACACAGACTTGGAGGGACTTTGTAAAGGCCTTGCGGTGCAACCTGCTATGCACCTTGGCAGTGTTTAGCGTGACGGGACCTGCACGACTCATGGGTAACGATGTGCAACCTCTGCAGAGTGTAAAACTGATATATCAGCCGTGCTCACGGTCACGAGCGGGCTTGGACTTCTTCGAGATTAGTTGGTTACTGGTTACTGTTTCGGGTCATCTGATGGACTTCAGGTGCGGTTGCCTGATGGACTTCAGGTGTGGGTACTTGGTGCAACTCCAAGTGCGGTTGCTTGGTGTGACTCCAAGTGTTGGTTACTCGGTGTGACTCCGAGTGTGGTCTTGCTCGGTGCGATTCCGAGTGTTGTTACTTTACTACAGAGTCTGTCTATAACCTAGTAAATAGGTGCATAGGATTAATAGGATTAATAGGATGTGTCGCTTTAGGCGCTTGAGTCAAACAAAGTCAGCCTACCTTTGTTATAAGCCTCATAAGCATATATTTCCTACACTTGCGGAGTACATTTCGATGTACTCACCCTCCTCTTTGTCCCCCTGCTACCCCACCCAGACGCTGGCGATTACGGAGACGCTGGTGGCTACGTACACGAGGAGCCGGAGTACCAAGAAGACGGTGGATACGACCCAGACGACTTGCACTAGGATGGCGCAGCCCCCGGTCGACCTTCCTGTGGAGATGGCGTCCAGTTTCCGCGAGTCTACATTAGAGTTAGACTGAGAGTCTGTATTTTTATTTCAGACCCGAGGGTCATTTATGTAATAAAGTTCGATATTATTAATAAAGCATTGTTTTGATATTTACTATGATGTGGATATATGTATGAAAATTGATCCTGGCATACATATATTGTGCTCCAATTTTGTTCTTAAAATTGGGGTGTCACAGAGTGGTATCGGAGCCGTGTTGACCGTAGGACGCTACCCTAGTCAGTCGTCGAGATTACAAAACTATTTTTAAAAGCCTAACTCTTTTTCTCAATTCTGTAGTCTTTCTCTGCTGAAAATTCAAACTCAGTTTAAAAGTAGGTCCTCCAATAGTAGGATGCCAACCATAAATTGTTGAACTCGTAGAACGTTGTTTGACATGTGCTGGTGCTCTTGTTTGATTTGCTTCTTTGTATTGACTGTAGTCCCTCCGAATCTCGGGACGAGATTCCAGTTAAGGGGGTAGGCTTGTAACACCCCGGATTTTTAATTAATTAAAATAAACTAGAATTTAATAAGGAAATGACCAAAACCCTAGACGGAGGAGAAATTCTAGCCAGATGTTTGTTGCATTCATGCCGTTGCATAATTTTTCTTGGGTGAAAAAGAATTTATTAAACCCGTATAGGGCGAATCGGATTTATCCTATTTCGAAAAACAAATAAAAAGATTTAGAAAATTTTATAAAGTCAAACTCAAGTTTTGTTTTCAAAATCTAGGGAGAATATTTTCAAAAACTTTCAAACAGTTTTGGATTTCAAATGGTTTTGAATTCAATTTCAAAAGCCTTTGCAAAGGTCTGAAAATGAAAAAAAAAAGCCAAAGCCCTGGGCCTCCCTTTTTCCCCTTTCTCCCCAACCCACTCGGCCCAGCCGAGCTCCCTCACCCAGCCGCAGCGGCCCACCCGCTCTCTCTCCCGCGCCGGCCCGCCCTCCACCCACGCGCAGCGGCTGCGCCCCGTCCTTATCCTCTCTCTCAGCCACTGACGCCTGGGACCCGTCGGTCAGAGCCCTCCCTAACCTCCTCGCCCGCCCTACGCGCTCGCAGCTCACCCTCACCCCTCCTCTGATCGATCCGCAGAGACGCAGCCGCCACCCTTCTCTCCCTCGCCCTACAAGTATCTAACCACACCGACATCGAGCCGCCTCCGCAAAGTTTTTCCCCAAGCCCTCACACTGCCTCCAGAGCCTCCTAGGATCACCGCCACCGCGTGCCGCCATCGCCGAGCGACGCGTGCTCAACCTCCCGCCCGCAGTGCCGCCACCACTCTCCCTCTGCCCTCCCTCGACTTCGCGAGGCTACGCCGCGCCCAGGAGACTCTTCTCGGGGCGAAACCGAGCCGGAGCACACCTCCCTCGACCACGCCGGAGCGACCAGACGCCGCCGCCGCAACCCCCACGCCGTTCGCCGACTCTGGACCGCGATCGGCAACAGGGAGCACGTCTACGGATCCGTTGTAAGGCCCTCGTCCGATCCCGCCTCTCCCCTAGGTCTCTACTGGTCCCTAGGCCCCTCCCCGAGAACTCCGGCGAGTCCTTTCATGGCGCCGCCGCGTAGAGCCCGGGCGCCGCCGTGCCCTTCCCCGCCGGCGGTAACCCCTGGCTCCCTTTTCGTTCCCAGCCGTCCAATCTTGATTCCGCGGCTGAGATTAGATCAAACCCCGAACCGGTATACACCGGGTGCGCCTGCGCCGTGGACACAGTTCACCCCGTCCACGTCAGCGGTCCACCGTACACGCGGCACGCCGGTCCAACCCCCGTACGCCATGTGGCACACGTCGGCACCACGCAGCGCACACGCCAGCCACCGCCCCGCGTCAGCGCCCATTTTTCTAAAGAGACCCCGGTCTTTTAGGGAATCAACCCGCACTCCATCGGTATAGTAATCTGAGTCTGCCGGAATCTTTCGATCTAGCCCTCGGTGTTTTCCCGAATTGAGGCGCGATCCACCCATAGCCGACCGCCCCCGATCTAATCCTAGCCTCGGGCGAGTCGGAGGAGGAAGGCCGAGGCTAATCGAGCGCTAGCCTCGGGCGAGTCGGGGGAGAACCCGCTAGCCTCGGCGCGAGGCGAATCGGCTGGCCTCGGGCGAGACGGAGAAGAGCCCGCTGGCCTCGGCACGAAGCGGAGAAAGAGGACGCTGTCACCTGGGGTCTGGTTATCTGTGGCCGTAGGCTATCGCCAGATCGACGGCCGAGAGCCGCCGGTACCCCTTCGCCGCTTGTTTTGCTAAAGAGCCCCTGAACTTCATAGATATCAACCCGCCGTCCACTCCTACTATGCGCTGAGTCTGCGTTTTCTTTTGATCTAGCCCCGTTTTTCCTTGAAAATGAGGCCCGGTCCAGAGTTCTTTTAAATTCAGTTTTTATTTATTTAAAATACGAAAATGAGTTTGATTTATTCACAGAATTGCCATCCAACTTCAAATGCTTATAACTTTTGCGTTTTAACTCCGATTCGACCCATTCAACTTGCGTTAGATTCATAATTTCGTTCTCTACGCAGTAGAACTATTTGTTTACTGTTTTCATACTGTTTGTTGTACTGTTATTTATTTTTGCTTTGTATGTGCCATGTATGTTGATTGGGCCAGAGAGTGCGGAGTACGAGGACGCTCCCGACCCTTCCTGTGACCCTGCAGATTCGACCCAGCCCGAAGGCAAGTGTCCTTGAACATCTTGCACCTACTTCATTTTACTTTTGGTACTAGAGTAGTTAGATCTTGTAGATGCATGCTTGTCATTAATTTGAATCCCATGATATGGTTTACTAGTTATTGTTATATTATCCTTGTCGCCTGTTTTGGGTTGTTCGGGTAGAAGTTTTGCTTAGCCCTGCAGTCAAGATTGGGTTGGGAGGTAAATATTATTAATCTTGATTAATGAACTATGAAACAGGGTGGATATGGTAATTTTTGTAGTAACATGGTTATTAGTTAAATCCGGCAGGATGGAACCGTATTGGTGGTTTTGTGCCGTGGGACTCGGCAGCTGCTTTTGGTTTTGGTTCGGGGCTCGTGCTAGACATATCCTGCCTGGATCCCTAGGACCCGGTTCTTGGACAAGTAACCCGGCAATACAGCGCAACCATGAGATCTGGATGGGCTGGACCTGGCTAATTAATTAGTTTTCCTCTAAGTTATGCTACACGGGGTTTGTTTAGTGGCTCAAGAGGGGTCCCTTGGGGTCGTTGACTTATGGACAGGGGAGAAACCTTAGAGTACGTGTAACACAGACTTGGAGGGACTTTGTAAAGGCCTTGCGGTGCAACCTGCTATGCACCTTGGCAGTGTTTAGCGTGACGGGACCTGCACGACTCATGGGTAACGATGTGCAACCTCTGCAGAGTGTAAAACTGATATATCAGCCGTGCTCACGGTCACGAGCGGGCTTGGACTTCTTCGAGATTAGTTGGTTACTGGTTACTGTTTCGGGTCATCTGATGGACTTCAGGTGCGGTTGCCTGATGGACTTCAGGTGTGGGTACTTGGTGCAACTCCAAGTGCGGTTGCTTGGTGTGACTCCAAGTGTTGGTTACTCGGTGTGACTCCGAGTGTGGTCTTGCTCGGTGCGATTCCGAGTGTTGTTACTTTACTACAGAGTCTGTCTATAACCTAGTAAATAGGTGCATAGGATTAATAGGATTAATAGGATGTGTCGCTTTAGGCGCTTGAGTCAAACAAAGTCAGCCTACCTTTGTTATAAGCCTCATAAGCATATATTTCCTACACTTGCGGAGTACATTTCGATGTACTCACCCTCCTCTTTGTCCCCCTGCTACCCCACCCAGACGCTGGCGATTACGGAGACGCTGGTGGCTACGTACACGAGGAGCCGGAGTACCCAGAAGACGGTGGATACGACCCAGACGACTTGCACTAGGATGGCGCAGCCCCCGGTCGACCTTCCTGTGGAGATGGCGTCCAGTTTCCGCGAGTCTACATTAGAGTTAGACTGAGAGTCTGTATTTTTATTTCAGACCCGAGGGTCATTTATGTAATAAAGTTCGATATTATTAATAAAGCATTGTTTTGATATTTACTATGATGTGGATATATGTATGAAAATTGATCCTGGCATACATATATTGTGCTCCAATTTTGTTCTTAAAATTGGGGTGTCACAGTGCGCCTGAAAGGAATTCAAGAGACAATCGCAGGAGTTCTTAATGACCATGTCCTCAAAGCCGGCACCGAGTTCTACTATAACCCGGAAGAACCAATATTGAAACCAAACCAAGACGACCATTTGTATGACATTTAAGTGACGGTCAATATTTGTGTTGTAAATACCAAGGATGCATGGATAATGCTGTAAATTTTATGTGCATAAAAATATTATACACATAATATGTATAGCTAGCCCATATATATATAGTTTCATATTTTATGTGTGTAATTATAAATTTTATGTGTATATATATGTGGATACATACATTAGCAGCGAAGAATACGTATTAGAAATCCTAATGTAATATATTAGCATCGAAGAAAACGTATTAGAAAACCTAATGTAATTGAAAAACTGAAAACAATAGCCAATTGAAAAGAAAAAAGAAAAGAAAAAGAAAAAAGGTCTTTAGCCCCGGTTGGTAATACCAACCGGGACTAAAGAGGCCAGTCTTTAGTCCCGGTTGGTATTACCAACCGGGGCTAAAGGTCCCCCCTTTAGCCCCGGGGCCGGGAACCGGGGCTAAAGGTCGGGCCTTTAGTCCCGATTCCTTAGCCCCGGCTCCATGCCCGGGGCTAAAGGCCATTTTCGACCGGGGCTAAAGGCCCGTTCTCCAGTAGTGCTTGTGTTAGAATTGATCTCCTCCAGTCAAACTGGGTCTTGATCCCACGCCCTGATCGGGGGCGTCCAGCCCAATAGGTGGCTGGTGGGCCCCTGTCACACAGCACCATATATATAGAGAGGTGGGGGTCAGTGGCACAAGTGACGGGGTTCGCCGTGACCCTGTTTTCCCCGCCTAAACCCTAATCCGATCTAGAGGGAGGTGCTGCCAGTGATGGGAAGTGCCACCAGCAGCTTCACCGGTGCCGCCACTGGATCTCGACGACTATGCCATCACCGACCTGCTGTGCGGCGCTCCTACATCGCCTGAAAAGGACGGGACCTCACTGCCTTGTCGGTAACAAGCCTTTCATTCAATCTAGTAATGTTTTTCCCCGACAGATCTACACCTAGACGATCCTAGAAGTTTAACAATAGTATCGAAGCCGTTCTAGTGTGTAGATCCAACAGAAAAATAGGGGAAATCCTAGATCCGCCACCGCGGCTCGCCGGCGCGCAGGGGGCAACTGTCTGAACCGCTTTTCCTGCCCTGAGCGGGCTCTCACCGCCGTTATCGAGCGATGCGCGCGGGAAGGCCGGTCGAGCAGAGCGCTCGCCGGCGAAGAAAAAAAACGAAAGAAGAGCACCCGGAACCCTAACCCTAAAGTGAAGAAAAGGGTCGGCGGGACATGTTGTGTTTCCCGCCGCCGCCACCCATGCCCGAGCTCTCACCGGCTGAAAGAAATAGAAAAAGGACGCCAAGACCTCGCCGCCGGCTTACCTGAGTTCGTGCCGACGCGCGGGTGTGCGTCCTCACCCCGTGCTCATCCTCTCGGGCTCGGGCCTTAAGGAGCACCACCGCAGTGCTACTCGACGGCACCGCGCGCGACTCCGGCCGCACGCGTGCGCCGGCGAGGGGCACCACGACGGCACCGTCAACTCCAACGGGAGCTCGCCTCTAGCGCCATCTTCCTGGGTCGACGGCAGCTGCGCGTGCAAGCAAAGCGGGGGAGAGAAAGAAGAACGGGCGGAGCAGCCCGGAGCAGGGGCGCCGCCGCCGCTGCTCGGTGCGGCTCTGAGGAGAAACGAAGAGTGAGAGGAGAAGGGGAAAGGAAGGATGAATTAGGGTTTGGGGAGACGGCGGCCAGGCGGCGTTTTGATCCGGCGAAACACGCGGACAACCGTCCGATCTGGATGGACGGCCGAGAGGACGCCTGAGGCCAGCTGGGCCGGTTTGAGCCCAGGTGGGAGGCCGTTTCCTCGGCCCAGACCCAGGTTGCGGCCTGGGCGCGGGGAAGGAGCACGCCGCGCGGCTGGGTCGGGCCGTGTTGCGTCGTTGGGTTGCTGCAAGGCAGTGCTCAACTGGGCCTTCGGGCCAATTCTTAGTAAATGAGGTGTTTTTGTTTTATTATTTTCCAGAAGTAGTTTTCGAATGGATTTTGATCGAATTTTGATGCAAGTTTCTGAGCATTTCTATCCAACAATGTTTCTCTCAGAAAATAGAAAAGTATGTTAAGTGCTTCTGGAAAATGTTATAAAAAGAATTTAAATGTTTCCGCTGCGTATTTGAAGTTGTAATTTTCATTTTTAAATTCAACCAACGGGAGAATTTAATTTTGAAAATGGATGAAAGTTTGGATGATATGTTGAGTTTAAGTTTGAAGTTTGAATCTCTAGTAAATTTTGAGTCAACGTGGCCAATTTTCTAGAGACTAGAAAAGAATCGAGAAATATCTCTGATAAAGTGAAAAGTTTTCCGCTGCAATGATGTTGATTATCATAAGTTATTTGAGTTTGCATATGTTAATTCTATTTCTGCCCAACGGTGATGCAGAATTAATGTAAAAGAGTATTGTTTTATTCTATTTCTGCCCAACGGTGATATAGAATAGAACTGCAAGTTTTAAAGTTTAATGTGCATGATTTAACCAGACCAATGTAGGGTTGTTTTCATGCTCATTGTTGTTGATTTTGTTGATTAATATTTTTCAGAAAAGATCTTCATGCTTCCATTCTTGGAGGCAGAAAAGAAAAGAGCAGGGTACTTGTGTCTCAGAAGATGAAAAGTGAAAGTCATTACATAAAGGGACTGAGTTCTCTTTAGAGAATGGCTCGAAATGAAAAGAATTCAGGGACATTGGTCCAAAGTAAAAGTTTAGTACATGAAATGTGTTTTATGTACTCTCTACAAAGAAGAATTTTGTTTCAGTTTCAGTCATTATGACAAGTTGTAATAAGAAATATGCATATTTAATTTGACCAACGTTGGATTAAATGTGTATATTACATAGTATTCAGATTTATTTCTGAATTTGATGATGGAATGTGAAAGCCAATTCTGGCTTTAATGTCCCTGATGGGAAATTGTCCCGTATGGCGGGAAAAAGTTTATGATGACTCATGTGCCTAAAGTATATCCCAGAGTGGGAGAAAGAATGAAAAGTTTGGGTAACTTTTATGCTATCACAGTGTTGACCATGACATGGTCATGGGCTAAGGCCATGAGGGGAGCAATCCCAGATAAAGAAAGCATGCAAGCATGACTTGCAAAAGTAAAGTTAAGTAAGGACTTCGTTAAATTCTTAAAGTGGAATGAGGAAAGTATACTCCCATAAGAATCAAAAGATGACTTTGTTTGCATGACATGGTGATGTGAATAAAGCAAATTATAGATGTCTCCTCGTTCACAAAAGTTCAGAATAGTTTCGAAATTATGGCAGGAAAGTTTGTGCCATATTTTGAGGGGGAGAATGGTGAGATTACACTAAGAAAGATAAAGATTAAAAGAGATTCTCTCCATTTTCCTGTGCCTCAAAAGTGCAATGCATGATATGCATTAAGGCAAAAGTGATCTATAAAAGATGAATATGACCGTTGAGGGAGTACAATGATCATAATAACGATACCCCTAAGTAAAGAAAGAAATAGCTAAATTCCTATACCTTTATGGTTATGATCAGAAGATAGCATAGTGAGCCAGTATTTGTACTGGACGAGCGTTGCTTAAGGCACCCTATGATTTTTGATAGATTAAACGCAAATAAGAAATTTGAGGAAGCACCATCTTTTCAAAAGACGGGATAATCTGGGGGAGCATGGTATGTAGAGATCTAAGACTTGAAGAGAAGTGGGACTGCGTGCCCACTCCAATGACTCAAGAACAATCATACCTGTTGATGTTGTATGGCCTATACAACACCTGTTGTTAGCCCTTCTAGAAAGATGAGTAATGCAAAATATCAATTGCCTCTTGGCAATAAAAGAGCAACAACATCCCATGTAAAAGAGTGCCATTTTGGACCCAAAAGGTCTCAAAGAATAAAAGATGTGAAGTTATTCCTAATGGAGCCGAAATAGTAGGCTGTAATGGGTCTACAAGACACAATGTGGCTCCGGAGGGAACATAGAAAGATATACAGTGCGGCTTATGATGAAAGGATTCACACAAAGGAAAGAAAACACTTTAATGAGTGTTAATGGCACATTATGCTCTAGAGTTACATCAGATAGATGTAAAGACAATACTAATTGATGGGAATTTATATGAAAAGTTTACATGGTACAACCTAACGGTTTTGTCATATGAAAGGAAAAGAATGTTTAGGATAAAGAATGTTTAGGATGCCACGTCAAGAAATCTATTTATGGATTCAAACGAGCATCTAAACAACGATATTCAAAGTTTGATGCTATATTAGAAAGTTTGGGTTTTAAAGAGAAAGAGAAGGACAATGGCATTGTGCAAAGTTCAAGAATAGGAATTCTTTTTCCTAAACTTGTATTCGGATGACACCTTGCTTGCTGGCAGTGGTGTTAATCTATTATTGGAAAAGTAGTCATTGCCCTAAATTACATAAGATTGATCTCGGTGAAGTGTCATTTGTCTAGGAATTGAAACTTACCGAGACAAGAGAAAAGGGGTATTAGAACTGTCTCACGTGTATACTTGAGAAGATTCTAAAGAAATAAAGTATCTATGTGTGTAAACATATGCCTGTTCCTATGGTCAAGGGTAATAGTTTGAGAACTTTCAGTGTTCCAAGAATAGATATGAGAATTGATAAAATGGACGTCCTATATGCTTCGACTGTTGGAAGCTTAATGAGTGCACAAGTATTTACCCTGACATGGTTCATGTATCCGGGATTTTGGCAGATATCCAATTCAGATATAGATCACTGGAATGGAAGTGTTATAATTGTGCAAAGTTTTATATGTCTCATGACGAATATAAGAGAACAAGTACTCTCAAATGGTTGTGAATACAACTAATATGTTTGAGCGAGATGTGTAGTGAAATCCACATTAGTAATAACACTCGCAGTTGGAGTTTTATTGTGGGAAAGCTCCAAAGAAACAATAGTGGTGTCATTGATGATGCACGCCTATCATATAGCTTATTATGAGGCATAAAGGACAGGCGAAATGGTTAGAAACCTATACCCGAAGTTGATAATGGTAAACAACATCAATAACCATTTAAGCAGTTTGCTCCTAAGACAACGAGTCAAGTGTGCTGCCAAACATATTAACATTGGGTTGTACGTTGTGAAGGAGAAAGTCCAGAATCATACTTTTAGAATGTGAAAGTATTACAAATCCGTTTTGCAAAGGCTTACCGCCCAGTGTGTTCAGAGAATACACAGTCGACATGGGTTGTATGGTAAGGCCTATGATTTCTGAACAATAAAGGGCCCCAAAGTTAAAGAATCCATTTCAGAACAGAGACGTGTATTGTAGTTGTTGAATCTATCGACAATTGATCATGACGATAAGGCACGCTCTATGCATCGATCTGTGATGAAATGGTAAAAGAAATAAATGTGAAGTTTAGAGATATGAGTTGAGATCAAGGGGGAGAATGTTAGAATTGATCTCCTCTAGTTTGACCCAACGGTCAAACTAGGCCTTGATCCCACGCCTTGATCGGGGGCGTCCAGCCCAATAGGTGGCTGGTGGGCCCCTGTCACATAGCACCATATATATAGAGAGATGGGGGTCAGTGGCACAAGTGACGGGGTTCGCCATGACCCTGTTTTCCCCACCTAAACCCTAATCCGATCTAGAGGGAGGTGCTGCCAGTGACGAGAAGTGCCACTAGCAGCTTCACTGGCGCCGCCACTGGATCTCGACGACTATGCCATCACCGACCTGCTGTGTGGCGCTCCTACATCGCCTGAAAAGGACGGGACCTCACTGCCTTGTCGGTAACAATCCTTTCATTCAATCTAGTAATGTTTTTCCCCGACAGATCTACACCTAGACGATCCTAGAAGTTTAACAACTTGTACCTAACTAAATTAAGCCAAGATATGGGGTGGCTTATTCTTCTCATTGTGTCTCTTACTTGTACCTAACTAAATTAAGCCAAGATATGGGGTGCCTTCGCATGGGGTGCCATATCAAACGAAGGTCCGCAGACAACAGAGGAGTCCATCGAAGGCCTTCGCCAGTAGTGCCAAGTCGAATCACGGTCCCAGACTAACGCAAGTGATCTGGCGAAGGCCTTCCTATTCACCCTAAGAGGACACTCGAGAAGGTGTGTGCCATGAAGGTCGCCACAAGCTGCAAGTGATCCGCCTCTCATGGACCAGGCCCTCAAAGAAAGGTGCATGCAAGGAAACCATTAGGCCTTATGTGAGCCCGATGTGAGGCCCATCAGAGCAAGGCGGTTCAGGAAGAAAAAGACCCAACATGCCTCCGAGAGTTTGGTAGCATACTGGAATATAACTAGAATATGCGCTACCGGCTAGAGGGTAAGAATGTAAAAGAACTTCACCCTAAGTGGTGAACTATAATAAGAGGGGGCAAGCCCTATGTAAAGAGGAGAGCAATAAATGAAGAAACCCTAATCCATCTACTACTGTGTGTCAAGATGACCGAGAAGGCCTTTGCACGAGGTGAAGTCTCCCTCTAATTCTCTTACTTGTTGGGGACTGAAACCCAACACCCACTATCATATCACCTTAGGCCCAAGCACCTGAGGATGAGGCTTAGACCCATCAAGCAAACTGCCAGCCAAAGACGGCTAGGGGCGGTGCTACCTAGGATCGACCAACCCTTATCGACGTTTCCCGCGCCTTCAGTAGAGTAATTTTTAGGAGATACCTAAAGCTTCCCCTTCTTCCTCTCTCTGGTCGTTGTAGTTGGCCTGAGGAGGAAGAAGGAGAGAGGTTGCGGCTATATGCATGTGTCATTTGTAGGGGTGGCTTAAACACTAGCTACCTCTACAAAATCAACAATATGGGTGACTGGTATTGTGGATCCCTAGCACATTAATAGTAGGGATGACTGGTGATTAAGTCGTCCCTAGTGAAAAAGGTGGTGTTGCTATAATTCGTTTTTATAGTAGTGCTTCATTAACCTAACGTAGAGGAAGAGCAGTTGCCCGCACCACTGAAAAAATTCTTTTGGTAAGTGCCCCGGCCTACTAAAGTTTAGACACAATAACTAGCCAAAAGTTGCATGTAGCCTTATGATATTTTTTCTTGTCCGAAGAGCAAAGAAAATGATATAATTATTTGTTACATCAATTATATCTCTCAGTGTGCTGCTAGCAAGATTTTGAGACAATATATTAGTAAGATTTTGAGTCAGGCAATAATTTTGTTAGGAAAAAAGAAAAGTTCTCAACTGCTAGCTGCAGATTGCTCTCATCCTTAACATCAATAGATGGAGGATTTGGTGTGCATGCGGAAGCCGTTTTCTTTGGCTTTGTAGGTTTCTTTCATAATGCGAATATGCTAGCACTCTTCTTCTTCATCTATGTTTCAACAATCTAATTCCAAAAAATTAGAAAACAGCGGGATCTTAAATTTTCACTGAAGAATGGATCTGACACTGTTGTGCTCAACTTGCTGAAGCCGACAAAGCCGTGGCCCCTGACTAGGGCTAGGACGCCAGGTGCCGGCCGCTAATCCAATGAAAAAACTAGAAAGCAGAATCTTAAATTTTCACTTTGATCAGACACTGCTGTGCTCACGGCTCACCTTGCTGGAGCAATCTGGAGCCGACGAGGCCATGGCCCGCCCGTCAGGGCTAGCACAACAGGTGCTGGCCGCTAGGGCTTTGCGCATAGCCAGGAAGTGATGGGAGTTTTTTCCCCTTCGGTAGTCTGATACTCGCTGATTTCTGTACGTTGGGTGCTTTAGGCCATATTTGCAACATATCTAGCAACTATACATATTATACCATTATTATACAATATATATACATAACCATTAGGGAGAATATATTCAATAGACAGCTACAGAATATGTTATTATATAACCAACCTATATTTGTGATAATTTTATATACTAAATTTTTGGTCGAGACTAACCATATGCTCTTTTTTGGCAGGAGGAGGACCCGTCGGAGGGACTCGGCGACCCTGATCGTCTTCGTCGGCGTTGCGGGTCTGCCTGCACCGTGTCGTCTCGCCACTGCCTTGACTCACCACTGCCCCGCTACCCTGACCTTACCGACACCTTAGGTATAACCCCTCTATCTGTATCCTTAGGTATCTGGTCTTTGGTCACGTAACCTAGTTAGACGTCTCTCATTCGAAAGAGATACAGTCTTAGATATACAAACCTTTGCATATCTGCGACCGTATCTCTTTCGAATTGTCCACGTATTTTGGATAGCCCGCGGATGCGTAGATGAGCTAGTTTCCATGTTCTGCTCCTATCGAAGTCGGAGTTTTGATAGCACCTCCCCGTTGTTCTCTGGATACACACTCTCCATGCCAGGACGTGTATCGGGAGAACAGCGAGGAGGTGCTGCCAAAATTCTGTCTCGGGTAGGAGTAGAACATGGAAACTAACTCATCTACGCTTCATCGGGTGGGATTAGGACCTATCCTTCACCTATTAGATGGTAGGAACGTCGTGTAGATGCAATTGCTGGTTTTATTACTCGCTTACATATGTATATGCCAGAGGATGGATAACCGTGACTGGATGTACATGGGCCATGCAAGTAAGAGCACAGAATGGGTTACTAAGACCAATGCTTTCCTAGAGCATGCATTTGGTCCGGCTGCTAAAGGGTCGAGTCGGATGTCGTGTCCCTGTAGCAAATGTGGGAATAAGAAAAGAAAATATAAGAATAACGTGGGGGTAGATCTTTACAAGTACAGATTCATTGAAAACTATACTTGTTGGGTCCACCATGGTGAAGCCGATCGGATTAGAGAGGAGGTGGTGAGACAACGCCTCGAGGAGTATGATGGAGATGTCGGGGTAGCAGACATGATGGGAGACTTTCAAGAGGCACAATTCGGTGAAGGATTGGAGGAGCCAGAGGAAACCACAAAGGCATTCTACGACATGATGTCTTCGGCACAGAAGCCCCTTCACGAAAAGACAATGGTTTCACAACTGGATGTCATTAGACGCCTAATGGGGTTCAAGTCACAGTATAGCTTGAGTCGAGACGCCTTCGATGGCATGTTGGCAATTTTGGGCACCCTGTTGCCGGAGGGTCACATTCTGCCGAAGAACATGTACGAGTTACAGAAACTTCTTCATGCACTTAAGATGCCATATGAGCAGATCCATGCTTGTCCAAAAAGGTGCGTCCTATTCAGGAAAGATCATGAGAAAGTAACAGACTGTCCAAAGTGCAAAGCCTCTAGGTATGTGGAGGTAGACCATGGAGATGGCAAGAAGGAACAACTTAATATCCCCGAGATGGTCCTACGGTGCCTTCCTTTCATACCTAGGATCCAATGACTGTACATGACAGAGGACTCTACGAAACAGATGACATGGCACAAGAATGGCAAAAGATACAATCCTGACAAGATGGTACACCCAATGGATGGTGAAGCATGGAAGCACTTCGATGCCATGCATCCTGGCAAAGCTATGGAGGCTCGGAATGTATGTCTGGCGTTGGCAACATATGGGTTCAACCCGTATGGAATGATGGCGGTTGTTGACGTTTGTTAGTGCAAATAGAATATGAAAGATTCTTGTTGGGGCGGCGCCCAGACCGCAGGCGCCCCCGACCCGCGTTTTACCAAAAGATGATGATGCTTTCGCGCGAAAGGAAGCGTTCGCGCGGAAGCACCCGTTTCGGCTCGCGGACCAAGGGGAGGCGGAGCTTTCGTGCGAAAGGAAGCATTCGCGCGGAAGCAGGCATTCGCCTCCGGTCCGCACAACTGGAGTAGGGAGGCGGAGCTTCCACGCGAAATGCAGCATTCGCGCGGAAGCAAGCATTCGCCTCCGGTCTGCACAACTGGAGTAGGGAGGCGGAGCTTTCACGCGAAATGCAGCATTCGCGCGGAAGCAAGCATTCGCCTCCGGACCGCACAACTGGAGTAGGGAGGCGGAGCTTTCACGCGGAATGCAGCATTCGCGCGGAAGCAAGCATTCGCTTCCGGTCCGCACAACCGGAGCAAGGCGGAGCTTTTGTGCGAAATGAAGAATTCGCGCGAAAGGAGCCCAGTGATTCCAGTGAGTTTTCGTCTTTCATGACTGGTTTTTCTTAGGTTTTCGCAGCTCGACAGAGGCCTGGGCCAAAGGTAGCGGGCCCACCGACCGGGAAAAGGAACCGGGGGGACGCAGGGCCCACCAGATGGCGGAATTACGGCGGTGCCCCTCGCGCCGGGTAAGGTGGCGTGCAACCACGGAGTAGTTGAGCAGGGGCATCGTTGTAATTGTAGCGGAGTGGATGGAAGGGCATTCTTGTACTTTCAAATTGATCCGGATTAGTATAAAAAGCTCCCAACCTCCCACGGAGGAGGGGGAGAGCACTGTTCACTTCATCTGTCTCCCCGTTTTACCGTACGTTTTCCGCTTTCGCTTTGGGCATTCGTTCGTGCGACAACCCGCTGTTTCAAGGACCCGGTCCTGAAACAACATTGGCGCCCACCGTGGTTGTCGCCCGAGCTTACCATGCCACCAAGGAAAGCGCCGAAAGCGGTCGACAATCTGGAGGCTATCGCCGCGAGGAAGGATGCTTTCGGCACCATCGCGGCTTCGGTCCCAGCTAGCCAGGTTCCACCAAACACAGTTGCAGAGCCGCCACCTTTCGGCGGCGCCCCGTCGATAGAAGCGCAGCCGCCGCCGGGAGCGTCGACGAGCCAGAATGTACAACCCCAGGATCAGCGTACTTTCGGCAGAGAGGGAACACCGGAAGGGCTTGTCGAGGACGAATTCGGCGAAGAGGATGATGATGCTGACGAAATTACAAGGCACGCCCAAGCAATCAAGACGTTGGCACAGCAGCAAGACGAAATCGAGAGGCTGTTGTTGCAAAGAGACCAGCTGCAGCAGCAGTTGGCGGCGAAAGCAAGAGAAGACGAGACTCGCAACGCCATTCGGCGAGCTGAGGCGCACAGGAGGCAACTCGAGAGGGAAATTCAGGAACTGCGAAGAGCCGGGGCGGACCCCAACCCGACAGCACAAGATGTATTCATACCAAGGCGAGAGCAACCACCGGCTTTCGGCAACGCCATCGACGAAACCTCTCCACTCTCGAGGGAGTTGCAGGCTCATCCGTGGCCACTCAATTACAAACCTCGTATTCCGACTTTCGACGGTAAAGCGAACCCGCGCAAGTTCTTGGCAAGCTATGAGACAGCTGTCTTTTCGGCAGGCGGGGACAATCAGGCTCTAGCAAAATCTCTCATCTTGGCGGTCGAGGACGTGGCCCACGATTGGTACACCACTCTCAAGCCACTGTCCATCTATTCATGGGCACAGCTGAAAGCCGAGCTGCTGGCCACCTTCCAAGGATTCCGACCGGATGTCAAGACCACGCGGGACCTCATGAATTGCACCCAGCAAGACGACGAGCCACTTTCGGAGTACCTCAAACGTTTCATCCAGCTGAAAGCTCAAGCTCCGAATGTGCCGGAAGCCGCGGTGATAGCAGCAGCCATCGAAGGCTTGGGGACTGGTCAATGCGCCGCTCATCTGTCCAGGGAGCCGCCGAAAGATGTCAAGGAACTGTTTGATGTGATGAATGCGTACGCGAGGTCGGACGATGACTTCCGGCGACGCAAGGCCGCCCGCCAGATGCAGAGGCAGGCGACGAAAGCAAGTCGCCCGCCGCCTGTGCCGAATCAAAGGATTGTTAGGCCATTTCGTTCAATCAACAATTTGCAAGAAGAACCGGCGCAATCAGCAGCAGGCACAGAAAGGCCCGACATGCCCGACTTTCACCCCCAAAGAGGATTCGATCAGCCGTTCCGCGGCGGGCGCGGCGGAAGGACAGGACGCGGCGGCCGAGACGGTAGAGGCCGCGGAAGAGGACCCAGGCCACCATATTGCGTCATTTGTGACGGCAATTTCGGCCATACCACTCGGGATTGCAAATACAGCAAAATGGCGAAAGAGCTGAAAGATAAGGATCAAACGTCAGCCTCCGCCGAAAGCTCCAAGCATGTTTACCACAATTCGCAAGACCCGTCAGCTGTGGCGGCAGCATGCAGCAATTACGCGAGCACCCCTATGCATCCCCAGCAGTACATGCATCCCCAGAATTTGCATTGGTACAATCCAGCATATCAAGGCTATCACCTTCCGGTCTTTGCGCCGCATTCGGTGGCGGTTTCGTCACCTATGCATTATCAGCGTCAGCCAACGCCGCCACCGGCGCTTCCGGCTCAGACCCAACCTCAGGGGCAGCAAGCACAGCCGGGTTTCCAGCAGGTGCAGGAGATGGAAAATGAAGCTAGCGTAATCAACAACATCCTTCCGTCAAAAGGGCACATTTTCGCCATCACGGGCGGATCTAACCTAGAGCACGAAAGCAAGAGAGCTAGAAGGGACTACCACCGAAGAGTCCAGACAGTATCACCAAGGCTTCCACTAAACAGGCCAGCTTGGTCACTAGCGCCGATATGTTTCGACGAGTCCGACTTCAAAATTCGCGATTACCCGCATTACGACGCTTTCGTCGCCACAGCCAACGTGGTCGGCTTCACTTTGCACAACATTCTGATTGACACCGGAAGCTCAGCAGACATCCTTTTCGTAAAAGCTTTCGAGGCAATGGGATTCGACAGACGCAGTTTGGACCCCGCCGGCAATTCATTGTACGGGTTCGGAGGAAGAAAGATCGACGCTATCGGCAAAAAGCAGATCCCTGTATCCTTCGCCGAAGGGGAAAGAGTCCGCACCGAGACACTAACATTCGACATAATAAACATGGACTACCCGTACACTGCCATTTTCGGCAGAGGTTTCACCAACAGGTTCAACGTTGTCATCAAGCAAAGCTACCTATGCATGAAGATGCCATCCCCTTTCGGCATCATCACCGTACATGGAGATCAGCAAGCTTCCAGGAAGATTGAGGGAAAACCAACCCCAGGCTATAGCCTCATCAACGAGGTGGCGAACAAAGACGAAATGCAAACAACCACCGAAGAGCACGCTATCGTCGGCACGTCGGAGTACAAGGTTGGAGCAGCCGAAGAAACGATACGAATCCCGCTCGCGGCCTCCAGGCCCGAAGGAGCCGTGCATATTGGGTCAAGCATGCCGGAGGAGGAAAGGAACGCTTTGGCATCCTTCCTTGCGAGCAATGACGACATTTTCGCTTGGTCAGCAAGCGACTTGCAAGGCGTTAGCAGAGAACTCGCCCAGCACCGTTTGAACATCGCAAGCGGCGCTAAGCCCAGAAAGCAAAAGCTGAGAAAAATGTCAAACGAAAGGGCAGACGCGGCGAAAGCCGAAGTACAAAGATTACTCGACGCCGGAGTAATCCGACCAGTCCAGTATCCCGAATGGCTGGCGAATGTCGTCTTGGTGAAAAAGAAAAATGGAAAATGGCGAATGTGCGTCGATTTCACCGACCTCAACAAATGCTGCCCGAAGGATCCGTATCCTTTGCCTCGTATCGACAAGCTTGTCGACATCGCATCTGGTTGTGAAATAATGAGCTTGCTAGATTGTTTTTCAGGCTATCACCAGATTTGGCTTCATCCCGACGATGAGGAGAAAACCAGTTTCATCACCCCCACAGGCACATACTGCTACCGGCGAATGCCGGAAGGGCTGCGGAATGCAGGCCCTACTTTCTCGCGAATGACCGACAAAGTGTTCGAAAGCCAGAAGCAAAAGAAAAACTTGTTGGCGTACGTTGACGATATAGTGGTCAAGAGCGATAGACATGAAGATCATCAGACAGATTTGCTCGAGACTTTCGGCAATCTCCGGAAGAGCGGTTTAAAGCTAAACCCCGACAAGTGCATTTTCGGCATCAGGAAAGGCAAGCTCCTCGGTTGCCTGGTATCGGCAAGAGGCATTGAAGCTAATCCCGACAAGATAGCGGCAATCATCAACATGCAACCGCCCTCAAACCGAAAGCAGGTGCAAAAGTTGACAGGAAGACTGGCTTCTCTGAACAGATTCATCGCAAGGTCCGCCGAAAGAGGGCTGCCTTTCTTCCGAACTCTGCGTAGCTCCGACCCTTTCGATTGGGGGGAAGAGCAGCACCAAGCTTTTCAGCAGCTAAAGGAGTATTTGACCAAGCTAACCACGCTGTCCAAGCCGTCGCCGGAAGCAACGCTCTTGTTGTATCTCGCAGCGTCTCACGCCACTGTAAGCGCGGTACTGGTGGAAGAAAAGGAGCACGAAAACAAGATGACGCAGTTCCCGATCTATTTTGTTTCCGAGGCCCTTTCGGGCGCAAAGCTAAACTACTCAGAGCTAGAGAAGATAGCCTATACAGTGCTAATGGCCTCCCGAAAGCTGAAACATTACTTTCAGTCTCACCACATCATAGTCTTATCGGCTCAGCCGTTAGAAGCCCTGTTTCGCAACAATGAAGCTATCGGCCGAATTGGCAAATGGGCAGCAGAGCTAAACGAATATGTGATAGATTTCCAACATCGATCCGCAATCAAGTCGCAGGCATTGGCGGACTTCATAGCAGATTGGACCCCTGCTGCTTTCGACACCACACTCGAATTCGAAGAACCCGTTTGGACTGTGAATTGCGACGGCGCATGGGGCATGACTGGAGCCGGAATCTCAGCAATCCTTACACCTCCAAGAGGACCAAAGGTCAGATTTGCCGCAAGGCTGCAATTCCTCACAACCAACAACACCGCCGAATATGAAGCCGTATTGCTGGGTTTACGAAAGCTTCGAGCAATCGGAGCGAGAAGATGCATAGTCAAGTCGGATTCCCAGGTGGTTGTCGGTCATGCCGAAAAGGACTTCATTGCAAGAGAGCCAGAGCTAGCCAAGTACCTGGCGGCAATCAGAAGAATGGAGAAATATTTCACTGGTTTCACCCTGCGACACATTCCAAGGGCCGAAAACGCAGAGGCAGACGAGCTGGCCAAAGCCGCAGCACAAAATCTACCGCTGCCATCAGATGTGTTCTATCAGGTCCTTTCGGCAAAAGCCGTGAAAGAGGAGGAAGAACATCCGGACTCGATACATGCTATCGTCAGTGATGACTGGAGGTCACAGATATTCGCCTATTTAGCCGGAACTTACGAGCCGCAGTCTAGGAAGGATGCCGAAAGAATGGCCAGCAGGGCGAAAGGTTACGCAATCATCGGAGAGCAGTTGTTCAAAAATGGAATAACAGCCCCTCTTCTGAAATGCATAAGCCAGCGCGAAGGCATTCAACTGCTCGAAGAAATGCATGTCGGAATGTGCGGAGCGCACAGAGGGCCTCACGAGATAGCGCACAGAGCAATGAGACAAGGATTCTACTGGCCTTCCGCCGCATCAGATGCCAAAGAGCTGGTCATACGTTGCAAAGGGTGCCAGATGTTCGCCAAGAATCAGAAAAAGCCAGCAAACGAGACCACGCCGATAGTGCCGACCTGGCCATTGCAGAGGTGGGGCATCGACATAGTTGGTCCGCTACCAGCAGCCCCGGGCAACCTTCGATTTGCGGCGGTAGCTCTCGAGTACTTCACCAAATGGGTGGAAGCGAAGGCCCTTGCCAGCATAACTTCCACCTCTTTAACCAAGTTCGTCTGGCAGAGGATAATCTGTCGCTTCGGTGTTCCGTCATTCATCGCCTGCGACAATGGGAAGCAGTTCGATTGCGCCGAATTCAGGAATTTTTGTGATGAGCTCAGCATCAAGCTCAATTTCGCTTCTGTAAATTACCCGCAAGCAAACGGGGCTGTCGAAAGAGCGAATGGCTTAATCTTTTCGGCAATTTCGAAAACATTGTACGACTCGACGAAAGGCAAGTGGGCCAGCACCCTAACAACAGCCGTATGGGGACACAACATTTCACGGTCCAGAGCTACCGGCTTCACCCCATTCAGGCTACTTTACGGCGAGGAAGCAGTAACCCCGGAAGAAGTAAAGCTGGGTTCCTTCCGAACCGAAATGACCCCAACTACTGAAGAGCACAGACACGTCGAGCTCGACACCGTCGAAGAAGTAAGACTGCAGGCTGCAGACAACCTCGAAAAGTACCACGCCGAAACGAAGCATCACAGGGACAGGACAATAATCCGAAAGAACATCAAACCTGGCGACATGGTCACCATTCGGCATCCAGATAAGCAAGGCAAGCTGCAATCGCAGTGGCAAGGCCCTTTCGTCGTGGCAAGCATGGCAGCGCCCGGCGTATTCCGGTTGATGAATGACAAGGGCGAAGTATCAGCTCATACATGGAACGCGAGCAACCTGCGTCGTTTCTACCCGTAATTCATCTCTTTTTCGACTGTGGTATAATTTCTCCCTCTTTCACCATTTTTGTAATCAAATGTCGGCTGTGCTCTTTTTCCTCGCCGGGGAAGCCCTTCACCGGGGTGCGAGGTTTTTTAACGAGGCAGCCGAATGTAACAGCTACATTACTAAAGTAGTCGTAATTCCCCAAAAATGTCATGCGAATCGGTCGAAGACGAAATCAACCAAGCATAAGGTTGAGACATTCGTCAACACAATGTGATAAAAAGAGAATGTCGAGGAGGTAGGGCAAAATAGACCCCTTCCATCCAACGACAATCTCAAAAGCCTGCGGGCTATATGAAATCCGACCCTCCGACAAAACGAGAGGGCGGATCGAAAGCCTGCGGGCTATGTGAAAACCGACCCTCCGACAAAATGCGAGGGCGGAACGAAAGCCTGCGGGCTATATGAAATCCGACCCACCGACAAAACGAGGGCGGAACGAAAGCCTGCGGGCCATGTGAAATCCGACCCTCCGACAAAACGAGAGGGCGGAACGAAAGCCTGCGGGCCATATGCAATCCGACCCTCCGACAAAACGAGAGGGCGGAACGAAAGCCTGCGGGCTATGTGAAATCTGATCCTCCGACAAAACGAGGGCTGAACAAAAGCTTGCGGGCTATGCAAAACCAGCCCCCCATCACCAAAAGGGGAGAATGGTAGCAGAGACCAAGCCCATCAGCCCTAGTAGGGCAAAACAAACGACAGCTGGCAAGCATTTACAGCCGCTAAAACGTAAACGCTGTATCAACCTTTCACCTACCAAGCGATTACAAGTACAGCCAGGCAAGTAAATGCGACTGTCCCGTACAATGGGCAAGGCAGTACAAATAGGCAACAAAGTGCAAGCCTCCTACCCATCCTAAACTACCGAGGCTCTCCAAAATGTTGGTTCCAGGTAGTCAGCTCATTATCGAAAATGCGAGTAGGAAGCATCAGGAGCTACGCTTTCGCTTTTATGATCGTGTCATCGGCATCGCGTCCAACTATCGTCACCAATCCGGTAACTGTAGGCGGTAGTGCCATCGAGTGGCTCTCCCGTCTCAAACCAAAGATAGGAGACGAACCGAGCCGTGCATGTGGCTGGACAGCAATACGAGCAATATCATAATCATAGTCGATTGTATGTTCCTCAAGTTGCGTTCATAAAGACATTTTTGGCAACCGAATTATCAAGCGCTTTCGCGCGAATGCTAACGCCTCTCGCCTAAGAGAGTGGGGGCGGGCGTTTCTTTGCTATCGGCCGAGGGGCTCGCACCGAAAGCTCCCTCGCGCGAATGCTGCCGCCCCTCGCCTAAGAGAGTGGGGGCGGGCGTTTCTTTGCTATCGGCCGAGGGGCTCGCACCGAAAGCTCCCTCGCGCGAATGCTGCCGCCCCTCGCCTAAGAGTGGGGGCGGGCGTTTCTTTGCTATCGGCCGAGGGGCTCGTACCGAAAGCTCCCTCGCGCGAATGCTACCACCTCTCGCCTAAGTGAGCGGGGACGAGCATTTCTTCGCTATCGGCCGAGGGGCTCGCACCGAAAGCTCCCTCGCGCGAATGCCACCGCCCCTCGCCCAAGAGTGGGAGCGGGCGTTTCTTTGCTACCGGCCGAGGGGCTCGCACCGAAAGCTCCCTCGCGCGAATGCTGCCGCCCCTCGCCTAAGAGAGTGGGGGCGGGCGTTTCTTTGCTATCGGCCGAGGGGCTCGCACCGAAAGCTCCCTCGCGCGAATGCTGCCGCCCCTCGCCTAAGAGAGTGGGGGCGGGCGTTTCTTTGCTATCGGCCGAGGGGCTCGCACCGAAAGCTCCCTCGCGCGAATGCTGCCGCCCCTCGCCTAAGAGAGTGGGGCGGGCGTTTCTTTGCTATCGGCCGAGGGGCTCGCGCTGAAAGCTCCATCGCGCGAATGCTGCCGCCCCTCGCCTAAGAGAGTGGGGGCGGGCGTTTCTTTGCTATCGTCGAGGGGCTCGCACCAAAAAGCACTATCGCGCGAACTAGTAAAGACAAAACAACTAAATCATTCGGCAAAAGAACTTAATCCGCCAAGCGAACTAATAAAAATCGCACATTCGCAAATAACGATTAACACCGAAAGGTAGAGCACACTGCGACACGTCATTACACCGATTTAATATAAAAATTGTACATTGCAATTCAAATTCAAGGCCGCGAACTATTTTCGCGGCCAAGTAAAATGCTATAACGCCTTTCGTCCGGCGAAGGCACGGCATCTTTGGGTTCCAACTTAACGAACGCGGCACCCTCGAAGCCTGGTGGCGCGCGTGAAGCCTCGCGCCTCTTTCGCCTCGACTCAAGTTCGCTTGGGTCGAAAGCATCATAAAAAGCGCGTAGCCGCTCTTCTGTGCGTCTAAGTTTCTTAGCACGTTTTCTCATGTAAGCCGAAAGCGATGCCGTCGGAAACCTAGATCGGAAACTCCTCCACAGATCACCACCAACACAGATATCGCCGGCTTTAATCATTAACGGGCAGATGTCGAGAACGTCCGGCGTTCCCGCATCCGCACCCTGTTCAATATACAACATCCGAATTTAAGTTCCAAAATGTTACAAGAGGTCCGCAACAAGTTGCCAACACATTGAAAGCAGGCCCCAAGAAGGTCACTCCTCTACCGCTGCGTCTTGGGGGGCGTTCGCGTCGCGGGCAGCAGCAGCGGCCGAGCTTTCGGGCGCCCCGTCATTCGGCTCAGGAGGACTTGCCTCGTCTTCCGGCTCGTTTTCACGCGCCTGTTTTGCGGAGATATACTCCGAAAACACCTGTCGGATCCGCGTTTTCTCCTCAGGAGTCTGCATAAAAAAGCGATAGCCCGGAAAAATAACTACTCAAACCGCAAGGCACCGCACAAAAAGCGATAGCCAGCAGGGAAGTCAAGCGATAGCTCTAGCAGAAGGAAGAAAATACCTTTCCGCGCCCCATGGCGGACTGCATCAGCGACATGTCGTTCCCACCCGCAAGCCAGAATTCTTCAAAGAATCTTTTGCCCAGAGCTTTCGCCGCCTCCGGGGTTCGCCAGTAATAATCCACCTCTTTGACCGGAAGGTCAACGATGTGGGAGCATCCGGCGTCGACCAGGCTGTGGCCGATCGCCTTGATACCGGTGACGGCGGCGTAGTCTCGGCCCAGAGCCATATGGCTTTCAAGTGAGTCCATTTCGGAGCAAAGCCAGCGGACAAGACCGTCAGCAGTTTGCTCCGAAGGACCATCCGTTTCGACACCAATGCTGCGAAGGCTTTCGCGGAGGCGAAAGACAGCTTCTTCGGCAAACGTCTTCAGGGCCTCGTCTTTCTTGGCCTGGGCATTTCGCAGCTGCGAAAGCTCCCGCTTGAGGTCTTCTGCTTCACGTCTCAGCCTTTCAGCCTCCTTTTGGCTTGCTTTCCGCGAGGCGCGCTCGTCCTCGGCTTTCTTCGCCTGAACCTCCAGGTCGGTTGTAAGCTTTTTCGCCAAAATGTCGAGGTCCTCCTTCTCACGCTCGATCTTGCGAACATAAAGGTCGTTCTGATTGTGTCGGCTGCGGGCGAGAATGGCAGCCTGCGAAAGCAGTAAATCAAACGTCGAAAGTCAGTACACTCCAAAAGACCCATACACCAGTTGCGGAAAAGCGAACAACAATCACGCGACAAAAAGCAATCTGAGCAACTCACGCTAGCTAAGTGAAACGACAGCGCGTCATCAAGCTTTACGCTGTCGACCTTGAGCAGGTCCCTTTCGACCTCCGGCGCAGCGAAAGCCTTGTGCGAAAACTCCACAAGTTTGCTGGCGTCATCGCTTGCGCCGGGGAGGATTCCCGCGCGGCGGAAGTCTATCCGACACGCAAGCTGAGCTTCGGAAGCTGCACCCAAAGAACGTGCAATCCGATAAGATTCTTCTCTTGCTTCGTCAGTCTCGCCCGACGAGCTCAACCCAGTGTAAAAACAAGGATTCCTGTAGTCCGGCGGCACTCCATCGATAATCAATCGCCCGTAGCCAAGAAGCTGACCTTCCACCATCTCCTGTGATAGACGAATGTGTCTCGGCGAAAGGTGTAGCTTACCTTTATCCACAGCAGGAGCCGCCACTCCCTCGGATCCGCCCCTCCTCTCGCGTGGGGCAGCCCCTCCGGTGGAGACGCGAGCAGTAGTTTCGGCGGGTTTCCGAGCCGCGGGCTCAGCACGAGGCGCTTTCGCTCTCTTCACCGCCCGATCGGTATCCGCGAGGGCCTTTCGCGAACCAGGTTTTGCAAAGGTCGGAAGGTCAGCCACCGAAACCTCGTCGTCGAAAGCCAATGTCGAAAGACGCGCCTGCGGTTTCGGCGGCGCCATCTCAGCAGCGAAGCTGATGCTCTGCAAAAGCAAGACAGCAAAACAGCAAAGCAAAAACGAGTTAAAAAAAAAAAAAAAACCGTCTTTACCACAGAAATAATAGTAAAGAATTCCATAAAAAGAAAAGCGAAAACAACGGCCAAAGCAAACAGAATTAGAAAAAGGCAGAAACTAACCACCCTCGAATGATCGAAAGGATCAACGTCGGGGGCCGACTCCAACGCCCCCCCTCGGCTTGCAAGCAAAGGTTTGGCAATCAACCGCCCAATGCGGATGTCCCCAGCTTCAGCGATCCTTCGCCGGGAGATCACACCACTCCGACCGCCACGGCGAGCCATCTTTTTTCCTTTACCTTTAAAGCTTTCGGCATCATCTTTGCTTTCGTCAACCAACGGTCTTTCGGCATATTCAACGCCCATCGCATCGAAAGCTCGGTTTAGACGCCGATTACGGCCGAGATTGCCGAGTTGAAACTCGCTCTCCTTCCGTAAGTACGGCCCACAAATCTTTCTGGTCTCCTTTTCGATATGTCTGACATATTCGCCGTCATCATGGTAATCCGCGGGTCTTTCCAGCAGCAACGTGGGCCCCCAATACCCTTCTCTTTCAACGAAACCTTCGAAAGATGTGGCACTGCAGAGCGGATTCATCCCGATGGCAATCCACTCTTCCACCAAATCCCGGCTGATTTGAAAACGTGCAGTAAGAGCGAATGCGTCCCCGCAGCGAATGGCATGCGGGTCACTCAGCACAACTGGCGGAAGATGCCTTCCAGGGCACCGTTCCAAAACAGACACAAGTGGAGATCCCTTCTTTTCTCCCGTGCCAAACTCAATAGCGGCGGTTTCGTCCGAGCAAACGCGATAGTAGAACCAGAAGCGATTCCAGTCCGGCCACTTGTTCCGATATGTAAGCGAAATTGAAACAGTCCCTCGTGTTTTCCGCGGAACGAAATTGATGCAGCCAATCTCGCTGGGCAATTTGCTCCCTAGAAGCGGGTCGTTAACTTTCGTCGGACGACGGTGAATGTCATAAAATCGCACGAAGACATCCGCCCGCGGGGTGCAGCCCAACATCTTCATAGCATGCGCGAAAATACTCAGTCTGGCGATTGCATTCGGCGTCAGCTGATGAAGTTGTATCTCAAACCCCAACAAAACATCCGAGACGAATTCTTCGAGGGGAAAATCAAGGCCAGCTACAAAGTAGTCGCGAAAGACAACGGCCTCGTTCGGCCGAGGAATAGGAACCTCCTCGTCCCCAGGGACACGGCAGTTCGCAAGATGATCTCTCCTTAAAGGCCCTTCTTCAGCCATCGTTTGCAAGCGTGCAGCCGTCATTCGCGATACGCCAAGGTAAAAAGAACAATCCGTCGGGACCGAAATCAAACCGGAGTCCCCATCATTCGACACGCTCCCGCTGTGCTCTGGAACTCGTGGAGCAACCCCCGATCCGATGGACACTTCCACGCTAGGCTCGCGATGGGACGACCCGGTGGCATCGGAACTTTCGCTAGTAGAGCTCGAGGTCGACGTCGAGCTGGAAGACGCCATCTAGCATTGGCGCGAAAGATAAAATAAACACACAAGGCAAGCGAAAGAGGAAAAACAACAGAAAAACGCGAAAATAGATACGAAAATAAGCGAAATTAAGCAACCTCAAACAACCAAATTCGCAAGACTTAAGTCTAAAGGAAACAAAGACAAGGGAAGTGACGCGTACCACAAACTGTCGCCAAGCGAATGATGAAAGTCAAACAGCAAGTAGCTATCGCCAACACGAGCGAATGGCGTCAACCGAATAGCGAAAGGGCTTCGCATATGAGGCGGCGGGTGAAGGGAGGCGTTCAGTGAACAAGCCTCCCCCAGCCAAAGCCCCGGCTTTTATACGCGCAAAAACTGGGCACGATTTCCGAGGGAGACGAAGAGGCGCCCGGGCACAAGATTCGAAGCGTCGCAGAGGTTTTACATCATGACACACAGTTTTCGAGGAACACGAAAAGGCGTTTGCGACGTGACTTAAGCAAAAAAACATTAAAAACAATAATAGTAAAAAAAATATATATACACACCACTGTATCAAAAAAAAATAATAATAATAATAATAAAAAAAACCAGCTTCGGGATGAAGCGAAGTTTTTTTTGGGCGGGCGTAGGCGCCTAGCGAAAGGACACGGTCGAACTTCACAAGCTGCAGATTCAACCGTGAGGGGCTATTGTTGGGGCGGCGCCCAGACCGCAGGCGCCCCCGACCCGCGTTTTACCAAAAGATGATGATGCTTTCGCGCGAAAGGAAGCGTTCGCGCGGAAGCACCCGTTTCGGCTCGCGGACCAAGGGGAGGCGGAGCTTTCGTGCGAAAGGAAGCATTCGCGCGGAAGCAGGCATTCGCCTCCGGTCCGCACAACTGGAGTAGGGAGGCGGAGCTTCCATGCGAAATGCAGCATTCGCGCGGAAGCAAGCATTCGCCTCCGGTCTGCACAACTGGAGTAGGGAGGCGGAGCTTTCACGCGAAATGCAGCATTCGCGCGGAAGCAAGCATTCGCCTCCGGACCGCACAACTGGAGTAGGGAGGCGGAGCTTTCACGCGGAATGCAGCATTCGCGCGGAAGCAAGCATTCGCTTCCGGTCCGCACAACCGGAGCAAGGCGGAGCTTTTGTGCGAAATGAAGAATTCGCGCGAAAGGAGCCCAGTGATTCCAGTGAGTTTTCGTCTTTCATGACTGGTTTTTCTTAGGTTTTCGCAGCTCGACAGAGGCCTGGGCCAAAGGTAGCGGGCCCACCGACCGGGAAAAGGAACCGGGGGGACGCAGGGCCCACCAGATGGCGGAATTACGGCGGTGCCCCTCGCGCCGGGTAAGGTGGCGTGCAACCACGGAGTAGTTGAGCAGGGGCATCGTTGTAATTGTAGCGGAGTGGATGGAAGGGCATTCTTGTACTTTCAAATTGATCCGGATTAGTATAAAAAGCTCCCAACCTCCCACGGAGGAGGGGGAGAGCACTGTTCACTTCATCTGTCTCCCCGTTTTACCGTACGTTTTCCGCTTTCGCTTTGGGCATTCGTTCGTGCGACAACCCGCTGTTTCAAGGACCCGGTCCTGAAACAACAATTCTGCAAGCGCACAGAACACCATTGTAGCATTTTACCGGGAGTATTCCAGGATCGTTATTTATATTTTTACCATAGGGAAGCTAGGGTCAAGAATCTGATAACTCACTATCATGCATCTACTAACTCAGAGTACTAAATAGACTAAAGCAGGGGTAAATGATATATGATATGATAATGAAAGTACATCAAAGAGAATTCAATGATAAATGTATAGACAACTATAGCGGGAGGACAACGGTAGAGATCACGGTTCCTACGTACTTCTCTATTACTTGGGTTCTAAAGTAACAAAGATGAAAAGATATAGCAGTTATAAACATTGGCAATTTGGAGCAACAGTACCTTTCTGACTCTCAAAAAAGACTAGGAAGAAGGTAGTCAGGGGAAGGCTGCCAAAAAGCTCTACGAAAACACCAATCCTAACGTGGTGGATTATAACAATCTACAAAGTTATCACCCCTGTAGCTACCACAACTATCCGAAGGATTGGGCGCAAACTCAGGTAAACACTAGCCTAGACACCGCGTCTAAACTAATGATTACTACTCTAATTACCATGAATAACTAGAGCACTCAATACGAGCGAAGATCCCATGCCAAGATATAACAACTATACTAATCATAAAATAAAGCATAAAGTAAATAAAGAAGATAAATATATTAAAGCATAAGTCTTACAAAGAAAATATACAAAGACATACCAAAACTCTGAAGACTCCTCCAGAACCGGAGCGTAGCTCTGCTCTCCCTAACTCCCGACTAAAGCTAAGCTATTACATTGGAAAATCTAAACCTAATTCTCTAGGGAGGAGAGGTTGTCCTTCGAGGGACGCCTCTTCAAAGACTCCCAGATGATGATGGTGTTTGCCTCAGGGGGGTCCTGGGTTTATTATATAGGGGCTCCTGGCCTCTCCTCCACCTTGGGCAAGCAATGTGGTACTAAATCCTTCGTCATATGCACTTGGGCCTAAATGGGCCAAAACGTGTTGGAGAGGTTGGTTGGAGTGCGTCACGCGAAGGGGGACGAAATTGGGCCCAATACCCGACCGGTCGGTCCATAGAGGAGACCGGTCGGTCTGCCCCTATGATAGGTGGGCCCTGCCTTCCATGGGTCGCCTTCTCTTGTCTTCTGGAATGTTCTAGAATCTTCCAAGTCGTATCCATCGAGGACTCTCTCGCCGAGACTCCAAATGTAGCAAACCATATGTCTGTTTCGATCGTCTCGACAAGGTCTTCGCAATGGTGTGCTCTGTTTCATCACTTGAGATACTTTTATATGGTGAAATATTGATAATCCTGCAAAACAAGTGAGAGCACCAAAACTCGTGGAACTTGTTAGTTTCAAACCCTACAACTATGCTCTGTGATTCATTTAGTGTCATTTCATGCAATAGTTGATGGTTAATTATGAGCATTAGTGAGCATCAATAGCGGCCCCGTACACTTGTTGGCTTGTGTTCGTGATCCCCCTCAATCTCCCTTTCAGTGTTATGTTTGACCTTAAGAACGTATTCTTGTCGCTGATAATTCCTAGACACCCGGGGAACAATATGGGTGTGTTCATGGAGCCTTTGTTGGATGAATTGTTTGAAGCTTGGGAAAACCCGGTACTGACATATGACCGAGCAACAATGAAGAACTTCAAAATGCATGTGTGGTACCAGTACTCCCTGCATGACTTCCTGGCGTATGGCTTATTAAGTGCTTGGTGTGTTCACGGGAAGTTCCCATGCCCAATATGCAAGGCAGCTGTGAAGTTCACTTGGTTGAAGAAGGGAGGCAAGTATTCTTCATTCGACCAGCATCGTCAATTCTTGCCTCTTGACCATCCATTCAGACGTGACATCAAGCACTTCAAGAAAGGTGTTCAAGTCACCAACCCCATTCCTCAGTTCAAGAGCGGTTCCGAGGTTCGTGCCGATATCGAGGCTCTGAAGTTTGATAAAGACAACGATCGTTTTTTCGGGTACGGAGACGAACACATGTGGACCCATATATCGGGCTTGACTAGACTCCCCTATTTCAATGACCTTCTTTGTCCGCACTACATCGATGTAATGCACACAGAAAAGAATATCGCTGAGGCACTCTTTGCAACACTCATGGACACAAAAAAGTCAAAGGACAACGTTAAGGCTAGACTGGACCTGCAAGAGATGTGCGATAGACCAAAGCTAGTGATGAAGGCTCCTGGTGCGAGCAAGAAATGGAAAAGAGGCTCGGCCGATTATATATTGAAAAGAGACCATAGGAAGAAAGTACTATAGTGGATCCAGGCGTTAAGGTTCCCTGATGGGTATGCGGCGAATCTGAGAAGGGGAGTGAACTTGTCTACTATGCGAGTGTTAGGGATGAAGAGTCATGACTACTACATATGGATCGAGCGGCTACTTCCTGCGATGACCCGGGGATACCTCCCAGAGCCTGTGTGCCGCGTGTTGGCAGAGTTGAGCTATTTCTTTCGTCAGCTTTGTGCCAAGGAGCTATCTCATGACGTGATTGCTAACCTAGAGGAAGTGGCACCTGTGTTGATCTGCAAGTTGGAGATGATCTTTCCACCCGGCTTCTTCCTGCCGATGCAGCATCTGATTTTGCACCTACCGTACGAGGCACGGATGGGGGGGCCATGCAGTGCCATTGGTGCTTTCCAGTCGAGAGATGTCTAAAGGTTCTTCGGAAAAAGTGTAGAAATAAAGCCAAAAATAGAGGCTTCCGTGGCAGAAGCATTTATTCTAGAGGAGGTGTCGAACTTCACAACAACATATTATAAGGATAACCTTCCTAGCGTGCACAATGCACCCTCTCGTTACAACGTCGACGAGAGTTTATCGAACCTCAGCCTTTTCAAAGGCCAACTCGGAAGAGCAAGCGCATCGAGGACCAAGATGTTACGGCATGATGAGTGGCACACTATCATGTTGTATGTGTTGTTGAACCTTGACGAAGTGACTCCTTATGTGCAGTAAGTTCTCAATGAGCTTGTTACATGCGCTGTCACTATCTTCCATCTATTGATTCGGCCCCCTTGTTTTTAAGGAAATTTATTGATGAATACTAGAGAGAGGATAGGGAACCTTCCTCTGAACAACAAGACCATCTTCTCAAAAATGGTGTGCCCGATTTCATTTTATGGTTTAGTACGAAGGTACCACCCAACTAACCTTGTATTTCTTTTCATTTCATTTCTTGTTTCATTTCATGAAACGATCTACCCTGCCTCAACTTACAGGCCCGCACAGATGCGGAAATGATGGATGAGTTGAAATAGGTTGCCAATGGTTTGACTATAGGGTTAAGTCATTCACCATTTGTGATATGAATGGCTATCGCTTTCACACAAACAACTATCCGAAGGATTGGGCGCAAACTCAGGTAAACACTAGCCTAGACACCGCGTCTAAACTAATGATTACTACTCTAATTACCATGAATAACTAGAGCACTCAATACGAGCGAAGATCCCATGCCAAGATATAACAACTATACTAATCATAAAATAAAGCATAAAGTAAATAAAGAAGATAAATATATTAAAGCATAAGTCTTACAAAGAAAATATACAAAGACATACCAAAACTCTGAAGACTCCTCCAGAACCGGAGCGTAGCTCTGCTCTCCCTAACTCCCGACTAAAGCTAAGCTATTACATTGGAAAATCTAAACCTAATTCTCTAGGGAGGAGAGGTTGTCCTTCGAGGGACGCCTCTTCAAAGACTCCCAGATGATGATGGTGTTTGCCTCAGGGGGGTCCTGGGTTTATTATATAGGGGCTCCTGGCCTCTCCTCCACCTTGGGCAAGCAATGTGGTACTAAATCCTTCGTCATATGCACTTGGGCCTAAATGGGCCAAAACGTGTTGGAGAGGTTGGTTGGAGTGCGTCACGCGAAGGGGGACGAAATTGGGCCCAATACCCGACCGGTCGGTCCATAGAGGAGACCGGTCGGTCTGCCCCTATGATAGGTGGGCCCTGCCTTCCATGGGTCGCCTTCTCTTGTCTTCTGGAATGTTCTAGAATCTTCCAAGTCGTATCCATCGAGGACTCTCTCGCCGAGACTCCAAATGTAGCAAACCATATGTCTGTTTCGATCGTCTCGACAAGGTCTTCGCAATGGTGTGCTCTGTTTCATCACTTGAGATACTTTTATATGGTGAAATATTGATAATCCTGCAAAACAAGTGAGAGCACCAAAACTCGTGGAACTTGTTAGTTTCAAACCCTACAACTATGCTCTGTGATTCATTTAGTGTCATTTCATGCAATAGTTGATGGTTAATTATGAGCATTAGTGAGCATCAATAGCGGCCCCGTACACTTGTTGGCTTGTGTTCGTGATCCCCCTCAATCTCCCTTTCAGTGTTATGTTTGACCTTAAGAACGTATTCTTGTCGCTGATAATTCCTAGACACCCGGGGAACAATATGGGTGTGTTCATGGAGCCTTTGTTGGATGAATTGTTTGAAGCTTGGGAAAACCCGGTACTGACATATGACCGAGCAACAATGAAGAACTTCAAAATGCATGTGTGGTACCAGTACTCCCTGCATGACTTCCTGGCGTATGGCTTATTAAGTGCTTGGTGTGTTCACGGGAAGTTCCCATGCCCAATATGCAAGGCAGCTGTGAAGTTCACTTGGTTGAAGAAGGGAGGCAAGTATTCTTCATTCGACCAGCATCGTCAATTCTTGCCTCTTGACCATCCATTCAGACGTGACATCAAGCACTTCAAGAAAGGTGTTCAAGTCACCAACCCCATTCCTCAGTTCAAGAGCGGTTCCGAGGTTCGTGCCGATATCGAGGCTCTGAAGTTTGATAAAGACAACGATCGTTTTTTCGGGTACGGAGACGAACACATGTGGACCCATATATCGGGCTTGACTAGACTCCCCTATTTCAATGACCTTCTTTGTCCGCACTACATCGATGTAATGCACACAGAAAAGAATATCGCTGAGGCACTCTTTGCAACACTCATGGACACAAAAAAGTCAAAGGACAACGTTAAGGCTAGACTGGACCTGCAAGAGATGTGCGATAGACCAAAGCTAGTGATGAAGGCTCCTGGTGCGAGCAAGAAATGGAAAAGAGGCTCGGCCGATTATATATTGAAAAGAGACCATAGGAAGAAAGTACTATAGTGGATCCAGGCGTTAAGGTTCCCTGATGGGTATGCGGCGAATCTGAGAAGGGGAGTGAACTTGTCTACTATGCGAGTGTTAGGGATGAAGAGTCATGACTACTACATATGGATCGAGCGGCTACTTCCTGCGATGACCCGGGGATACCTCCCAGAGCCTGTGTGCCGCGTGTTGGCAGAGTTGAGCTATTTCTTTCGTCAGCTTTGTGCCAAGGAGCTATCTCATGACGTGATTGCTAACCTAGAGGAAGTGGCACCTGTGTTGATCTGCAAGTTGGAGATGATCTTTCCACCCGGCTTCTTCCTGCCGATGCAGCATCTGATTTTGCACCTACCGTACGAGGCACGGATGGGGGGGCCATGCAGTGCCATTGGTGCTTTCCAGTCGAGAGATGTCTAAAGGTTCTTCGGAAAAAGTGTAGAAATAAAGCCAAAAATAGAGGCTTCCGTGGCAGAAGCATTTATTCTAGAGGAGGTGTCGAACTTCACAACAACATATTATAAGGATAACCTTCCTAGCGTGCACAATGCACCCTCTCGTTACAACGTCGACGAGAGTTTATCGAACCTCAGCCTTTTCAAAGGCCAACTCGGAAGAGCAAGCGCATCGAGGACCAAGATGTTACGGCATGATGAGTGGCACACTATCATGTTGTATGTGTTGTTGAACCTTGACGAAGTGACTCCTTATGTGCAGTAAGTTCTCAATGAGCTTGTTACATGCGCTGTCACTATCTTCCATCTATTGATTCGGCCCCCTTGTTTTTAAGGAAATTTATTGATGAATACTAGAGAGAGGATAGGGAACCTTCCTCTGAACAACAAGACCATCTTCTCAAAAATGGTGTGCCCGATTTCATTTTATGGTTTAGTACGAAGGTACCACCCAACTAACCTTGTATTTCTTTTCATTTCATTTCTTGTTTCATTTCATGAAACGATCTACCCTGCCTCAACTTACAGGCCCGCACAGATGCGGAAATGATGGATGAGTTGAAATAGGTTGCCAATGGTTTGACTATAGGGTTAAGTCATTCACCATTTGTGATATGAATGGCTATCGCTTTCACACAAACAACTACGAGCAGAGTCGGCCCAATCGAAAGACCACGAATACCGGAGTTCGTACGCCCGACACCGATGAGCGCGACTACTACGGCATAGTCGAAGAAATATATGAACTCAACTTTGAGGGTACCAAAGCTATTAATCCAGTTGTTGACGCAAAACGTGACGCCCTGCGCCAGGCACACAGCAAGCCGAACGAGGCTAGCTTCAATCGGGTGCCCAGAGTATTCCGAATTCGGAAGCGTGCCAGTCGGTTTGACCTAAAGACCAACAAGGGATAAAAATATGAGAATACCTTGGAACATGCTGGGTGAGACCAGGCAGTTCCATATGTACGGCTTTGAAAGCCGATCATGACGGCACACAGCTATAAAAGTTGTTTGTCGAAACAGGTTTATAATGTCATTCGGCAAGTATAAAGATGGAGCTCATAAGCATGTTGAATGCCGAACACATGAATAACAGAAGCGTAAAAGGGTAATTTGTAGATATAAATTTATTCAAATAACATATGCATAGGCTAATCCAACTAATCTGCCGCACGTTTAGCCTTCATGAACCCGTCAAGTATAAACTCAAGCAAAGCTAATCCACCGCATGATACCACTTGCTATAAGTCCACACCACTCCTTATAATTAGATTAATCCACCGCATGATACGATCTAATTATAAGAAGCTAAAAGCATACATATATCTGAACAAATCTATAAAAACTCATTACTCATGTAAGCTTAACCAGAGTCAGCAAACTAGCCGAACTGGGGTCCATGAAGAAGGAACATACAAGCAAAGCATGATTAAACTAATCTAAAACCTGCACCTGCCGCACGGTACCCAGCTCTATCAAAGCCTAAGCATGGTCGACATGCATGAACCCACAACATGTAACAATCTGGATTGAAAGTTAATTCGGCCATCATGATCTTATGATTAACGAAGCACAAATAAACTCATGCAGCAAGGCCGAACAAAGATCAATCTAGATTGGGCAAAGAGTGTTATAGGAATTAAATAAATAAAACATATAACACATGATAACTTAATGAATCTATTAGATCTGCCAAATCTAACAGAGCCGATAACTATTTTTACTCATGACTTAATCCGCCGCACGATACAAGGCATAAGCAAAAACTTCCTGTCATAAGCTTAAATCCGCTGCAAGATACTAAGCTTAACATACGAGACTACTTGCATCATATCTAAATCCACCGCATGATACTAGATATGATAGCAAGGTTGCCGGTACTTATGGAGGTCGACGGATCGATGATTCCTCTCGAAGAACTCGACGACACGACTTAGGGACTCGAAAGGTGGCACGGGGCCGGTTGTATTGATATGGTTGTGAACAGTTTTACAATGGTCGAGGGCTTATATTTATACCCTGGACGAAACACGAATCCTAGATGATTACGACTTGAAAAACAAGGAAAGATATAAATCATATTCCTAATCCTTTCGGCGTCTTCCATCGTCACATATCTTCTCATGCAAGGCGGCTTTACCTGCATCATCCATTTCCCGAATGGGGCTACTGCTTCACGAAATAGCCGACCGCGCAGGTATTCACCGAAAGTCTTAAGGACGAAATAGTCGTCCGAAAGCTTGCCGAATCCTTCTCTTCTCTGCTGGTTGGACCCACCTGTCAAATCCTCGTGTGTGCGAAAATCTGGTGTTAACACATGCCCCCTAATTTTGGGATAAAATGTTTATTCCAAAATTCCTCTTCCTTTTCGCACTGACGTGGAACCTCCAGAAGCATCTGTCTTCACTCGCCATAATTACCGTACCTGCCGATTCGTCTCCGATGCACTTGGGATCTTTTAAACTCCCCCCTTCACTTTATTTCAGCCTGTGCTTCTCGACCTCTCCTGCTTTATTCGCAAACCAGAAAAACCTCTTCTCTCTTGCTACTCCAAATCAACTAGAAGATGTCTTCTCAGGCGAGCCGCCATAGTCTCGAGCTCGACGCTTCCAGTACCTCCAAGAGAAGGTTACCTCCTCCTTCCTTTCCCTCGTCTCCAAAATGAAGTATCCAACCTCATTTCGTTGCTCTTGTTCAGGAGGACTAGTGACGTTTCCACCGAGGATTTGACCCAGAAAATTATAGATCTTCAGCTTGACATGGAAAGGAAGGATCGGGAAATTACTCGAATCTCCCAAGAGCGTGACGTCGCTCGAAAAAGGTCCGCCGGTAAGCATCCTCTCATCATTTTTCCTTTATGCTTAAAATAAGGGCCGATTCTACTATAAGACCATCGGCCGTTACGTACAACTTGAAACGATCACCAAGTCGTGGAAGTGCTCTCATATATCTTTAATCTCATCAGAATCTTCTGTTGCACGTCACCTTGTACAAATTCCTCCTGATCTTCCTTGAACTCTGGCAATGGAGAAATAAACAGAATCCTTTAAAGGTTCATCAACTTTAAAACATACTCAAGACCCAAACTTGTGTACATTGATCCAACTTTGGCTTTATTACCAACACTTTATTCCTTGTCAGTCGATATGAAACTTTGGTCTCAATTCTTCTCCATTACCACCGGTTGGACAAAAAATTGCTCTGAGAGCCGATCGTTTGAATCGGTTGTTGATCCTCGTCGAAAACGTTCACAGGACCTGCCTCCCAAGCTCTTCCAGAGAAACACTCGACACCTTCATATTCCTAGTAGGTGGGCTCTGTGTTAGCAATACTCACCGAATCATCAGCATGGACGATCTCAATGTCATCCCCAATCCACTGGATGAGGAACTGGTGCATAGTTGATGGCACACAGCAGTTTGCATGTATCCAATCTCTTCCCAATAGCAAACTGTATGCCCCCTTGCCACCAATGACAAAGAAGGTGGTGATTAAAGTTTTAGTCCCAATTGTTAACTCGACATGGACTGCACCTTGAGTATCAGAAGAATTGCCAGCAAAGTCCCTCAACACCATATCGGTCTTCAATAGATCTTCACTTGTCATGCCAAGTTTTCTGAAAGTGGTATACGGCATGATATTTATGGCAGCTCCTCCATCGATGAACATCTTGGTTAATGGCTTGCCATTGACATACCGTCTCATGTATAATGGCTTCAAGTGTCGGTGCCTGATTGGTTTATCAAATACTGCCCTTTGAGCCAAGACGAGATGAGCCAACAAGTCCTGAAATTCACTTTCATCGAAGTCTGAATATGTCTCGTCTTGGACATCTTGATTCTCAGGGGCTATGAACTCTGATGGTAGAAAGAATGCCATGCACGTATCAGCCGAATGATTACCTTCACTTGGGCTTTCCTTAGGATGCCAGACTTGCTTTGCTCTAGTGCCTGCTTGTGCCAACTCTTTGTTCCTTAAGCGCTGCACTCTCCTCTTCTGGCTTTTCCTTAAACCTGGCGGACACCATTGTCCCTTCTGCCAGACATACTTACGATACTCTTCTTCTTCAGTATGAGCCCAATCTCGATCGGCAAATCCTCTTACCTGCCGATCTCCAGAACTATTTATTTTTACGCGCCAATCGTCCTCAGGGACTCGTGCCCCAAGCCTTTCATGGACAGATTGGCGGTTGACTCGAGACTGCCTATACTCGGAATACTGATTACTGCACTCGGGGCAGTCGTCTTTAACAGGCAGCTTCAAGCCTTCGCTCCAACAATACTAGAAAAACGAGCATTCCCAATGAGACCGTTCCTGTTCCCTCGTATCTCCTCGTTCTTCCCGGTACATCTCTTCTTTGTACCTTCGCTGTTTCTCCAGGAACTTTTGTTCTTCATAAAGCCTCTGCTTCTGGTACCGTTCCTGTTCCCGACGCCATTTATTCAACAAGATGCGTGTCGTGACCCTGGGTCTGGAAGTTCTAGCTGTCTAGGTTCGGCTATTTTAGAACCGAACCCTCTGCTGAAGCTCTTTATTTGTAATCTGCCGATCAGGGTCAACGGCACCAGCTTCCTTTGCTCTACCAGAAGTTAAAACTTTCATTTTATTCTTACCCCCAAAATCGGCTGCATTGATCATACTGACAGAGAAGGACACGGTATTCTGTCCAAAAGGACTACCATCCACTTTCATCTTTCCATCAAACCTCAGGTGTCCGTCTTGGATGGCCTTCTGAATCCGCACTCTGAACACTCGGCAATCATTTATGGAGTGGGATTTAGTATTGTGGAAACCACAATACTTCTTGTCTTTGACACCCTCAGGAAGCAGCATAGGATGACCTTTCGGCAACTTGATGTGTCCTTCCTTCAGCAAGTACTCAAATAATTTATCCGACTTGGAAACATCAAAGTCATAAGTACCTTTTTGTTGCCACTGCTGGTTGACTTGAGTTGGTTCTTTAGACCAGGTTATCTCGGTTGCAGCTACTTCATCTTCATCATCATATTCATCTGCTTCGTCCAGGAAAGCCTGATACATTTCGGCAGCTACATCACCCTTCTGGAATTGATTATTCCTTCTGAATCCCTGAGCTTGATTGCTCATCTTCGCCAGCCTTTGGGATAACTGCCCGAGGTCATCAAACTCCATGCCGAATAGTTTTTCTATGATACTCGGCAACATGCCAGCTATGGCTATCCCCGGCAATTGGTCATCCGGCAAATTCAAGGAATAGCAGAGATTTTTTGTTTCCCTGAATTGGCGAAGATACTCTTGCGGTGTTTCGCTGGGTCTCATCTTCAAGCTCATAAGATCGACCAACTTCTTTTCACTAGTTCTCGTAAAGAAGTATGAGTGGAACTTCTGCTCTAACTCTGCCCATGTATTGATAGAATTCGCCGGCAGAGAAGCAAACCAGGAGAAGGCTGGTCCTGTCAACGACAATGGGAAATACTGAATCCTCCAAGCTTCATCTGTAGATGCTTCCCCAAGTTGCATCAAGTATCGGCTGATGTGCTCTATAGTGCTGGTATCATCCTGACCCGAAAACTTGATGAAATCAGTAGGAGGTTTTACTCTTGGAGGAAGTGCTACCCGATTGTACCATTCTGGGTAGGGAGCCTTGTAAGCATATGTCTGATTCTTTGGTTTTAGGCCGAACTGATTCTGCATCATATCAGCCATCCTGTGCATGATGAGGTCAACACTTGAATCAGGAGTTGTTTGTGCTTGCTCCCAGTATGTAGTCCTGCTGAACTCCTGTAGCCCGGATTCGGAAGAGCATTAATCGAGTTATAGTCCATAAACTCCCTATATCCATCTCCAAACATATCTCTCTGTATCTTGTTCGCCACAGGAGACACTCTAGAAGCAGATTGTGGGACATTCCCTGTTGTGCCGAACGTGAGTTGGCCATAGGTCTGGGGAGGTTGTTGCGTCTCCTGAGAAACCACTCCACCTGTGCTTGGGCCAGCTCCACTGTTCTCGGCAACCCTCCGACGTTGAGGTATTTGAAACAACAATGGTCCTTGCATGGGACCAGCAGCTTCTTCAAAGTACTTATCTGCGTTTGGACCGAAAGTATTGACCATAATAGCACGAAAAGTGTTTAAGAAAGCCGACTGATGATTAGTCACGGCTCCTGATACAACCTTGTGCATTATTTCAGTCATCTTCTGGATAGCTTCTTCTTCACCACCGTCGGGCAGCTCAGGTTTGTGATGAGGAACAACCTTCGGGAACGTCTGCTTCTGATAGACCTTGCCACTTTTATTCTTGGAGAAAGTCTCCAAGCATCTGCGCTGGAATTCATCACAAGCCCGTTGCACCAAATCCTTTGATTCTGGCGGCATTTCGTCCATGGTCACATCGAAGGTTTGATCCTCGCTGATCTCAGGCATCTTAAAATGAAGTGTCCCACCGAGCGTGCCAAAAAGTGTGTTGACGCAAAACGTGACGCCCTGCGCCAGGCACACAGCAAGCCGAACGAGGCTGGCTTCAATCGGGTGCCCGGAGTATTCCGAATCCGGAAGCGTGCCAGTCGGTTTGACCTGAAGACCAACAAGGGATAAAAATATGAGAATACCTTGGAACATGCTGGGTGAGACCAGGCAGTTCCATATGTACGGCTTTGAAAGCCGATCATGACGGTACACAGCTATAAAAGCTGTTTGTCGAAACAGGTTTATAATGTCATTCGGCAAGTATAAAGATGGAGCTCATAAGCATGTTGAATGCCGAACACATGAATAACAGAAGGGTAAAAGGGTAATTTGTAGATATAAATCTATTCAAATAACATATGCATAGGCTAATCCAACTAATCTGCCGCACGTTTAGCCTTCATGAACCCGTCAAGTATAAACTCAAGCAAAGCTAATCCACCGCATGATACCACTTGCTATAAGTCCACACCACTCCTTATAATTAGATTAATCCACCGCATGATACGATCTAATTATAAGAAGCTAAAAGCATACATATATCTGAACAGATCTATAAAAACTCATTACTCATGTAAGCTTAATCAGAGTCGGCAAACTAGCCGAACTGGGTCCATGAAGAAGGAACATACAAGCAAAGCATGATTAAACTAATCTAAAACCTGCACCTGCCGCACGGTACCCAGCTCTATCAAAGCCTAAGCATGGTCGACATGCATGAACCCACAACATATAACAATCTGGATTGAAAGTTAATTCGGCCATCATGATCTTATGATTAACGAAGCACAAATAAACTCATGCAGCAAGGCCGAACAAAGATCAATCTAGATTGGGCAAAGAGTGTTATAGGAACTAAATAAATAAAACATATAACACATGATAACTTAATGAATCTATTAGATCTGCCAAATCTAACAGAGCCGATAACTATTTTTACTCATGACTTAATCCGCCGCACGATTCAAGGCATAAGCAAAAACTTCCCGTCATAAGCTTAAATCCGCTGCACGATACTAAGCTTAACATACGAGGCTACTTGCATCATATCTAAATCCACCGCATGATACTAGACATGATAGCAAGGTTGCCGGTACTTACGGAGGTCGACGAATCGATGATTCCTCTCGAAGAACTCGACGACATGACTTAGGGACTCGAAAGGTGGCACGGGGTCGGTTGTATTGATATGGTTGTGAACAGTTTTACAATGGTCGAGGGCTTATATTTATACCCTGGACGAAACACGAATCCTAGACGATTACGACTTAAAAAACAAGGAAAGATATAAATCATATTCCTAATCCTTTCGGCGTCTTCCATTGTCACGTATCTTCTCATGCAAGCCGGCTTTACCTGCATCATCCATTTCCCGAATGGGGCTACTGCTTCACGAAATAGCCGACCGCGCAGGTATTCACCGAAAGTCTTAAGGACCAAATAGCTGTCCGAATGCTTGCCGAATCCTTCTCTTCTCTGCTGGCTGGACCCACCTGTCATATCCTCGTGTGTGCGAAAATCTGGTGTTAACACCAGTGGTATTAAAATGTCATTGGTTCGATCTTGATGTCACGAGAAGAGCCCCTGAGGTTGGGCTAGTCGAAATTCTACAGGATTCCGTCTACAAGGGAGACGATGTCTATATTGTGGCTCAACAGGCCACACAAGTTTATTACTCCCTCTGTCCCTGAAAGAAGCAATTCCTAGGATCCGTGCCGGTCAAACTTTTTAAACTTTGACTAACTTTATAGAAAAGAATAATAACATTTATAATATAAAATAGACATATTATGAAAATATATTCTATGATATATCTAATGATATGAATTTGGTACCATCAATCTTGATAGTTTTTTCTGGAAATTCGGTCAAAGTTCAAAAAGTTTGACTTAAGTCAACTCTAGAAATTGATTCTTTCAGGGACGGAGGGAGTATCTCCCATGGGCGTGTCAAGAAGACGACAATCTTATGGGTTGGTACCTTGTGCAGTTAGTATCGCCGCGCGGTAAAGCGTCTCTCCCAAACGATGATGATTACAACTTCGACCCAAACACATATAACGGAGAGTTCTTTCAACCTGAGGGGCTAGAAGGGAGGTTTGACATTGACATTTTTTAGCTGATGGACATGGAAGAAGATGATAATGATATTGATGAGGACGAGGGTGATGAGGTGCACAATGCCAAGGACTTAAGAATGCTTGAGCGATTACAGTTTGGTGGTGACATTGATGAGGACGAGGGTGATGAGGATGATGGAGACGACGCCGATTGTTTCGACAATATTGACAGTGATGACGACACATGTGTGCCACGAGCCAACACACGAGGGGCACTAGCCACTGACAATCACAGAGATAATTTTTAATTCATGTAATGCTATATTGTTATAATTATTTTGCAATTATGTTTTGTTCATTTTGTATCCCTTTATAAATACTTATCGTTTATTTATGCTAATTGATTTTATCTTTGTAATGGCAGGCACTCGACAAAATGTCGGGCGGAAGGCGGCAACAGCGGCGGGTCAACTCGCGCTACCAGAGGTCCAGCTCACCACCCACCACAGCCGAGGAGCCATCGATGAGGAGGGAGAGGCCCCGCCGCCCCGCGGACGTCCTATGAGGGAGTCGACTCCTGACTCGACTCCTGACCCGACTCCCGACCCGGCGCAGACCTCCTTGGACGACGACCAGGGGGACGCCAGAGGGACGACCAGGAGGACGTCGGACGACGACAACACTTCCTCGGACTCGGAGGGTGGCCAGGGGGATGAGGGTGGCGAGATCGTAGGTGCCTCAGGAGGGGGTTCCACTTCCTCTGCTTCGAGCAGAGTCTACTTGCGTGGCCCCTCGCAGCTCCCGCAGCAGCGGATCGCACCTAGCCGCCGCCCGGTGGTTCGACCTTATGGCGACAAGTAAGTTACCATTAATGTTTTTACTACTTGTTCACATGACATGTTCAAAATTGAACTTCCGACTAACAATTGTTCTTAATGACTCGTGCAGGAACTGAGAACTTGTGGCAGGGGGCAAGACACACCATATCAATGGCATGTTAAGTTTTCTGATTTAGAAGAACTACCCTGGCTTGGTCACCTACGTCGGGGTTAGGTCACCACCCTGGATGTGGGACCACTTCGCTGCCGCTGTGGACCCCACGTACACCACCGTTGCAGCACAGATTAGGGCCGAGTTCTGGGTGAGTCTTGCTCGCACAACATTTCTCAATGATACACATTTGTTGGACGTTCTTGAAATAATGAAAGGATACATGTTGTCTTTATGCAGGAGTACTTTGCATGCGAGGCGGGGAAAGAGGCCGAGGCGTTGCACGTGCAGGACAAGGTATGCAGGTACTGGCTCGCGGATCTGTACCACGAGGCGCGGATCCAGTGCGTCATCAACTACAATGCTAACGTGTTAGGGAAGGCGGTGAAGAAGGCAGATGATGCTCACCAGGGAGACCGACCTCACTAGGGAGCAGTATATCCAGGTACGTACAAAACAATAATACTGATTGGTCCATCCATCACTTAGCGGCTCTTCTAACATATTAAATACTTAATGTCTTGCAGTTCTGTCCTGGTTGGTGCGCCAATCACCTAGACTTCTGGTTGTCCATTGTGGACAAGTGGAAATCAGATGACTGGTATGAGAGGCACGGTGCCCGCTGAGACTGCCGCCTGCAGATGCCTGGGGTGCCGCACCACCAAGGCAACCTTAGCCTCAACGCGTATACCGACAGATGGGTATGCTCTACTGATTTTTTTATTCTAACACTCAATTACTCATTACTTGTAATCATCTGTGTGTTTTTCTCACAGTCCCAGTCGCATGGTGGTGAGGAGTGCCCCTCTTTCAAGGCGTACAACTTGTCACACCAGGGCAAGGCGACTGCGGCGAGCACCCAGTACAACCCGGACGCCGGGCCCGATGCGTACACCAACGCGAACGCCTACACCAAGGTCACCGAGTACACCTCGGCGGCTCGCGAGCGCCATGGGGAAGACTTCGATCCGGCCACCCAGCCCCTAAATACAGACGTGCTGATGAGGCTGGGAGGAGGGAAGCAGCACGACCGGTACTAGATAGCCAACAGCGCAGTTGACTCGTCATCTGTTCCCAACCTCACCGAGATTCGAGCTGCCAGCACGAGCTCCTCCGTCCCCATATGACCTCGGCAACCGACCTCATAGCAGATGATGGCACAACTTCAGGTAAGTATTGTTCTATTCGTCGTTCATTGCTTTTACACATATACCTTGCCTTTCCATTGTTTAAATCTTACGAGAGGAATATTGCAGGTACAGATGCAGGCCCAGGCAGACCAGGTGCAGAGGTTGCAAGCCATGCACGAGGCCCAGGCGGCGGCTCATTACTTGTAATCATCTGTGTGTTTTTCTCACAGTCCCAGTCGCATGGTGGTGAGGAGTGCCCCTCTTTCAAGGCGTACAACTTGTCACACCAGGGCAAGGCGACTGCGGCGAGCACCCAGTACAACCCGGACGCCGGGCCCGATGCGTACACCAACGCGAACGCCTACACCAAGGTCACCGAGTACACCTCGGCGGCTCGCGAGCGCCATGGGGAAGACTTCGATCCGGCCACCCAGCCCCTAAATACAGACGTGCTGATGAGGCTGGGAGGAGGGAAGCAGCACGACCGGTACTAGATAGCCAACAGCGCAGTTGACTCGTCATCTGTTCCCAACCTCACCGAGATTCGAGCTGCCAGCACGAGCTCCTCCGTCCCCATATGACCTCGGCAACCGACCTCATAGCAGATGATGGCACAACTTCAGGTAAGTATTGTTCTATTCGTCGTTCATTGCTTTTACACATATACCTTGCCTTTCCATTGTTTAAATCTTACGAGAGGAATATTGCAGGTACAGATGCAGGCCCAGGCAGACCAGGTGCAGAGGTTGCAAGCCATGCACGAGGCCCAGGCGGCGGCCCATCGTCGCGAGTTACTGGTCGTCCAGCAGCGGGAGGCGCAAAGGACGCAGGACATACCTCACTTCTCTGGGAGTCTGAACATCCCGGGTGTTGTCGTGCCTCCCTCGTTGCTCACTCCTTTTGTGCCTCCTGGTACTCCTCCGACAGGGACTCCGGTGAGTATATATGGTTGTTTATTGCTTTAACTTTTACGATCGTCCTCCAGGTGCTAACGAATTTGCTTCTCCTTTGTGCACTCACAGTCGGAGGGTTCGGCGCCGACTCCTCAAGTAGGCCTACCTCCGCACACTTTGTACATCGCTGGTAGCCCTCCTCCGCAGTCTGGGTGGCTCCCTGGTGGCCCTCCTCCGCCCTACGGGTGGCCAGGTCACCTTCCTAACCAGTCGGGGTACACCGGGTGGCCATCTGGACCTCCACCGCCCGCGTGGCAAGGTTGGCAAGGTGGTCCTTCGGGCGGGTCGTCGCACGGATGCCAAGGTGGAAGTTCTTCACAATCTGAGCACCAAGGTGAGCAGTGATGGCCGACTTAGATTTGTTATGGACTTGTGAGATGGATGTGATGAACTTGTGAGCTTGTGATGAACTTATGATAACTTGTGAGCTTGTGATGCATGAAGCCTGAACATGTGATATTTGTCTGAAATGGATATGAATGTGATATATTCAGTTCTGTGTGATGGAATATGGATGTGTTTATGTTTTCTGTGCAGGAAATTGAAAATATAAAAAAATTTGAATTTTTCCCAGCTTTGACGAGTGCCACACTCGGCAAAGCTGGGTTAATTTTCCCTAGTTCGGCCTTTTTGCCGAGTGCTAGGGCCATGACACTCGGCAAAGAGGTCGTCTTTGCCGAGTGCCAGCCCACGTGGCACTCGACAAAGAGGCCGTCAGTTGACGGTTCTCGTTTGCTTTGCCGAGTGCTGATCTGGCACTCGGTGAAGCCTTTGCCGAGAGCCCCATATTTGACACTCGGCAAAGAATTTTTTGCCGACTTTTTCTTTGCCGAGTACCCTTCGCCGAGTGCGGCACTCAGCAAAGCCTTCGCTGAGTGCGAGAGGCCCTTTGCCGAGTGTTGCCAGCACTCGGCAAAGCCTGAACGTCCTGTAGCGTAATGACTGACACAATATTTGCATAGAACCAGAGAGGCATATGTACATATAACACTAAGTCAGACATTAACTTTAGTTTTTTTAGGAAAAATAAAAGTCTGTGCACCTTCATTCCTTCAATGCATTTTTTTTTTTGAAATGATCTTTTCAACCTACTTTAAAGCAAACGCAACTCTTATGCAATCGATATATTTGAAACGTACATTCAAACATTTGAGGAACATTAGATCTGCAAAAGAACACGGTGGAACTCGTTGACGTACACTGGACATCGATCAAGAAGGCTTCATTATTTTGCATCAGTGATTCAGGAACGTATACTTGGATGAAATTGCTCTTGCTTTTTCATGCTTTATTTGAGAGCTAGGTCGCCGTTGAGCACCGAAGTTTCGCTGCTACATGGCTGCTCGTCATCGTCCAACAATCCGTGTTGGGGACGACGACGGACAGCAGCGTCTTGCTCCTTGTGTCGACCTCTACCATCCACGCCCTCCTATCTTTCAACTCGGCATCATAGTCCTGCACGTCCTCCTGTACCAAGAACCAGATCACGTCGGGGTTGTCCAAGCTCACCACAGGGAGCTTCACCGTCACCCGCGGCAGGCCGTCCTTGTACGCTGGCAGCGCCCAGAGCTCGTCGCAGTCGAGGACGCGTTCTTTCACCCACTCCAACGGCTGGTCCTGGTCCATGCCGAGGCACAGGGTCCAGGTCGTCACGGTGAACAAGGACGGGCCGCGTGCGCACGTGCTCCTGCCACGGCCGCCGCAGCAGCAGCGGGGCTCGACGTCGACGAACCTCACCGCGCCAGCGCCGGCGCCGGCCAAGTCCCTGGAATATCTCATGTAAGGACGGCCGTCCCAGTAGTCCACCGATTTGGGAGGCACCACCGGCAGCGCCACGTACCGGAGCTTATTATTAGTAACGCTCGCATCGTCATCGGCGGCGGTGGCGGCCATGTCGCAGAAGAGGAAGCCGAGGAGGTAGTCGACCCAGCACAGGAACCGGTCTCCGACGGGGACGGTCGTGTCGGTCTGCCACCGCCGCATCACCTCGTCGTGATCGTGATCGCCGCCATTGCTGATGCGATCGTCACATATGATCGGCACGGCTTGCTTGAGCTCCCAGTACTCCTGCCCTACGCGGAGGACGCGGAGTTCCGCCGCCCTGTCCCAGGGCTTGTCGTCGTCGGCGGCGGCGGACACCTCGAGCTGGGCCACCAGCAGTCCGCCATGCTCGCCGCCGCCGCCGCCGCCACAGCGCAGGAGGCCAGTGTCACCAAAGGTCATGACGCGCTGGTTCTCCTTGTCGTGGTCGTCGCCGCCGCCGTCGTAGCAGCCCGGGAGCTTCAACAGCGACGGCAGCCGGGCCGTGCCGGTGCCTGCTGTCTCGTACTCGTACAAGAAATAGTCTGTTCTTGTGGCACCGAAGTACGCGTTTGGGTCCTTTTCGGATGACCTCACTCCGAGGAGGACAGCGTCGGCGTGCGCCGCGATGACGCTGAGGGAATCCACCTCCGCCGCCTTCCCCTCCCCGTCCTGGACGCACGCGCTGCTGCGGTCCGACCAGCCGTAGTAGAACCTGGAGCTCGCCGGCGGCGCCGCGACGACGAGGGAAACATGGAAGAGTAGATCCGTGGAGGTGCAGGAAGCAGCAGCCGCGCCCGCGGTGCCCTGATCCGCGACGATGGAGTCCCGGTGACCAAAGTGGTCCAGCATCACCCAGCAGGGACGGCAGGGGGCGGCGGCGGCCGCCGGTGGCGAACTAGAAGATCCGTTTTCCATGGAAACGCAAGAGAAACACGGATGCCCTGTTGTTTCGTGGCGGCGCCGCCTGTGCCCCGTCGTTTTGTTTTCCCAATATATCGTTTTCAATTCGCTTTCTATATAGTAGTACTATTTTATTTATATATATCGAGCGAAGCTGCATGCCACACCTTTTTTTTTTCTTTTTTGCGGGATTTCATGCCACACGGTTAATACTTTTTTTAGGAAGCTCGCACGGTCTACTAGGTGGCCTAATTTTTTTTTTCCAATTTAGGCTTTTTTTGAAGAAAAATTACGTTTAGCTCCCTGAGTGACGTAATCTCGCTTTTGAACCCTATGATCGGCGACGTGAGTCACGACACTATGGTAACACAGCTCGGCGCTACGACTCATGACGCCGAGGTATCCGTCCGTCGACACCATGGCAGCCGAGGTGGCCCAATGCCCTTCGCAACCTAGCATCGCTTCCAGACACGCTCCTCTTCCACCTCCGTTCCACCATCAAACCCCGTAGCCCCCATACCTTCTGTCCAGCCTCGCCATCCTCATCCGCTTCCTCCATCTCTTCTCCAATGGCAGAACCATTGGCGGATCCAAGAGAGGGGTTAGTGGGGTTATAGCCCCCCCTCGCGAGTCTAATTATAAAGAAACGACTCTTTTGTCCGGTTAAAAAAAATTGCAGTCCATCCTAGCATTAACTCTTGCCTTACTCCAGCCACATAGGTTTTTCTTTTCTTCCGGCTCGCGAGCACGCGTCAGTCACGTCCATGTGCATGTACCCCCACGGCCTCTGTTGTTCCACCTTCGGTATTCGGGACCGACGATACTGCTCCCTCCGCCTCCACCCTTCGCCCCTCGCTGGCTCGCCCCCTTCGACGCCTGCGCTGCTCTGCGTGGGTGTCAGGAGTTAGCTGTTTTGTCTAGGCGAGCGCTGGCAGCTGTCGAGAAGATCAGCGACTTAGGTCCCCGACCTTATCCGTTTCCCAAGGAGATAGTAAGTATTAGTTCACGTTGTAGTTTTTTATTTTAATTTCATCATATTTTGTTTGATACTTGTAATGTTTGATCGGTGCAATATGCAATATTCTTATCATAGTAGTCTATCACCTTGATTGGACTCTTAGGGCTCAAAACTAAATTACTTCGATGAATTTACTTTGCTATAGTTATATATCATTATTGTAATTTGTGGTTGTAAAACTAAATTATTAGAGATTTTATTGAACCTGCTAGATATTTATAGTTTAAGTTTTTGTTAATTAAACTTAGTAGATATTGGGGCGGACACAAAAAGTTTTGGTACTTATATGTCCGTATTATAGTTTAACTCTCTTTTAGTCGATTTCTGGATCCGCCACCTGGTAGAACCCACAACGACCGACTTGGCCAACCTCATACAATTCATCACCGCATCCACGAGCGACTTGCAAGGGCATGGTCGCTGCTCTGCAGCAAGAGCGCCCACCGGTGGCCTCCAGGGGCTCCGGTGGTGGTTGTGATTTACACTACCGGATTTCTATTCTTTGCACCCAAAAAAAAACTCATACACTCGGCAAAGAGCTCTTTGTCGAGTGCCTTTTATGGGGCACTCGGCAAAGTGCTAAGATTGCACTCGACAAAGAAAAATACTCGGAAAATTTAAAAACCGAAAAATCTCAGAAAAAATAGAGAAAAAGTTTTAATTAATCGGGCGAGAGCTCCACTAGATAGCACTTGCACATGCCCAAGTCACAGCAGGATTCGAACTCACAACCTCTCCGCCATACGGAACCTTTTCCACCATTGCACTACTCACTCACATACATTCATTCTCCGTTTTACTCACTCACATACATTCATTCTCCGTTTTGGTTCACCACATATTATACTAAACTAAGTGTAATTTGCTTATTTCAGGGTCTAAACAAATTCAAATCAAAAGGTTGTCAACTACAAAGTTTTCTAAATTTTCAAGATCTACAACTTTTATTTTGGTAGTTTTTCTATCCGAGGTCATTTATAAAAATTTAAAATTTCAAATTTGAAAATTGAGAACATATATGATGAATGATTGACTTTGATGAGGAAGGTTTGAGGCTTTACCCAGTTTAGTCCATATCTCGCTATGCGCTTAATGTTTATGACTAACCGGTGGCGTTGAGTTGTGGTGTTTATGCGTTGGTGTGCGTATGCGACATGTGTCTCTTTGTTGTGTTGATGTGCAGGTGTGGAGCTCGGATACAGTGGTCAATGGCGAGGTGAAGGTCAAGTAGAGACGTGTCGTGCCGACGGACCGGGAGCGGTTGAAGGGTCGAGATGGCGGACTAGAGGGGGGTGAATAGTCCTTTTTAAAACTTAAACTTAATCGGAGCGGCTAACCGAAACAAATGCGGAATTAAAACTATCGGTCTAGCCAAGACTACACCCCTCTACCTATACTCTATGACACCTTACAAAAGATCCTAATCAAAGCAAATAAGGTGTCGGGCTAGCTAGAGCTCACCTAACCAATTCTAGCTTGCAAGGTTACACAAACCTAAGCAACTAGTACTCAAACAACGGGGGAGCTCCTACTCATGCCACTAAGCAAAAGCACAAAGCCTAAGCTCACTAGCAATGCTCAATAACAAGGCTACACAAGCCAAATTAGAGAGCTCAACTTAGCTACACAAACTAAGCAATGTGACTAGCAAGACTACAAGTCAACTAGTCACTCATGGGATCAACTTCTATGCTACACAAGCAAGGAAGGTAACTAGCAAGCTACACAAGCTAACTAATCATAAGAGCAACTACACTAGCACATGTATATGAACAAGTAAATACAAGCTAGTGAAAGGAGTTTGCAAACCACCGAGAAGATGAACACGAAGTTGACACGGTGATTTTTCTCCCAGGGTTCACTTGGTTGCCACCAAGCTAGTCCCCGTTGTGTCGACCACACACTTTGGTAGTTCGGCGGCTAATAGGCACCACACCTAGCTCGACACTCGAGCGCCGCAAGAACTCACCCACAAGTGAGGGTAACTCAATGACACGCGCAATCCACTAGAGTTGCTCTTCGCGATCCCCGCGGGGCGAGCACAATGCCCCTCACAATCCTTCTCCGGAGCCACGCACAATCTTCACGCGGGCTTCACGACGGAGACTCGATCACCAAGCCGTCTAGGAGGTGGCAACCTCCAAGAGTAATAAGCACCACCGGCTTGCAACTCGAACACCTAGTGCCACTCGATGCAATCTCTCAAAGCAACGCACTAGAATCGCTCACTCGCAATAGATTCGCACACTAGCAAGCATAAGCGAGTTAGAAAGCTCCTAGGCACATCCACACCAGCCACCAAGGCTTTGGAGTGCTCTCTCTCTATCCTAGGGCCGGCCACAACGACTATATATAGAGGGCGATCCCCACCTTTTTACGCTTTGCCGGTAGTACCGGCCCCTCCTGGGCGGTAGTACCGGCCTTGGTCAAACTAGCCGTTTCCTCACATCCCGCTGATTTCGGCAAACCACCGACCCCTGGTCGGTTCCTCCGAGGTCGGTAGTACCGAGGTAATGGCGGTACTACCGCCAGGCCAAAATCGCCGCGAACAGCGAGCTCTGCGAAAAACCAGCCACTACCGACCTTGCGTCGGTACCACCGTGGGCGGTAGTACCGAGGTAATGGCGGTACTACCGGCAAGCCTTTTTCAGAAACTACAGGGAGCCTCGCGAAACTCCTCAGGGCCACGGTACCACCGACCATCCGGTCGGTACCACCGCCGGCGGTAGTACCGAGGTAATAGCGGTACCACCGCCAGGCCAAAAACGCCCCATTACAGAGAAGGCTGCACGCAGCACCTATGGGCGGTACCACCGACAACCCAGGGTCGGTACCACCGACAACACACAGAAAACTCCATTTTCTTCTCTGTTTTGATCCAAACCAACTCCAACAACTCCTCCTTTGCAAATGTGCTAACACCAACAAGTGTACACCATCATGTGCATGTGTGTTAGCATTTTCACAAACAATTTTCAAAGGATTTTCACTTGCTCTCACCACGCCACTCGATCTTAGTAACATCGCAAAGTTAGATCGCTCAAGTGGCACTAGATGACCGATATGCAAACAAGTTTGCTCCTCTTAATAGTACGGCCATCTATCCTAAACCCGGTCATAATCTTCTCTACACACCTATGACCGGTGAAATGAAATGCCCTACAAATATACCTTTGCCTTGCGCATTCCATTCCATCTCCTTTGGTGTTGATGCAACACATGCACCAACCTATCTTCAAATGATATGATCCACTTCATATCATCACATGGCCTTCATGGTCCATCGATCTTGACATCACTTGCTCTTCTCCATCGCTTCGGTCCTTCGGCGCCAAGTCTTGCTTAAGCCTCCCGACACTCGGTACCAACGGCTTCAAAGCCTCAACTTGCCCTTCACCTTCGCAACCGGTCCATCAAGCCAAGTCTTGCCTTGATCTTCTCCATCTTAGCCATATGACCACATGTCATGTCACATATGCAATAAGCTCCTTCTTCACATGTGTGAGCCTTGCAACATCTTCCAAGCCATTTCACCTCTATGGCATATGTTGCTCACACATGATCACCTATGGACTAATCACCTGTGTAATTTCACTTAAAACACATATTAGTCCACCTAAGTTGTCACTCAATTACCAAAACCAAACAAGGACCTTTCAATCTCCCCCTTTTTGGTAATTGATGACAACTCTACAAAGATATGGAAATTAAGCTCTTTGGATTCTATGTTACTTATCCAACATTAAGACCATATAAGAGAATTTGGATAAGCACCATACAACCCGACTTTGTAGTGTTAACTCCCCCTACATGTGTGCTCAAATGGTTTGGTTTCAAGCTTGCACACATGCATAAATATGAAATTTGTGGGAGTGTTAGCACTACTAAGTGATGCTAAGGTATACATGATGAAATTTTACCTTTGAAGCGTGCATACCACATTTTGATTCATCCTTAGCATCGAAGAGTAGCTAGACATCATAGAAACTAGAAAACCCCGTGAGATCAACATTAATAGCAAGGGTCTAGTTTTGCATTAAAAGCACAAGTCTAGCTATTAACCTATGCATGCTAGTTATCAATTCATCAATTAAATCCTATAACTAGCATACACCACACAAGCATGCATATAAAATTTTAAAACTTATGCAATGCAAGCAAGCACATGATTATGCACATATCAAATGCAACAACCAAGTTCATGAGCTTGCTCCCCCTACTTGTGTGCTCTCATTGTCCAAGAATTTTGATCCTTCAATCTTGCTCCCTCTTGATCCATGTCCATCTTCTTTTCTCCCTCTTTGTCCTTGACATATCATAATTGACATATCTTTTCCATAACTTCTCCCCCTTTGTCATCAATGACCATAAAAGGTATGCTCTTTTTTTTTACAAAGGGTGACACTAGGGTAGATGGTTGACACTTTAGGCTTCATTTTTGATGGACACCACCATATGTGTTGGAATGACACCATGTGTAGGATCTTTGACCTTGATACCACTAGGTGGGGCACCTCCCCTATGTCATAGCATGGGTCATCCACTTGATAAGCTTGAGCTCTTGTTGGTGATGGATCTTTGCTTGATTTGATCACTTAAAGTTGAGGATCACTTGAAGTCTTGTAGGATACCACTTGAATAAAAAGTTTAACTTGATATCCATTTGCATTATTATCTTCTTCTTGAACTCTTGTCATCTTCATGAGCTTCTCATTTGTGACTTGAACTAGGCAATATTGCACAAGATATCTAACTCGGTTTGCTCTAGAGTAAGCTTCTTCACACATTTTTCAATGGTTATCTTACTCATGTTGAATTAGACACTTGAAAGTTCATCTTCTAGATCAAGTACTTGGGTTCACTAGCTCATGAACAAATTCACATACTATCCACTAGATCATATAGTCAATCAAGCAATAGTGGTAGGCAATGAATTTAAACTTTTCAATTGTTATGCATGATCCTATTTAGCATGTACTATATGCACTAACCGCATACTAGTAAGGGATGAATATGATCATGCACATTACAATGATACCTTTGCTATGTTGGAGTAGAGGATAGTCATTTGATTCCAATTAAGCTCCAAATAGAATTTTAGGTCCATGGTGAAGACCAATATATATACCAGTTGATAGAACAAATCTTCACCCATATGATTAAGTGCACTATCTTGTTGTGGTTGGCTTGCTTCTTCATTTGATCTTTGCTTGCAATTATGAATGCCACTTGAATTGTCATGATTTGCTTTACTATCTTGCATGTTGCTTGCTTTGCTTGGTCAATCCTTTCATTGCTTCAACTAAGCATCTCAAATATCCTTTGAATCACCACTTCCATATTAGCCTTCCAAGTATCATACTTGGTTAACCTACCAAAGGCGGCAAGCCCCTACAAAAGGGAGAAGTGACCTCTCTCCAAAGAATCATCCTTGATACTTACTTGAATTGACTTTGTTTGATTGATCCATTTGAACTCTTCTTGAAATGTGACTTTGAATCCATCTTTGAGTCCCTTTTTGAGTCCTTTTCTTTCTTCCAAAAGATCTTCAATTGATACTAGGACTTCATCTTTCTCTTCATCTTGATGTTGGTCTTGATCTTCAATTTGAGTACCAAATGTGTGCCAAATACACTTCTTAATCAAATGAACTTGTACTCATCTTTGTCATGCTTCTAGCTCATTTCAAAACCAAACATTGGTCCCTCAACCACTTATAAACATGATTCCAACTTGAGGACCTTTCAATCAAAGTGACTCTAGATTAATCCAATAATTGTCACTTTTCTGGCAGATTCTGTCCTTCTCAAAGAAACATGCATATCTCCCAAAATATAAGTCTAATGACTATGAAATTTGGTGGAGATGTGCCTCTCTAAGTGTTCTAGCAGCCATAAAAATTTGAGCTTCATTGGCTTTCTAGATTGCTACCAGATTTCAATTCTTTCCATAGTACTACATGCTGAAAACTGCTGCACTATAGTTGACAAGATCTACTCCAAAACCAAAATACATCTTATCCAATAATCATGAATTTTGCACAGCAGCTAATATCATAAGTGCAGAGCATGTGTACCAAATTTCAAGCCAATCCAAAAAGATTTGATCATCCAAACATGGCTATCTTCTCAGCTCACTCAGATTTTGCAATATTGAACAACTTTGAGCAATTGAGCTATACTCTACCAATTTAAATCAAACTTGAAGCTAACTTGTTTGAACAATTTCACAAGACATACATCCATTCAAATCACTTACTAAAAGAAGTCTCATGAACATATCCAATCAAACTAACTCAAACTTGATCACTAAGCAATTTATCCATTCAATCATCTTATATCAAGCAACATATGCATATATATCCAATTCAATCAACTCATATGCATCTAAAAGAACATGATCAACTAGAGATATACCTTAGTAGCTCATGATCATGAAATAGCAAGCTTCTACTCAACTTGATTGCAAGCTTTCAAATATTTCCAATCAATCACCACAACTTGAACTTTTGCACTTGTATGTTTTGCACTTGTACTTCACTTCTTTTGTCTTGGCATTGGGTTTGGATAGCACTAGGCTTCATTACTTGACTCAATCACATGATGAATAATATGAAATCAATTGAGTCAAGCCTCCAATGCCATGGTACCTACACACATTCATCCACTTTTTGATGGTACCCAAACTAGTTTGGGTCCTCTCAAGTTAGGTGCAACATACTTTGGCATAGCCTTAGTATGAGTAGCGGGATGAGTTGCAATAGTAGCCTTAGAGGTACCATTTTCATCCTTTCTAAGCACAATATTATCATCAATTGAAATAGGCTTAGAAGTTTTACCTAGGGGACATGAATGAGCCATGTGTCCCCTTTCCCGGCATGAGTAGCAACTTCTCTTTGATTGAGCCTTCTCTTCCTTGCTCATTTGTTGCTTCTCATTGCCTTGCCTCTCATGAGTTGCTTGAGCCTTCTTCTCAAGCTTGTTAGGACACTTCGAGGCAAAGTGTCCCATATCACCACACTTGTAGCACTTGATGTGAGCCAAATCTTTCTTCTTTTCTTCATTCTTGCTCATCATCATTTTGGCATCTTGAATGTGAGTTGGATGCCTTGCTCTTCTGCCCCTTCTTGTTTTCTTCTTCTTCATCAAGTCACCATCATGATGGTTGTTCTTGATTTGAACTTGGGGCTTCTTCTTGTTGGGGCAAGCCTTTGCAAGATGTCCCATCTCATGGCATTGATAGCACATGAAATGAGATAGCTTTTCTTGTTCTTGCTTCTTCATTTCTTTTGCATATGTTCTCTTGCCCCATCTCTTGCCTTTGACATTGCTTTTGTTAAAGCCAATGCCACTCTTGTCACCATAGCTTCTTTGATTCTTCATTATGTGCTCATGGGTGACCTTTGATTTACACCACCTCTCTAACTTGTTGCTCAAATTCTTCACTTCACTTTTGAGCTCATTGTTCTCCTTCAAAAGGTTAGTCTCACAAGACAAAGAAGTAGAACAAGCATCTAAATGTGAAGAGCATGGCATGTCTAATAAATCATCACAAGAGGTGGATACATTCTTCTTGCCTACATCACCTGGGTTAGCAACATTTTGCAATTGATCATTTGATCCATGTGATGAGCTCTCATTATTTTTAATTTTCTTTGAAAGCTCCTTAATGAGAGAGCCATACTTTTCAATTAAATCATCATGTGAAGCTTTAAGAACATCAAGTAAGCGCTTATGTTCTTCACATGAATTCTTTAGAAATGAGTTTTCATTTGCTAATTTCATTGTTTTATTTTTCTCATTTTCTAAAGACATGGTCATGCTAGCAAGTCTACTAACAAGCTCATCATATGAATCAACATGATCAACCACATTTGCATTAAATACCTTGGTGTCACCTTGTGACATGAAGCAATGTGGTGATGGGCTTGTAGTAGTATCACGATCATCGCCCGAGCATGAGCCATCAACATCATCAAGTGTGCTTGGAGTAGAATCATTACTTGCATCACTTGAGGCATCATCTTCCATCTTGTCAAGTGTGCTTGAAGTATCTTCATTGATTGCATCACTTGAACGTGAGGTGGAGCAATCTTCCATAATCACGGAGTTGTGGTCTTGCTCAACATCCTCATATGCCACCGGTTCATCCTCCTTTATGAACTTGCCATCATCAAACGTGGAGGGATCACCGAAGGTGGTCTTGATGGATTCCCACATCTCATGGGCGGTCCCTTTGGAGTTGATCTTATAAAACAACTCAAAACTCAATGCATCCATTAGATAACAATAAGCATTTGCATCAAGTTCAAAGAGATCCTTTTGAGCTTTGGTGAGATTTCTATGGTCCAAAACATGAGTGAGACCACTAGTGATAATCCACCAAAACTTTGGCCCCTTTGCACGAAAATGATCAAGCATATGGTGTTTCCATTGTGCAAAGTGTGTGCCATCAAAAATATGTGTATCACACACATCATCTAGCCCACTAGACGCCATCCTCTCGGGTCGGTGAAGACCACAAATGAGAGACCTCGCTCTGATACCAATTGAAGGGTCGAGATGGCGGACTAGAGGGGGGGTGAATAGTCCTTTTTAAAACTTAAACTTAATCGGAGCGGCTAACCGAAACAAATGCGGAATTAAAACTATCGGTCTAGCCAAGACTACACCCCTCTACCTATACTCTATGACACCTTACAAAAGATCCTAATCAAAGCAAATAAGGTGTTGGGCTAGCTAGAGCTCACCTAACCAATTCTAGCTTGCAAGGTTACACAAACCTAAGCAACTAGTACTCAAACAACGGGGGAGCTCCTACTCATGCCACTAAGCAAAAGCACAAAGCCTAAGCTCACTAGCAATGCTCAATAACAAGGCTACACAAGCCAAATTAGAGAGCTCAACTTAGCTACACAAACTAAGCAATGTGACTAGCAAGACTACAAGTCAACTAGTCACTCATGGGATCAACTTCTATGCTACACAAGCAAGGAAGGTAACTAGCAAGCTACACAAGCTAACTAATCATAAGAGCAACTACACTAGCACATGTATATGAACAAGTAAATACAAGCTAGTGAAAGGAGTTTGCAAACCACCGAGAAGATGAACACGAAGTTGACACGGTGATTTTTCTCCCGAGGTTCACTTGGTTGCCACCAAGCTAGTCCCCGTTGTGTCGACCACACACTGGTAGTTCGGCGGCTAATAGGCACCACACCTAGCTCGACACTCGAGCGCCGCAAGAACTCACCCACAAGTGAGGGTAACTCAATGACACGCGCAATCCACTAGAGTTGCTCTTCGCGATCCCCGCGGGGCGAGCACAATGCCCCTCACAATCCTTCTCCGGAGCCACGCACAATCTTCACGCGGGCTTCACGACGGAGACTCGATCACCAAGCCGTCTAGGAGGTGGCAACCTCCAAGAGTAATAAGCACCACCGGCTTGCAACTCGAACACCTAGTGCCACTCGATGCAATCTCTCAAAGCAACGCACTAGAATCGCTCACTCGCAATAGATTCGCACACTAGCAAGCATAAGCGAGTTAGAAAGCTCCTAGGCACATCCACACCAGCCACCAAGGCTTTGGAGTGCTCTCTCTCTATCCTAGGGCCGGCCACAACGACTATATATAGAGGGGGGAGGGCGGCGGCCCGATCCCCACCTTTTTACGCTTTGCCGGTAGTACCGGCCCCTCCTGGGCGGTAGTACCGGCCTTGGTCAAACTAGCCGTTTCCTCACATCCCGCTGATTTCGGCAAACCACCGACCCCTGGTCGGTTCCTCCGAGGTCGGTAGTACCGAGGTAATGGCGGTACTACCGCCAGGCCAAAATCGCCGCGAACAGCGAGCTCTGCGAAAAACCAGCCACTACCGACCTTGCGTCGGTACCACCGTGGGCGGTAGTACCGAGGTAATGGCGGTACTACCGGCAAGCCTTTTTCAGAAACTACAGGGAGCCTCGCGAAACTCCTCAGGGCCACGGTACCACCGACCATCCGGTCGGTACCACCGCCGGCGGTAGTACCGAGGTAATAGCGGTACCACCGCCAGGCCAAAAACGCCCCATTACAGAGAAGGCTGCACGCAGCACCTATGGGCGGTACCACCGACAACCCAGGGTCGGTACCACCGACAACACACAGAAAACTCCATTTTCTTCTCTGTTTTGATCCAAACCAACTCCAACAACTCCTCCTTTGCAAATGTGCTAACACCAACAAGTGTACACCATCATGTGCATGTGTGTTAGCATTTTCACAAACAATTTTCAAAGGATTTTCACTTGCTCTCACCACGCCACTCGATCTTAGTAACATCGCAAAGTTAGATCGCTCAAGTGGCACTAGATGACCGATATGCAAACAAGTTTGCTCCTCTTAATAGTACGGCCATCTATCCTAAACCCGGTCATAATCTTCTCTACACACCTATGACCGGTGAAATGAAATGCCCTACAAATATACCTTTGCCTTGCGCATTCCATTCCATCTCCTTTGGTGTTGATGCAACACATGCACCAACCTATCTTCAAATGATATGATCCACTTCATATCATCACATGGCCTTCATGGTCCATCGATCTTGACATCACTTGCTCTTCTCCATCGCTTCGGTCCTTCGGCGCCAAGTCTTGCTTAAGCCTCCCGACACTCGGTACCAACGGCTTCAAAGCCTCAACTTGCCCTTCACCTTCGCAACCGGTCCATCAAGCCAAGTCTTGCCTTGATCTTCTCCATCTTAGCCATATGACCACATGTCATGTCACATATGCAATAAGCTCCTTCTTCACATGTGTGAGCCTTGCAACATCTTCCAAGCCATTTCACCTCTATGGCATATGTTGCTCACACATGATCACCTATGGACTAATCACCTGTGTAATTTCACTTAAAACACATATTAGTCCACCTAAGTTGTCACTCAATTACCAAAACCAAACAAGGACCTTTCAGCGGTGAAGGATGGGCATGCCGTGCGGCGGACGTGCCATGCCGATGTACCCAGAGCGGTGAAGGGCGGACGTGAGGCTTGGACTGACGGACCGGAGGGCCAGAGGACCAGCTGTGGTAGCTGGCACGTGGCATCGACGAGCAGGAGCACATGGGGATGTGCGATGCATCGGCCGAGTCGGGAGGAAGACGTGGCGTCGTGACACTTGGCGGGAGGTCGGACACGGGCTTGCGTGCGGCGCAAGTGCCGTCGGCCGAGTCAAGGAGGATGGCAAAGGCGTTGTGCCTGGTGTGGAGGCTGGACATGCATCGGCATCGGTGCCGGTGGTCGGGGTGTGCGAACCACATCCCGTCTACGGTGCGGGTTCGGTAGCTGAGCCTCAAAAAGCTACCATCGACGGTTTCCAGGTTTGGGCCTCAAAACCTAGGGTGGCCGGTTTCCGAGTTTGGGCCTCAAAACTCGGCGAGGACGGTTTCCAGGTTTGGGCCTCAAAACCTGGGCTCGCGGGTTTCCGAGTTTGGGCCTTAAAACTCGGGGTGGACGGTTTGCCAGGTTTGGGCCTCAAAACCTGGGCTGACGGGTTTACCGGTTTGGGCCTCAAAACCGGGAGTGGTCCAAAAGGACGGTCGACGCGTGGCGGCGTGGAGAGGCTGGCGCGGCGGCGAAGCTATCCACGAGGAAGGCGCGGTGGTCGACGGTGGCGGCACGTGGCGACATCAGGGAGGTCGCGTCGAGGCAAAGCTACCGGATGTGCGGGCGTGGCCGTCGGATGAAGATCGTTAGGACAGGACGGTTTTACCCCTGGGGGGTATTTGGGTTGAGTGCTTAATGTAAGGGCGTTTTGGTCTTCGGACGTGCGCCTATATATATGAAGGGGGCTGCTAGGGCAGCCGCATCCTTAGGAATTCTTGGACGGTGTCTCTCTCATTTTGTTCCTGTGAGAGAAGGCTAAGGTTAGGGAGAGTTGGCTCTTGTTCTTGAGCTTTTTGCCATCCAAGCTTTGTGTTGCTAGGATTGGCTTGTAGCCCGACACCGAGTGCTTAATCAATCATCCATTCCTCTGAATCCAAGGATCAATTTCATGGTTGAATTCGCATTTTGAATTTGTTCTTCGCGTTCTTCTTTTCTCCACGTTTTTCCCCTCGCTCGATCTCCCTCTACGCTGCGTCTTTTGCGATTCCGTTTGAATCAACTTGTTCTTTGATGTGAGGAGAACGTTTCCACCGAAGGAATTCATCTCTACCCTCACGAACAAGTAGATCGGGTCGAAATCGTTTTTGTTCTTCCCTCTTCCCCTTTTCTAGTGTTCTTCGGATTTGTCATGGTATAGTTGGGTTGAAGCGATGATATCCTAGGATTAGCTTCCCAACACATAGAAGAACACTTGGGAGAAGTTTGGTTGCAGCCCCGTTCGATTTGGTGAAGATCCAATCGATTTTGGTTTTGTCCCGAGCGGTTTTTGGGCTTTCAGGGAGGTCGCGGACAGTCCGCCATATTGGCCGCGGACAGTCCGCGCATCGCGGCTTCAGCCGAGCAGTGGCTGTTGGCCTCGGGCCTTTTCCCTTCGGGTGACCGGCGGACAGTCCGTCGTTGGTAGGCGCGGACAGTCCGCGAGTCGCGCAGGGTGAGTCCAACAGCGTTGCTGTCTTTGCTTCGTAGCAGGCGGACAGTCCGCTAGGACCCGCGGACAGTCCGGGGTCTTCATCGGACGCTGCTACGGGCAGGCATCGGACGCTCTGAGTTCACTGTTCACGTGAACCGCGGACAGTCCGGCGTGCAAACCGCGGACTGTCCGGGACCTGTCCAGAGTTGTTTCAGAAGAGTTCGTTTTTGGGTCTTTTGCCGGCGGACAGTCCGGACTTCCACGCGCGGACAGTCCGCCCTTGACCGGACAGTCCGGCACCAGCAGCCCGGACAGTCCGGGATCCTGCTAAGAGCTGACTTTCAGTGTGTTTGCTCTCCCGGCTTTTCCGCTTCGTTTCCGAACTTCTCGTTTTCTCCTATAGTTCACCTAGGAACCTCTCTACGTATCTTTGCTACACGTTAGCATCGGTATTTGGAGGAATCCCGACGTAGCTCTCTATCTACGTTTGGGAGTGGTCTTTTAGGCACGTACTTGACTCGGAGTTTTGGGAGTTTTGTTTTGCTCCCTTGTGCGGTGCCTCGCTGTGATCCTAGGGATCATCCACCCTCTTTCTAGGGTCGTGGGCATCATGTTTGAGTCCGAAGCTTTTGGGGTTGATTTTGTTGGGACAGAGGCCGTATTTTCTGAGAAGAAATTTTAGGCTCCCATTCACCCCCTCTGGTCGCCTTGCTGTAGCATTTTCGGTCCTTCAATTTTGAAACGTAATTTTCGTTAACAAGATGATTCCAAATTAAAAAGTTGTCAGCTACGAAGTTTCATAACCTTTTGAGATCTACAACTTTCATTTTGACCATTTTGCCATATGAGGTACTTTTAGAAATTCAAATTTCAAATTTTTTAAATTTAAATACAGTTTTGGAAGATAAGATGATTTTCAAATTTAAAAGTTGTCAACTACAAAGTTTCATAACTCTTGGAGATCTACAACTTTTATTTTGGTCTTTTTTTCATCCGAGGTCTTTTAAAAAAAAATCGAATTTTAAAAATTTCAAATTCGGAGCAGTTTTGCATGACAAGATGACTTCAAATTTAAAAGTTGTCAACTACAAACTTTCATAACTTGTCAACATCTATAAAGTTTATTTTGGTTTTTGACCATTTGTGCATCTGAAATTATGGTTCTAATATTATTCACAAATCTTATATATCACGTTCGTAGTTTCGTAAACTTCTAGAGAGATATATAAGATTTGTGAATAAAATTATTTTAAGTTTGTTAAATGAAGAAATGACCAAAATAAAAATTGTTCATCTTGATAAGTTAAACAACTTTGTAGTTGAATTTTTTTTCATTTGGATTAATTTACTGCTTCAAAATTTGAATTGAAATTTAGCTTTGCTGAGTGTCAAAGAAAAAACACTCAGCAAAGAATTTTTTTGCCGAGTGTATTTTTTTGGACACTCGACGAAGAATTTTTTTGCCGAGTGTTTTTATTTGGCTCTCGGCAAAGAGTTTTTTTTGCCGAGTGCCCGAAAAGTTACACTTGACAAAGAACTCGGCAAAGTTGAGTTTTTCGGTAGTGTTACATATACGGAGGAGGATTTGAGTGCCGGCCTCTTGCGAATTTACACACAGGGTGTGAGAGGTATATGCCATTCTTTAGAATAAGATGGGCTGTCTCCCAAAATCCATTTCGTATGAACGTGTTCTCCATAAAAGAAAATTAGCAAACAGTGATCAGCCTATAAATCGTACGTGGTATGCACATATATACGTATACAAAAGGAAAATTGAAGTCACATTACAAGGGATTTGGGTTTAAAGAAAGAGATTCATCTGAATGGCTTGATCCAAATCCAACTGATGTTCAACGTGTGCGACTTAGAGCAACTCCAACGGTTTTGCATTTTTTATTTGGCAAAACATGAAATTTGCCAACTCTCAAATCAATATGGGGAGGAGAAAAAAATATTATCTCCAACGGTTTGGCAAAATTGACTTGCCAAAATCTAAAAAGGAAACCCGGCGGCGCGGGAGGGAAGAGCGCGTGCGGGAATAGTACACGAGGCGTAATGCCAAGCCGATCACGGGCTTGCATATATGCCAATCCATCTCAGGATTTTGCCAAGTTAACAAAAATGCAAAACTTATTTGTCAAACCGTTGAATAGGAGTTTTGTAGACTTTTTTACAAAATAAGAATGCAAAGTCCATTTACAAAACCGTTGGAGTTGTTGAAACACCTGTAAGCAAAGCAATACTCCAGTCACTTATATTACACGCAGAGACTGGCATTTTGTTTGCTGTCTTGCGGCCGTGGAGTTTTCCACCCTAGGTCCCTTGCTAGCTAGCTTTGAGGTTTGAGACTTGAGACTCAGTACTTTAGTAGTTAAAACTGAATTTTGGCCGGAAAAAACCTGTATCTTGGGTGATGAATGTCACTACCGTTGTATGGGACAACAGAGCGCAGCACCTTCCTCCTGGTGTCAACTTCGATGGCCCATACCTTCTTGTCGTCCGAGCTGTAGCTGTAGCTGCGGCCGCAGTCGGTGCTGACGAAAAACAGGACGGCGTCGGGGTCGTCGGAGTTGACAACAATCGGATACTCCACCGTGACGCGTGGGAGGCCCGCGTAGCCCGGCTGCGCCCAGAGCTCGTCGCAGTCGAGCACGCCGTCCTTCACCCACTCCATTGGCTCGTTCTCGTCCATGCTGAGCTTCAGGGTCCAGGTCGCCACGGTGAACAAGAAGCGGCCGCGCTCGCACCTGGTGCTGCCAGGCTCACCGCAGCAGCAGCGGGCCGCGACGTCAACGAACCTCACCGCGCCGTCGTCGCCGGCGGCGGCTGGTGCCAAGGTCCGGGTCCGCGCCATGTTCGACCGGCCGAACTCGTTGGCGTGCGGGTTCCCGTTCCCGCCGGAGGGTGGTGGCACGACGACGGCGGGCAACGGCGCGTACCGGAGCTTGAGACTCGACTCGTCGTCCGCTGCCATGTCGATGAAGAGGAAGCCGCGGAGGTAGTCGACCCAGCACAGGAACCGGTCGCCGACGGCGAAGGCGGCGTCGGTCGACCACCACCTCAGTGGCTCACCATCATCATGGTCCTGGCGGCAGTCGTCGTCTCTGGTGGTGGCGCCGCCCTTGTTGTCGTTGTCGCCGTCGTGGACGACGACGATGGGCATCCTCTTCAGCTGCCACTCCAGCAGGTCGCGGCCGGGGCGGAGGCGGAGCAAGCGAAGCTCGCCGGCGGCCTCCTTTTCCGTTTCCGGTCTCTCGAGCTGGGCCACCACGACGTCGTCCTCGCCGCGCCGCAGGAGGCCAGTTGGGCCTTGGAGCATTTGGCGCGCCTTAGCTTGCAGTTCAGCCGAAGATGCCCCGCCGCGGCGATGATGGTACTGCGTGGGAATGAGGCGGCAGGGCGGGAGCAGCGACAGCGACGGCGGGCGCCCGGCGCCCGACGACGCCTGGTACACGAAGTACTCCGGCGGCGGCGGCGGCTGCGACGACGACGTGGTGGTGGAAGTGGAACTGGAAGGCGTCGTCACCTCTAACAAGACGCAGTCTCCGTGAGCAGCGAGGACAATGGGGCACTGGGAGCGAAGGCTGACGGCCGGTGGATCTGGATCCTCCTCCCAGGCGTAGCAGAAGCTGGAGACCTCCGGCGACGGCACGAGTCCAAAGGAGACGCGGAAGCGTCGGCCCGTGGATGTGCAGGAGGCCGCGGAAGTCGTCGTCTTGGCGCCGGCGACGGCACAGGAGTCGTCGTCGGTGCGTTTGCCGTAGCGCGGCAGCAGCACCAAGCGGGGGCAGGCGGAGGAGTCGGCGCCGGCAACAGCCGCCGCCGGCGGATGAGAAGGTTCTGTCTCATCGCCGGTTAGGGACACCATGGCAGCAACGCCGCCTCGATCGAGATCCATCGGGATTGAGGGAGAATCAGGGCAGGGACTGTATTCGGGCTCTAGTTGTATTCTACTAGATTTATTTATCATCTAGTACTTTTTTTAGGGAAATTTATCATCTACTAGAGAGGATCCCATAAACGACTTTATAGAAAGGCCCAGGGACGTTCTTTGTATTCTACCGAATCTGTCATCTAGTAGAGAGTTAGCAGGGCCCATATATAAACGTTTTTTTTATATATAAAAGACCCATAAGCCCCTTAACGTCCACTTCTTAGTGTTTACTGGAAACTTGAAATTTGCTGACCAACGTCAGTGAAAACTGAAATTACCATGTCGAGCTAATTCTGACGGTATTTTTATTTTTCCTGACGGTAGGTGTACCGTAAGAAATTTCATGGCGATATTTTTATTTTTTATGACGATACGTACATTTTTATGATGATATTTTTATTTTCCCTGACGGTAGTGCACCGTAAGGAATTTCAAGTTTCCAGTATTGTTTTACACCTACTACTCCGTATCGCAAATAGAAGTCGTTTATGACAGCGACACGGTCTTCAAAGCATAACTTTGACACTTGTTTTTTTTTAAATATTTGTTGTAAAGTGGTGTGTATATATTTTTATGAAAATACTTTTCAAGACAAATTTATCTATATGATTTTTATATCTCTAAACTCAATAATTTAAAAGTTATTCATGATTTATATTCCCAATGTTTGACCGAATCTTTTTCCAAAACGACTTCTAAATAGGATACAGAGGGAGTATGCTATATTTCACGTGTCTAAATTTTAAAATAATTTCACTACAACCCTCTTGTACCATCAAATTTGAACTCTTACTTAGATTTGTTATTTGTCTTTGTGTTATAGGAACAATCAAATCTTTATCCTTCTCTGACTATAGAAATAATTGTAAATTGTGCCAACACAAATTAATTTTTTGTCAGGTTTATAGTTTTGTCTATCCGGTTTTTTAAAATTGCAACGAACTAAAGCTATACAATTTTAATATAAAATATATACTATAATCATGTTTTTAAAAGGAAAATAAAATTGACGCACTTAAATTTTAGCAAGTCTCGTACTTTTATGACGTTCTATTCAAGCGTTAGTAACTTATAGTACACCAACATTACTTCTGCAAATAGTTTGTCCATGAACTGAGATATTGGCTTCATTTTGTAGTTTACTTATAACGACCGCAGGATTAACCTTTTACAAATAATTTTTTTTTTGTCTAAAACGACTTCCTTTATAAATATGCTGGAAGTATAACACTTAGAGTGGCCATGAAATAATTCAATACCTTTTTTATTGTTTTTTGGCAAACGCTCTTTAGTGGCACTTATTTACAGTTTTGGGTATTGTTCCTCCACTTGGTATGCTGGTAATTTTGCTCCGGTCACTAATTTGGTTTGATGAGCGTAGAATTGTAATTTTTTGACAAACGAAGTAACATGTAATACCAACCCAAAAAATTAATCTTATATGCAGATTTGTAGACGAAGCTGTCAGCTAAAATATGGTCAGAGAGTTTGAAAATGGATTGAGAACACGTAAAAATGATCAAATGCAGATCAGTTTATGTTAATTTGACGTTTTCCAAGAAAACCAGCCCTACGGGCGGGTGGGCATTCTCGATTCGGATAACTTGGGGTACAACAAATTGCTACCAAATTTTGATTTCAGAAAAGCATTACCCAAAGTTATAATCGATAATTTGGGTTCCGGTTTTACTCGATATACTCCTCAAATACATGAAATTGACAAAACCCAATAATGTAGCTACGTGGAATAATGTTTGAGCGTGAGTGAAGATCAAATTGATGATACATCTCTTCGATGAGGAATATAATTGGTGATTTCGCACAAATTCAGCTGCGCTGCTGGCAATCACCCCAGGGCCCGTAGTGGTGGGAGACGTCCCAGACCCTCTTCCAGCACAGCGCGCAGTAGCGTGTCTGGCACCCCCGGCACACCAGCAGGTTGTTCTCTTACCCGTCTGTCAATTAATAATTTGACACAAATGAAAATCAAAGTTAGTTGCGCTGATAGCAGCTTATTTGCATTGATCCAGCATGCATGAATCTGAATCCTCCAAAAACAGATAGCTAGCAATGGCGGAATGCTTCGATCACCTTGGGGCGCTTGACGCCGCAGGTGGGGCACGTGTACCTAATCGCCCGTATCCACCCGGGCTCCTTGAAGTCGTCGTCATCCTCCAGCCGCCTCCTGCCGACGCGATCGAACAGCCCGCACTCCCCGCTGCTGCGAGAGATCGAGAGGTGATGATTCACTGCTTGACTATGTGTTTAAATTTAATTAATTGCTCACCTGAAGTGGCCGTAGCCGCTGATGGCGCGGCCGCAGCGGTAGCAAAGGAAGGTGCCGCAGTTGGAGCAGACCATCTTGTTGCAGCCCTGCGTCTTGGCGATGGCCATCTTGCACGACGGGCACTGCCGCGTGGTGCGGAGCACCTCCCGCAGGCTCAGCAGCTCCTCCATCTTCCGCTGCTCCAGCCGCCGCGCCTCCTCGGAGCAGCCCTGCTGCTGCCGCCGCTCCCTGCTCGCTTCCGCCGCTTCCAGCAGCAGCTGCTCCACCTTGTCCTCGGCGGGGACGCAGTCGAGCCCGAGGTGGCGCCGCTCCCTGCACCGCGCGCAGAAGGTGAAGAAGCACGCGGCGCACTGCGCGTCGTCGCCGGCCGCCACGCACGCCGCGTTGCACCGCGGGCAGTAGGCCACGTCGGGCATCGTGTCCAGCGTCCGGCGCAGGGACAGCGACTCCCACCGCGCGTACAGGCCGTCAGCCTCGTCGGCGCCGGCGCCGAGGAGCCGCCGCAGCGTGTGCGGCGGCAGCGGCGCGCGGCACGAGGTGTCCGGGCACGACAGGGCCCCCACGCTGCCTTCCTTCACGTGGATGCCGCAGTAGGTCTCCATGCAGCTCACGCAGGAAGGAGTGGCCGCACGGGAGCTGCACGAAGTTCCGGCCCGTGTTCTCGCCGAGACAGACTGCGCAGTCGTGGATGCTCTGGTCGAACACGTCGCGCGACCTCTCCTCGCTGTAGCGCCGCATCAGAGGGATGGTGGCGTCGAGGATGAGCCGTCTCCCTATGGCGTTGGCGGCGGCGCGTCCTCCTCCGCCATCATCTGAACAACTGGCGGCAGAGCTTGCGGCGGCGGACCCGGTGGCGGCGTCTGGTCCTAGCACCAGCACCATCTGGTCGGCATCGGATGATGAAGCGACGATGGAGGACCAGGACGCGCCGCTCAGCCAGTCCGCCCACCGGTACACCACCACCTCCTGCCCCGCCGGCAGCTCCGCCCAGATCTCGTCGAGGACGGAGCAGAACGCCGAGACATCGGCCTCGTCCAGCCACTTCGACGCGACCACGAAGTAGGGCGCGCGGGTGCTCGGGTACGATCGAGGGAGAAGGCAGGCGAGCGTTATCGGCGGCAGATGCTCGAGGCTGCAGGCGTACAGGAGACCGTCGTCGTCGTCGACGTCGTCTCTGTCGGCTGCTGCTTCGTCGTCGTCGTCGTCTTCGGTTCCGTTCGTGCCGGCGACGTTCATGTACACCTGAATGTCACCTTGAAGATGATAGCGTAGAGAGATCTGATGGGCAACAAGGACAATTAGTTGCATCAAAACATGCACTGCAGTTAAAAAAAAAGGAGAATTAGCTCTGGGACATTCCGAAAGGCCTAAATTGGCCGGTGCACACATCCACTTTGAATATTTGCCAGAAGACACTATGGTTTCGTGTAATTGGGCCAATAAACATCGACCCTCATCCAATATGTTTATAAAATAGATATAAAATTATATAAGTGCCAAAAAATTATAATATAATTTTTTCGACACTCTACATGATAAGAACTACATACTAAAAATATTATTTTGCACTAAAATGATAATTTTGCCTCTCTTCATGAATAGACAAAGATAACCATGATTAATTAGTTAATTTATTTGTAATATATTAAAAATACTGATAAAATCACAGAATGCATACATCACCAAATCTTGTCTATCATAAAAATATCATATCAAAATAACAAAGTTTAATATATCAATTAAGCTCCACAAGAGATAAATCTATAATTCAGTCATGCTAAATATGTCACTATAAACTTTATTATTTTGAGCTAATATTTTTAGCATTGTCAAGATTTGTTGATGTATGCATTCTATGATTTGTCCCAAGATTTGTAGTGACCTACAATCATATAAGCAAATTAACCATGGTTATCTTTGTCTATTCATGAAGAGAGGCAAAATGATCATTTTAGTGCATAATAATATTTTTAGTATGTAGTTCTTATCATGTAGAGTGTCGAAAAAATTATATTATAATTTTTTGACACTTATATAATTTTATATCTATTTTATAAAAATATTGGATGAGGGTCGATGTCTATTGGCCCAATTACACGAAACCATAGTGTCTTCTGGCAAATATTCAAAGTGGATGTGTGCACCGGCCAATTTAGGCCTTTCGGAATGTCCCAGAGCTAATTCTCGCTAAAAAAAAGGAAAAAAAGGCCGGGTGTGTATATATTTTGTCATCCCCAATTGCCCATGCACACGTCTGTACATGGGATGGTAAGATTCAGTTTTATTACCTGAAAAGCCCGAAGGCCGTTGATATCGTCAAAGATGAGCATGTCAACCCCGTAGATGGCTTGCAGCACCAGCAGCTGGTGGGGATCAAAATCACAGCAACCATGCCATCAGATGCAACTTTTTTGTATAGATTCATATATATACTACTCCTAAACAACAATCAAGCATCTGGCGGTATCGACATCCAGCTTAATAATTTATCTCTGAATTGAATGTAATAAACTGAACAATAATCAAGCTAGCATATATATCTGGCGTACGTCATGGATCGGTTACCTCGTCTTCCTGTATCTGGCTATTGGCCTGAAACTGCTCCTCTGAAAGCTCGTCATCGACAAGAGCTGCTGCCGCAGCCATGGCCTCCAGCCGCGCCGCGGCCTCTTCCTGTGCCGCCCAGTACCCGGCACCGATCTCCGCGGCCGGCGCCGACGACAACGGTTCCAGTGACATCCTGATGGCGAAGAACCGCGGCGGCCGCAAGACTAGACGATCTTATACCTTGGTGAATTCGATCTCCTTCGTAGTAGATGCTCACGCCGGCTAGCTAGTCGCACATGTGCACGGGCTGTGTCAATTTGCCCTTAATCTGATATATCTTGTCTGAAAATAATATAATAATAATATAATAAATGGAATCGTAAGCTTGCAGGGTTGTGTTAGGACACTTTTAATACAGAAGCCCTGTCATGGAAGTATTTTGCTGAGATGAAAAAAAAAAGAAGAAACCGAGTCTAAATAGGAAACGAAGTCTTCGCATGCCCGGATGAGTACTGTGTACCTTTTAAATTCTATTTTTGTTTAATGAAAAACGAGTCTGGGTACGATCATGAAAAAAAAAAGATTTCAAAGCTAAAACATTATGAAAATATGTCTTATGATGTATCTAATCCAACAATAATAATTTTGTGCCATGAATATTTACGCTCTATTTCTTCAAATTCTGTCAAACTTTTAAAAAATGATTTATAACTATGGTTATTGATTTTTTTTTTTCCATAAACGAGTGTGGTATCACATAGACTACTCCAAATATATAGTATCATGTTGAAATATCCAAGACTAGCTCAAAATGGCTGGGAATAAATAGAGACGTCCAAACAACTCCAATCTTCCTCCCCCACATAGTCGTAAGGTAAAGAAAACTTAAAAGGCTGCTGCGTACTGTACCAGGCCACATGTTCTGGCGCGTGAGAGTACCAGGGCTATGTCAAGAGAATGTATGCATAAACAGTGATTTGTTATTCCAAAATCAAGGTTTGAACTGAACAGGATCCTGAGTATTGTTCTGAAACAAAACAAAACAAAAAAAGGTGTGGCAAAATCTTGTGTAACTCCTATGATCCTCTACGGTATACACTTTCTGTCCTAATTGACAGAGTTCAACTATAATCAACGTTGAACTTTTGTGGTCCCAACAAATCACATCAACGTTGCACTTTCGTGGTCCGAACAAATCACAAATACGTATAACCTTTGATTCTGAATTTCCTTAATTCAGAAACAACTAGGCATTCCATGATGCTGACCGCCGCATAGTCGGCTTCACAGGCCGGTCCTCCTCCATGGAGATCATCATCAGTGTCGATGGGTCCTCTAGCATCATACGGGCGACAAGGTAACCTGCAATGGACCAGGTTTGGAACTTCCTGGCCTGCTTACCAACGAATCTTCCTAGCTTGCCATCGTAATACTCAGGCCAGCCGTCCTTGAGCAGCCTCGACTCAGCAAGCTCAATGGCACGTTTTGCCATCTGTGGCCGACCAGTCTTGATGCAGGCTGCTGTCAGCAGCCACAGAAGAACTGCACATAAAAACAGTATGAACACAAAATTCTTAGTTTCTGAGTATGGCTATAGCTGCAACTAGATACAGCACAACGATTAAATAAACATTTGTAATTGAGCCAAATCTCAACCCCTAAAGGTGTCAATAAGCGCAGTGAAGCACTGTCCCTGCTCATGCAGAAGAAAGCATACGAAGAGCAAACAAAAATATATTCAGACAACCTTGCTAACATACAGGCACCAATAATATAAGTAGAATAACAAGTAGAAGGATCTTACAGAAGACGATATGGTTATCAAGGATTATTAGACCAAACAATTTTTTAGGTGGAGAGCATGGAGAATTCCATTTGTCAATTTCAAAATGGATTTTAGTTTAAACCTTTTCAGTTTCCAACAATTTGTGATGAATTAACTTGCAATCTTCGTTCAGGAACAATAAGTAAAATATGTCCAATCATTCATCAAATCACTAGTGCAACCATGATATAAAAACTACAGGTCCTTTTTTGAGGACAAACAAAAAACATTGCAAAGAGAGACGATACCTGGCCATGATCCTCCATTGTGGTAACTCCACCGGGTGTTCTTTGGGTCACATCCAGTGATAATTCTCCACTCATGATTCTCGAGAGCAGGATAGCATATCTTCAAAGGCATCTCACCAACTAGCTCATCCCACTTTTCCTCGATAAGATCCATTATAGCAACTGACTGTTCTGGGGTAGCTAGAGATGATACAATGGCAATGCAATTGCCAAGGGCAAACCACCGGAAATCCATCATAGCAGGGCTGACGTTACCAAGAAAGTAGCCTCCTCGACATGGCATGAAATCAAACACCCAATCAGGAATGGAATCCGGAATGACATTAAACTTGTTCACAGCTGTGTGGGAATACTCTTCTGTTTTGTATCTGTATATGTTATTCAGCTGGTGAAAATCTAGCCAGAAGTAATTCCTCATGTGGTAGGTTAGTGCATGTAGCCGTTGCCCTATCTTCTCTATGAAATCCTTCCCTTCGCCCTCTGGCTTGAGCATTTGGAGAGCACATCTTAATGCCATATAGAATAGGGCTTGGATCTCAATGGGATAACCATATATACCCTGAAAAATTCAGTAATTACAATCATGCACTGATGGGAAACTTCATTGAAAATTAATATGTAATTCAAAAGTAGAACAAACAACAAGAGAACTTGTAGGGATGTACTACAGATTGCCATTTTATGCCAGCACTCTGTTTGTATTTCTGCACAAACTATGCATTTCTTGCCCCCACTGTACCGATAAGGCTATACAGATTTCCTTTAAAATTTGGTTGCGGGTAGTATGAGAATATGTGTAACTGTAAAACTATCATAAAAACTTGAAAATTAGAAATTTTATTTGAAAATTAAGATGTATCTGCACTATCACTTGATCAGGACACTATAACAATCTGATCTGAGGCTATCCCTCTAAGTATTGTTTAAGGAGACGGGGACGCTCCTTGGTTACAGAAGAACACACAACCCGGCAAATCCCCTTGCCAGCTCAGCTGATATGTACCAGTACTACTTGTATGGATATACATCAAAATATGAATTAGATCAAAGTGAAATGATCCTACCATTCGACGATCAATCATTGAGCAGCCATCTGTGCAAAGCAGAGTTGGAAAAGTATCGAATCCTTCAGATAAGCAGAGATTCAGTATCAACCTCATGCACTTCTGGCAATCAGGTGATTCTGACAAACTAACATCTCCGGTGTACTTTGTATACGCCCGAAGGAGAATGATCCACCAAAACCCAGAGTCGACCGGTGCCACCCTGCCGATTGCACTCTCACCGAAATCAGCAACTAAGGTTTCAGTGTTTCTGTTTTTGTTACGGTCCACCTTGAAACTTGCAGGCATCGCTCCTGCTCCAAGCTTGAATCGGTCTACCATTTTCTCAGAGCTCTGAAGGTGAAGAGTTTTCATGAGAAAGTTCTTCACTATGTCAGTCTCATTGTTCATTAGAAAAGCCAATGCACTCGGAACAAAATCCCTCACAAAAACCTGCAATAAATAATTCAACAGCAGTCAACAGTAGCACATCATTAATTCTTTAAGAAGAAATAGTCAGAAACAAAAATACAAGGAGACTTCAGTTATAGACCATACTGGTAATGCTCCACGCTAACATATTACAAAAAGCGTTATTGATCAATCAATCTCAGAAAATACAGAACAGAAGTTGAAATCTCGTTGCAAGCGCTAGGAAAGACAATGGAAGTCATATCAATGATAAAAGAAAGAAGATCTAGTATGAGAAACAATGTTGAACCTAAATAACAGATTGAGAACTTATTAATTATGATATAGGTATCAAATTATAGCCTGAAAAGAAAATATATAGTGGAAACAAGTATAGAAACAGAGCAATGGAAATCAGTAGGTAAGTGCTAAGTAGACAAATTATGGGCTACTATTTGTAACACGTAAGTAACAGTCCAGTAATCCTTCTTCTTCTTTTTGAGACGAAACAGTCCAGTAATCATAATGTTCAAAACAAAACAAAACAAAACAAAACAAAAAGGATTCCTCTGTTTCCACAAAACCTTGATGTTCAGGGAATCCCGATTCGCTTCATTACGCTCAAATTACCTGATCATAGTTGAGCACTTCCTCGGACGCATGGTCCACGGCCGCGATGGTACCGACGGGCTGCTCCCGGAAGTAGACGACGGATTTCCTGAGCGCCTCCCATGCCTCGTTGACCAGCGGGTGCGGGCCCCCGAAATGCGTGCCCATGGAGAAGGGCGAGTCGAAGCCGCCGGAGGGGAATGCCGGCGACTGCAGCACGCTGTCGAAGCCGTCGTTTTGGCGGTGGGAGAGCTCGCTCCACGACTGCTCGTCGAAGGAGCGCTTCCGCTCCAGCGTGAAGCGCGGCTTGTCGATGACGAGGCGCGACAGATCGAGGTTGATCTCCGCCTCGGAGGCGAGGGAGACGTGCGATGGCACCCGCTTCATGCTGCCCGCCGCCCGCCTGGCCTGGCGCGCGCCTCCGATCCCTTTCAATCAACAAGGATATATATATATGTATATATATTCGCGGTAATGGCTGACGAACAAAACAGAGAGAGGGGGAGAAAATAACAGCAGGTCCGTCCGCCCCGCCCGGCGTCCTTACCGACGAGAGAAGAAGAGAAGAGGCCGGTGGGGATGGTGACTGCGCCCGCCGGAGACCGGAGGGAGGAGGAGGGGGTGGATCTGGATCGGGGCTGAGCTCGGCGCGCAGGGTGGTGGTGGTGGTGGTGGCTGGTGGTGCGGTGGTGGACAATCCTCCGAAAAAATTGGGGAAGAAATTTGTGACCCCCTGTTCAGCGGATGATGGGCTTCGGGCCGGGCCTTAAAAAGACCCATCATCCGAAACAAATGGAATGAAGCGAAGAAATTCCTTACTTAAAATAATTATTGTTATTATATAAATAATAAAATAATTTTTGAACGAACAGGATCATGAGGTCTCAGATATCTAAAAGTTTTTTTTTGGCTATCTCCTTGATAATAATTATGGAAAGGTTATCCGTATGACTCGTTTTTACCCTTCGATGGATTTTAATATACCATAACAGTACGAGTCAACCTGCAAAGGTTTTTCCTCATGGATCTACTACACCTGAGCGGAGCATTTTTTTCCCCCTTGAGCATGACAACACGCTAACAAATTTGATTTGACTGACAGAAAATCTGTTTTTTCCTTGAGCAAGAACATGCAGAGATTCGATTCTATTGTTGAGAGGATCCGAGCATGGCTGTGTTCGCTTTTAATCCGTACAAACCAGTTATAGAAATAGAATAGTATTTTCATCACAGTAAATTAGCCGTTTAGGCTTATCGCTCGTAAGTCCTGCTGATCAGAGCCGGTTTGTTCAATGACAGAAACGTTCAGAGATTAGACTAACAGGTACTCTCTTCGTCCCTAAATAACTGTTATTTTCGTTTTTCAAAAAAACATCTTTAATTAAATATATATATATTAAAAAATACTAATATTTATCTTACATAATTAGTATCATTAGAAAGATTTTTGGATCTACTTTTTGAACAAAATTATTTGGAGATACAAATATTATATGTATTCGAGTTAGACTTATAGTACGTTTATCGGTGGTAGAGACGAGGGAATACGCAGAATATCAGTCATGCTGCATGACTCATGCATGTGCTGCTGATCAGGTGGATACTCTTCGAATCGTGCGTCATCATCTCCGAAGCAACAAAAAACGTGAAACGTGCTGTCACATGCAGTATATATATCTCCAAATTACCAAAGAATGCACCTCGATCCCTAGAAACCATGCAAAGTACGTACTACTGTACTCCTGGTCACCACTAATTTTTTTCCACCTATTATAGTTTGATTTGAGTTAGTATTGATTACATACCTGTGTAGATTTTTCTATCCTAAAATAAATTGCAAATTTATTGGCAACCAAAAGTGATAACGACAGAGGATAAGAGATAAGGTAGGATAAGACGATATTTGTACATACTCCGTATATGACACGAAAGGAAAAAGGGTACAGTACGTAGATAGTATCAATTTTCACTGTGGAATCTTTGAAAGGAGGAAGTTTCCTGGAATTCCTGGGCATGGGAGTAGTCGCGCGCACATGAGAAGGAAGTGGCTGCTGCTCCGGCCGACGAGTCTGACCAGGATCCGACGTGGCACGTGAAGGCCATTGGCTGCTACTGGTTGGTGCTGGCTGGTGGCTGCTATTATTTGACCAGTAGTGTATACGGAAATAACCTTTTTTTTCCTCCAATTTTAGTCGCAAAAAAGGGTGACGAGAGAATGAGAGATTTTATTACGCTGTCTACTACGAATCTTGCTCGAAAGCGAAAGGACCGGATGAGATACTTTGGCAGGATCCGGAGTCGCCACACACGCACAGAACTCCCAACGAGCAGTTGTTGTGGCACCTTTTTTTTTTTATTAAGGATATGTTTAGTTTCATAGCATAAAATTTTTGAATGTCACATTAAATGTTACGTTGGATGTTCTTGCATGAGGTATTTGGACTTTGGATAAAAAAAAACAAATTACAGAGAGAAAATAAATTACAAAATTCGTCCGTAAATCGTGAGACAAATTTTTAAGCCTAAGTAATATGTTATTAGTACATGTGTTACTGTAGTACTTTAGTATCGAATCATTAACTAATTAGACTTAAAAATTTCATGACGTGATAGGTGTAAAGTTTTAAGCCTAAGTAATATGCAAACTGTACAATTAGTTATTTTGCTCTATGTATGTGTCCAAAGATTCGACGTGATAGGTGTAAAGTTTTTTATTTTGGAACTAAACATGACCTGTTGTCACATCCTCGATGACCTCAGATAACACTAGAAATCATGGTTTCTTGTAATCATCGTGAAAATGAGTTGCGCAACATCGAAATCTCCTGCATTTTAGATTTTAGTAATCCACCAATAAACATCAAGTAATTTATGCTATTTGCTTTTACCACATAATATGTTACAAAATTTGTAGAATATACCTAACGTTTCAGGATAGATCGAGTAAGAGCAACTCCAACGGTTTTGCAAATGAACTTTGTATTTTTATTTTTGCAAAAAAAGTCTACAAAACTCCTATCCAACGGTTTGGCAAATGGGCTTTGCATTTTTGTTAACTTGGCAAAATTCTGAGATGAATTGACATATATGCAAGCTCGCGATCGGCTTGGCATTCCGTCTCGTGTACTACTCCCGCACACGTTCTTTCCTCCCACGCCGCCGGGTTTTCTTTTTTAGATTTTGGCAAGTCAATTTTGCCAAACCATTGGAGATAATCTTTTTTTTTCTCCTCCCCATATTGATTTGAGAGTTGGCAAATTTCATGTTTTGCCAAATAAAAAATGCAAAACCGTTGGAGTTACTCTAACCAAACATAGTTAGGGTCTGGAATTGAATTTATTTTAAGAATCATAATTTAGACACAAGTAATTCTTACAAAGCCAAATCTCACTGACTATTTCTCTCAATATGCAAGATATCCACATCATCAGTCCATTATTAGATGATGTATTTATATCAACTAGCTCTTGCAATTATAATTTAAATATCAGTAAGACACATCATTCACTAACATACATTTAGTTGTCCACATCAACGTACTACGTCATCCACTAACATTAACTTATAATTGTTTATCTCCTGGTATAAGTAATTTTATTTCAAATCATCAACAATTTTGTGGCAATGCGTGGAGCATTCCTCTAGTTAATTAAGCTAATATGATTGTATATGGATTATATTTGTATATTATTGTTGGCTATATGAGAGAGATACTTATACATTGTATTTCTACTGTAAGAGAGTGGGTCGAAGAGAGTGCTATAATTTGTAGAATAGAAATATAGCCAGGTAATTTATAGAATCAATTTCCCTATCTCCGCCCTAGAGAGTGGGTCGAAGAGAGTGCTATAATTTGTAGAATAGAAATATAGCCACGTAATTTATAGAATCAATTTCCCTATCTCCGCCCTATAAATTTGAGATATGCTTACATATGAACTTCAAACAATGGTAGGATGTCAAATCCCAAACCAAATAGCCTAGTTTATTGAGTGGATTCTATTTTTTTCTTCTTAAATTAAAGGATCCAAACGCTCCCTTGTAAAATATCTAACATTTTCAAGGTGGAGTATTAGCCAAAAATTCATAGAATATATGATACTTTTTTCCATAAAAAGTATCGTTCTCGCTTCTTAATAAATACTCCTATCTTTGACTAGATTTATCTAAAAATATTATTATTTATGGTACATGATTAATATCATTAGATATATATATAAATACAAATCTAGTTATTTAATAAGTTTCTTTATTAAAGATATAATGTGCACATATTTTATTTAAATATAGTCAAACTACCGCTATCTCTATCTCTTCTATACAACTAAAAATTACCAAAGGTAATCGTCCACCGGCTTCACCTCGCCTCCCCTGCGAACCGTCTTCATCTGGCTTCCACGGTTTCACCTCGTCTCGTGCACTCCCCCGCTCCCCGCGCACAAAACCGGGCTCCAATCACGGATCCATGTTCCCCGTGCCTCACTTCAGCACCAAAGGGAAGATCAATCCTTGCCCCCCGCAGTCATCCTCATTCGATCCACTACCTTGTGATTGGGATGCTGGACGGCGCCCTCCCCTTGCTGGACATCTCCCTTCTGTTCCCAGAAACCGCGGTGGTCGACGGTGAAGCCCCGTCGTCAGTGCTTGCTGCCACAGCCGCCCCCGGCGAGGATCCCGCGTTTGTTCCTTCAGGTACGCACGCATCGACGCAGGAACTGCTCTCTCAGCGTCGTGTTCCCTTCCCTTCCCAGGAGCCGCTGTTCCAAGATCCCTCGCACCGACCTCACGGACTCTGACACGGGGCACGCGTCGATGCAGGAACTGCTCTGCTCGGCATCGTGTTCTGTCCACCCCAAAATTTTTGATTTTGGGTTGTAAATAGAAAACATTAAATAAAATAAATAATTTTAATATTTGAATAAAATTTGACAAGTTTAGTCTGAGCTAGCGCCACTTTAGTCGTAGTAAAACAAGAATTTTTAAAATTTTCCTAAACTAATTTGATGGGTTATGTTTGATGTGATGGTTGGTTGCTGTTTGACGTTGTGTTGTGAGTCGGTAGAGTTTTAAAACACGTTTGGTAGGCCGTCTTTCTATATCCAGTCCATTTCTGTCTTCTTTCGAAATCAAATTTATCGTTTCCATCTCTATCCTCTTATTGGACCTTTCTAAGATTCTTTTTCTTATATCTCAAATCACTTCTTTAAGTTCATCATCCATCATAATATCGCTATAAACTTATTGGGAATTTTTCTGGATTTATCCGGAAGAGTTTCCAATATTTCAGCGACCATAATCTAATTTTTAGATGCTCCAAAATATCTTTTCATAAGCTCCAAATACTTTATTTGGGTTCTTTATATTTCAAAGTGTCTCCGAGAATTTTTCTAGAATTATCGGAGCCGTCGGAATATTTTTCGTGGCTTAAATAACAATTCTAGACTTTTCTGAAATTATTTTAATCCCAGAATTAATTAATTCCGAAAATAATAAAATATCTCATTTTTCTAACTTATCCAAACCCTACATATATATACATGCCGGTGTTTATCTCGACGCGACGATTCCAAAAGCACGGCCTGTTTCGCGAGCCGCCACTTCTATCGTTCCAGATTTGAAGCCGAAGTTTCGCATCTCCTAGAATCCGACGAACTTCCGGCGAGCTTTTCCGGCCAAACCGTCGCATCCCGGAGAAAACCGTCACCACCGTGAGGTAGCTCTCATCGATCTCTACACCGTGGTGTCTTCCTTTTCACGAATCCATTACCGTTTAATTGATTCCCTAACCCATCTTCTTTTTCTGCGGCGAGGTCTTCCATGGATGAATCGTTGGTCCGGCCTCCCTGTCCCTCCCCTTCGGCCGCAAGTCTGGGGCCGCGGCACCAACGGCTGGTCATCGCGTCCCGGCCCACAGCCCCGTCTCCCGCTCGCCCCTGCGTGCGACCGCAGCAAGCAGGCAGGCCGCTGCCTGCACATGACCGCCGTTGCAGCCTGTTTGGCCGGCTCGGCTGAGCGGGCTAACCGGCCCCTCGTGGGTCCCATGCTGCCGCGGCCGGCGCGCCGTGCCGCCTGGTTTCCTGGCTGAGCCCCTCCTTCCTCCCCAGCGCAAGTGCAGCAGTTTCCCCATGGCTGATGGCCATGTGTGCACGAGAGCTGGAAGACAGAGATAGAAGATGAAGTATTTACGAGTTTGCCACTGGTTTGTAATCTCTATCGTTCAACCATCTAATCTTCGTTTTAGTCCGTTTCAGTTGCGTTAGAATCGTATCGTCGTGCTTTACGCGTTGACGCTAGTGTTTCTTACGTTACAAAATTATGAATTTTCTTAATTATTTATTAATTTAATTAATGGTAATTTAACTGTTTCTTAATTAAAAGAAAACCCAGGGTTATAAGTCCGTTTCAATTCCGACCGTGCCGATATAAGCTACGCGTAAGCTCTCTCTTCATCATGTTACATCTTTATAAATCTAATCTTATTAATTTGGTTAATAATTATTTAATACCTTTCTAATTAAAAGCAACTTAGGGTTTAATCTTCGGTCTTTTATAATTAAATCATAACTTAATTAATGATAACTTTAATGTGTCTTTATTAATTACAATTTGATTAGTTTAAACACGAAACATATATCATGGTTCGATTAGTTGCTCTCACATATTTTATGTTTTCTAAAAATTAATTACTAAAGTGACTTAAATAATATTAAGTGGTTATAATCAAAATATGACTAAGGTGTAACTCCAGATTTATAATTCAATTTAATTTGACTTAATTCAATTTTAGGATTTTTCTTTGAAATGTCCTTTACTAATATTTTATTAATTAAAATAAAGCAAGCCGATAGTTCTTACTTTTATAATATAAAACTCTCGGTACACGCGTCTTTCAGCAACAACTTCGTTTTAGTCGTTTTGTCCGACCCCGCAACCGTAGTATGAGCTCTCTTTTAATACGTTGTTTTATCTCGGGTTGTGTTGTTCTTAGTTGTCTATGTTGTTTGTTTGTATGTTTGCCCATGTGTGGTGCTTGCTGCTAGTAGACGTCGACCGGTTGTGCGCGCTGAAGATCAGAAGTTGATGACCCAGAGCTGAAGATGTGAGAATTGATCAAGTGTAACAGGCAAGTATACATGGGATCATCCTTGTTACCTACACACTTTAATCTACCAATCATGTGCATGTGTCAAATGATAACCATAGGTTTTAACTAGACGTTCAACCTGTACCTTGCTACCGTGGGATATGTGCATTTGGGTAGATCTGCTCGTGCTATAAACCTATAACTAAGATCTAATAAAATGATTAATAATATGCGCAACGTCTGTTCTTATTTTGTTCTTGGTAATGTGAACCCCGGGCGTGGGAGCCTTCGTGCTCTTGGCCCTCCCTAGATGATCTTCTGTCGGCAAAAGCTGGGACATACAGTACAACCGTGAGGGCTACATGGCTCTGGTTTTAGTTAGTTCGAGGACCTCTCCTCGCTTGATGGTGGTTACCTGAAAGGGCACAAAAGGGGCTCGACGACTCGGGTATAGGACGGCCGCCTGGTCTCATGTGTATAGCCGGGAAGGAATGTGCCATCGGAAAGGAGTGTTCCTATATCTGCTTGCCGATTGAAAACCTAGTGGCCACTATCTTGTTAGGGGAACTTTGAAAGACTTCATAGTGTACCCTGCCGCACTTCCTTGGTAGAGGTGATATGGGATTTGCAACCCCTGGCTCATGGGGATCACGGCTCACGGGTAAAGTTGTACAAACTCTGCAGAGTATTAAAACTGGTATATCAGCCGTGCTCACGGTCACGAGCGGCCCGAAAAACTCACAGGCTAATCACTTAAACGAAATTTACTTTTGTTCACGTTACTATCATATTTGTGGTTCTAATGATGTTGCTCATATTATTATTCATGTGGTATAATTGGGTTTGCAAGCACAACTTGATGACTACTTAGAGCTAAAATCTTGACCAACTAAAAATGCTAACTGCAGTAAACCAGTGTCAAGCCTTTTTGAGCTGCATAACCCCATGTATATTTGCTGAGTACGACATGTGCTCACCCTTGCTATTTCCCCCACACCTCAGTCTCCATCAGAGTCGCGAAGCGGAAGCGTGGTGGATATAAAGATGAGTTTCGTAGAAGACTGATGGAAGTGCTAGGCATATGTTACCCCCAGTCAGCTGTCCCTGTGAAGAATGGAGCTTGAAGAGAAAGTTTAGTATCCGTTCCGCTTAACTTTGATGTAAGTTTTAGTTATAACTGTGCTTCGTTATATAGAACACTGTTTTTCATATCTTTTCCTTCTGTTGTTGTATGTGTGGACTTTCTGGGCACACATATGACGTATCTGGTTTTGTTCTTTAAAACCAGGTGCTACATGTTCCCTTCCGTTCCGAGGAGCCGCCGTTCCAAGATCCCTCGCACTGACCTCACGGACTCTGACACGGGAGTGGTTGACGGCGAGTCGAGCTGATGGCGCTTGCTGCCACAATCACCCGGTGCCGGCTCCCGCGCCCGTCCAGGTATGCACGCTCGGCTCCACACTGTCTTCCCTTTCCTTCCCAAAAATTCGTCGGGTGATTTAGTTTCTAATTTATGCTGGTTGTATGTGGTGTTTGATTCACACTGGACATCGCCCTTTCCTTCCCATAATTTTGTCGGTTGATACAGAAATTCTTTCGAGCCATAATTTCAGTGTTAATTTGAGTGCTCAACATAGCGTTGGTTAAAAAGATGCACTTTAGGCTGATACATGTGCTTTCGGCTTCGTTCGTTCAGCAGGGCAGGGGAACAGTACAGACTCATTTTATCTGACCGTGCGTGCGTTGGTTAAAAAGATGCACTTCAGGCTGATACATGCACTTTGCAAATAGTTGTTTTAGTTAGTAGTTAATTTCAGAAGAAAAAACAGAAACGAAGCAAGTCATCTGACCGGCCAACCTTATAGGATAAATGTTAGCTCTATTTTAGTGTTGAATCCATACTTTGGATTGAATAAGGTTGGTCGTATGACACTGACAAGATAAGAAACTGAAGGAATTTCTCATGTTTTTTGCTGCTTCTCAATAAGGGATGAAACAATTGTTGATGAAAGAAATTCAGCTTCTCTGGTTGCTTTCCACTATTTAGCTAATGTGTTTACAGTGGATTTGCTCGTGCTGCTCTAATATTTTGAAGTGTCTCATTAACTGCACTCGAGATTATAAAATCATGAAATAACTGGTTCAGTAGCATTTCAGACTCTCCATCAACCACATACTGTTGAGCTATGCCAGTTAATGCAGGCCTTTGCCTCTCTCCAGCACTCCAAACCTCAGAACTAACTCCCATAGGAACAACACTAGCACTGAAGCCCTGACTTTTTCTTTTCTGCTCGGCAATTGTATCATTACAGCTACCCTTTCGTGACAAGCTGCGTTCTGGGGTTCAACCCCACCGGCTAATACAACTTTTTTTTTTTTTGGAATTGCCCAGATTCCTGCCTTTTCGGTTAGAACAACCTAAGCACCTTCATCTCTGTCCTCAACTGATGGGATAATGGAAGCATCTAGAACCTTCCCAGCATCCCAAGGCAGATCAAGCTGATAAAGTCGGGTGGAACCTCTCCAATACATGGCCACTGTTGCTGTTGCATCACCTGACAGGATGATAGCAGAACAGAATGCTTGCCACCAGTTTTTAGTCTCATGGAAAACAAGAATTCATCATCCTCTACCTTAGCCTTAGGAATTATCACCTGAGAGGGAGCTTTTTTCTCCAAATGCTTGCTAACTTAACTCAGGGATTTTGCTATTTCTTTTGCTTATTATATCAGGGATATCTTTTGCATGTCATCCATATTTACGCCCTGAAGATTGTAAAGGCTTTAATCATTTTTATTTACAACATCTTTAAGTCCTGAACAAATAGATTTGTCGGTATTAGATGCTTAACCATTAGTTGTTTGATACTCCTTGAGTGCTTGTGTAATTTGTTGTAAACAAAATTTTCGAGTACAATTTTCTCTTGCTATCAGTTTCACAAGACTTTAATCAAGGTGATTCAGCGTATATCCACTTGATTTCAATTATGTGCTTTAAGTGCATATTGCAATTTATATTAACTATTGCCTATTTGTATTATAGATTCGTATAATGAAAAATAATTCTCATGCACAATTGGGAGACAAGACTAACGTAGCCAAAGAAGGTAATATAATTCAACATCAGGATCTATCAAGAGCCACGTCAATTGTATGTAGCTCTATCAAGAGCCACGATAAGATCGAACATCAGGATCTTGACTGTGCCGGCTACTAAGAAGGACATGAACAAGGAGAAGGGGAAAGGGGATGGGAAAAGGAAGAAGAAACCGACAAATGATATATTCACAAAGACTATAGTATATAAAGAGGTTCTAACTTCATAAAAGAGGTAATATCTCATGGATCATACCCATTTTTTCAAAGTAGTCAATAACATTTTAGCTTTAAAAATTAACAAACAACTTACATGCAGGATACATCCAACTTCATCTTCTCATCTGCATGCTTGAGCTGCAAGAAGTCAGACACCTTATCTTGGACTTAAAAATCTTCTGGATCATCTTTAACAGGTGATCAGGTGCAGCATGGTGCCCAAATGGGCTAAGTGATTGTTGCTAGCACATTTTATTTGACATGACCCCAACCTTTTATGAGTGAGAGTAGAGCAAGCGTTATTCTTTATGGCTGGATGACTTATAATTAATCAATGTTGGTTTCATTAGAGATTTGATATTTGGTCAACGTTATTTGTTTTTGGCTTAATATTTTTTAGTAATGTCTGCGACATTGATTGTATGGTTAGTAGGATGTAATTTATGTTTAACTAGAACTATTTTGTTCCATAGTTTTTCTTATAACATGAAATTTGATTTGATACTATTTTACATTATCTTTGTATAATAAACCATGTAATTTTATAATTTTTTACTCTCGTTGCAACACACGGGCACTTACCTAGTATATACTATATTTATATTTTTAGCGAGACAAAGGAAATAGGTGGTTGAGTACATCCGTATGATCAAAGCCTACATGCGCACATTATTTACAGCTATATATAAAGTGGCCAAAGTCAGCTTACCAAAGTTCCGTGTTTCCATTGTCCATCATTGGCACTTTTTGTTTTCAATTTACAAGAGCAAGTAGGAGGCAAAGTTTTCTGCGAATCTTGGATACCATATAAAATACGCTAAAGTGCCAATTTGGCGTGATCTTAATCCTCACGTCTTTCCAACGATGGTTGACCTGCCTTTCCACTTGCCACGTTATAAAACACAACTCTCTACCACTACTAATCATGCACCCACCATATTAATGCTTTGCATATATATAGTACACTAGGTAGCGTGCCCGTGCGTTGCTACGGGACAACTAAACTTTTGTATAAAAAAACACAAGGATCACATGATAAGATAACAATACTGTGAAATTAAATATCAACATTAAAGTAATATTTGATCCAAAACACAAAGCTCATGAAATTAATAGTCACAGAGAACGCAGCATCACAGGTTCACAAACTCTATTGTATAGACATTTAATCCACATGCCGGTCAAATACTCACGGAACAAACCCAAAACATTTTCGGCGAATTTCTGAATGATCAATAGTCGACAAAGTTTCAAGTGCTAATCTCAGTGCTTATATTTGCACGAACAAATCAACAAAATAAGACTTACCGTTGTAGAAACACAAAACGAGTACTTGTAGAAGCACAAATCAATCAAATAAAGAATTGTAACGCAACGTTGTTGATTTTCCAATCAGCCTTGTAAAAAATTAGCTCCTGCTTCAATTATACACACATTGATACAGTGAGAACAAGTGGACAATTATCACCAAAATACATAAGAATTACTCAAAAAATGTTGACTGTTAACAGACTCTGTCAAAGCAGTATAAACATGTTTCAAGTTCACATAATACCTGAGTGGTCTTATAATTCCGATATTCAAATTCACATAACTGACAAAATATATTTGAAACTATGTTAAAAGACTCATAAACAATTATTAGAAGAGAAAGTAAACCTTTTCATGCAACTACTCTGTTATTACAACTTTATAATATGGAAGATTCTCTAAGAAAGTAAACCCAATAATTAATTTTAGTGCCCTCCTCACCCTTTCAGATGATTAGTGCATCAGAGAACCATTCATTCAACAGAAGCCCAACCACAGTTTTTTTTTGATGGGCAAATGGTATGTCATGAAATATGAGCACATTAATTGCTTAACTCATGGAAGGAAAATAAAATAAGGTTGACTCAAACCTGTTCCTGCCTCTTGTCTCCCTTGTAGTGCCAAAATTGAATACGGTACATCAACATGCTGAAATCGGATGAAGAAGCCCAACAAACCGTAACCCAAATGGACATAACAACAATCTATTTCCAAACAACCTGATTATATAGGCCTGCAGCTGGTTCCAACACTGGACCATTTCCCAACCTTAACACAATCAATCAATAATCAAACATATGGAATCATCTATCACCCACCAGCACAGCAGGTCAACAGTTACTCACCCACCGTGAATAGAACTAACCTGGGCAGTGACAAGTACATGAACCATAGAAAATATATGTTGTAAAAAGATTCATTCAAAAGTACATTTAAAAAAATAAAATCACAAATAATAATGGCTTAGCAATCGCAATACATAGCACCAGTCAATTTTAATTTTCTGAAATACAACTATGGCATACCAAAGGCAATCTAACAAAACCAGCCAATTATTTTACGGAATTCAAGATGAATTTGTTCAGTTTTCAGTTAATTGATACACTAAATGGACATGTATAATCAAAAAGTTAACTGATCACTCTGCAAAATAGCTAACAAAAAATACGAGATGAGGCCAATATGTAGGAAATGGCTTATTTATCCAACAGAGACATTGCTAATTCTGCTAGCTTCCTCGAACTCTTCTCAAGAATATCCAGTTGTTCTTCATATGGAACATTCTGAACACATCTCTGCTTGTTGGATAAAGGCATTGCTAGTTATGTTGGCTTCCTTGAACCCTTCTCAAGTATATCCTAATAAGGAGAAGTGGAAAACACATTACATGATTTCAAGTTAAGGACACATTTTTGGAGCACTTACATTTTTTGTTTCCGGTGTGGCCCATAACTTGAGTTGCAATTCCTTGGCATCAAAACGAACAAATGATTCTTCAACAATACTTTGCATGACTTGCAACCTTTCCGCATTAGTGAACTCTGTACTGTCAAGTTTCTGAATGAACTGCAGACAGAAGGATTGAATTATAATAGTGTGGATATGTAATGCAGAGGACCACAAAAGCATACAACAATCCGATAACAATAAATTAACATCACCTTGCGTACCTCCCAACTAACAAAATGCTCAATAAAATTTCCATGTCTCTGTTAACATGTGCCTCAGGTCACGAAGTTCAGGTAAATCATGATACTGAGCAACAACAAATATTAGCGTTGACACAACATCCCTGAATTATGAGCATTCCCTGTTTGGAAAGGAAAACACAAAACAAATGTGGTCATTGTTTGTCCATGGAATTTCATAGGATAAGAGGCAACATTTCTTACAACCTCCCAATGATATCTCATTTGGAAAATTTAAATGTGAGCACGGTTGGCATAAGAAAATGACAGGCAGATCATTAATAGCTGCCAAGTAGCAAATCAATAAGAAATGCTCTGACTGGAGAACTGAAAACGAAGTAACAACTAAGGCAAATGCCAAACATATAGCGAGAAAAATGAGCTCCTTTTGATCATCTATACACAATAATTACTGTGAGTTTCATCGTGCATGTGAATATTGAAGTAACATTTTCAACCTTCCTTTAGCTATCAAATACAAAAAACATAATAATAGAAAATAGAAGACATCATCAGTTTGTGGCTAGTTGCCTATATTGTATGAAAATGTCACCGCCATACTAAACTTCTAAGGTCTGCAGTGATGTTTGATGCTGAATCAGACATTTTTTAGATTTTTACCCCCTTTAGCTGGAAATCTCTGGTATGCTATTCTGCAGACGGTCAGCAGTGCTATTGAATTCCAAGAGAATCCAACCCTATCTTCTGGGAAAAAATGTTCACTTAATTGAAAGAAGTACAGAACAAGTCATTCTCATGACTGAACACTTAGTATTTTAACTGAAGTAAATTTACAGTGTGCCACTCACACTTCTGAACTTTTAGCCTTAAATGGATGACAATTAGCAATTATACATTTACCTGATACTTGTCGCCCCCTGCAATCCTACTCTTACCATCCCTCTGATCTGATTCGAAGCGCCATCAGAGACAAAACTTGAAGCGCCGACACCATCATTCCTATGACTCCAGTGAATGCTCCAGTGCACGCCTGGACTGAAAGACATTAAAAGGAGGGAAGAGGGAAGGAAATATATGCAAAAACAGGATATGTCAATGAATGGAAAGCCGCATTTTCTTGTTTTCCTATAACAACCTATGCTTGGCTTGATGGTTGCCATCTATCACCAGACCTCTTTTGCTCTTGACTACATATATAATATAAGCAAACAGAAACAAATTAATTAGCAAGATCTAATCAAGGTAATGAAGACATGAATCATTCATCTATCACTCCTAGAAAGACATCTTTGGTACTCTTGTAAATGACAGATATATTGTATCAACAGTCTAAGGTGTTTTTAGAACATTCCATATGTCACTTTAAATAATTTCATAGCAGTGCTTTAAACAGGAATGAGATCAACAAACAGATCATAATGTTAAATAATTTCACAACACTGCATTAATAGAAAGGAAATGTTAGAAGGGATATGTACCGTTGAGGCAACAGATTTCACCATAATAGCGGCCAAAAGGACGATTGCCACCAGAAGCCAGAATCACAACTGCAGCATCATTAGATAGAGCAGGGTTAGCTTATTTTGAAGGGAAAAGGCAATAAGGGAATGCACAAATTAAAGTGAGTTGCAAAGTCAAAAAATGATGCAAGACCGAACCACACACCTGCTATTTGAGGTGCTACCAAGAAGCAAAGAGAGAGAACATGATCAATTTATCAAAATCTACAAGTTGTAATTGGCTAATCCACAACAGACATACCACATACACAAATCATACTAAATTAGATCGGCAGCTGTATAGTCGAGTATCCATGAGACCACAACTCAAAACTACAGATTCAGATGGTTCTACAAAAATCCAAGAAAGAAGAGAGGGGATTAGAATGTAGTGAGAAGCAGGAAGGATTGGGGGAGGCAATGATGGTTGGGGGCTCGTCACCGTAGGCACAGCTCAAGGCGAAGCACTGCTAGGAGCTTAGCGTGAGGGGCTCGGCATTGTGGCGGCGGCTCATGTCGAGGCTAGGCTAGTGCAGCGTTGGAGCCCAACAGCGCAGGGCAGCAGGGGCTCGCGGCGGCGGCTGGACGCAAGCCAGCGGTGGAGGCCGAGCAGGTCGGTTATTCTTTGACGTTAGTAACATTTGTCCTCGTCTTTCGCTAGATGGAGGTGGTGAAAGGCTAGACGAAGACCTGGCGTCGAGCGGGCTCGTGCGGCGGCGATGCTATTAGCTATGGGCGAGCGTAGGCGGCGGCGGCGCTCCTAGAGCGAGGTTTCTTTCCTTGCAGCGGCGTTTCTTTCCAATTTTGTCGCAGGGGACAGACATTCGAGGGAGGGGTGACGGATTGCAGCAGGCAGAACTATGGGCCTGCGTTAAAACGTCTCACTCTAAAATAATGTCCACTCTTTACTCTTTTTAGTTGTGAGAGAAGAGATGAGAGATATATTGTATAACCAAATATTTTTGTCACAGTTTGATATATAAGTCAACAATTATACCATTATAGCGAAACATTGAGCAAAAGATAATTTATCTCTAATTTGAACAACAAATATTGTTCTTTCAACCAAATCATCCAAAATACATCAAAGGAAAATTGATCAACTTGTAAATTTTATAAGCATCATTCAATGACCAATACAAAAGGAACATGTCTTGAACATTGATGAATATAAGAATAATTTGCATACCACTACTTTGTAAATAAAATAGTTCTGATTCCCTCCCTCCACTGCCAGCATGTGCTTACATGATCGGGATGTGGTCCAGAGACTCGTGGTCTTTTGTATCCATTTCACAGGTGAATGAAAATAAAATCATCAATAAAGGTTCGAAATCTGGCATTTGAGCCAAAGGAACCAGAGAATAGTATTGTTGATGCAATGGTGTCTGAGGGTTACCTGCCACATCGTAGATGCTATAGGCAATCTGCAATCCTAGGTCCCTTGAGGACCATCGTCTTGTCCATGAGATACATGTCTCTTAATTGATATATGTGATACAAAAATGTAACATAAACTATGTTATACTCTTATTTGAATCAAACTGTCTAATCGAGTAGGTCTGAAAAATTTCAGGTTTATAAACACAATAACTGAACTCAACAATTATGAAGATTCAACAACAAATGGTTCAACAAGCAAATATGATCCTAAAAATTCCCACTACAACCGTGGAATTTGCGAGAAGTGCGTGCTTACAGTTAAACAATTGCTATACATCACAGGAAAAAATGTACCTTTGTGGCAAACGTCCCTTTATTGTTTTTTACTTTGAGACTATTATAAAAGTGAAATATAGAATCCCAGCAGGTTGGCTATATAATCCTCAAGCTCGATAGTAAGTAACATGGGAAAGAAGATTGATTACCTTGCACAGCACAACGGTCTGCAGTCCGGAGGCACTATAACCAGCATGGTTGTGAGCGAAAGAAACTGGTGTAGGTGGAGGCAAATTGCCTCTTCCACCGCACACATTCGAATGTGGGCGATGACCTGTCCCTGCGTCCGAGCAAGCCAATCACCATGAATCTGGAACAGGAAGATGTATGGGGATTGGGGAAAACCTACCGATAGGGTTGTGCTGCTGCCGCTGACATGCGACGTGCTCGGGTTGGGGCTCACGCGCTGCCGATGGCCATCAGTGCAAGATGCAGAGTAAGGGGGCCGCGCTAGTATGCCGGCTGACCTAGGTTGAGGTCTATGCTTGTGCGCCGCCGGAGCCGGAGTTGTGGTTGTGACTCAGAGCCGTTGGGAGCAGATCTGAGACGGGCACCATGCTGAGCAGAGGCAACGTGGCCATGTGGCAGGCGACTAAGGGTGGCATGAGGGAGGGGCGGAGGGAGCACCGGAGGAAGGGAGAGGATGGGGACGGCGGCGGCGCGGGACTGCGGGAGAGAGAAGCAGAGGGGGCAGCATGGGGGCGGAGACAGGGAGGGCGTGGTTTGCGCGATCGCGATGTTGTTTGGTCCCACCTGGGTACGGCGACGTGTGGGAGGGATCGTCTCGAGGCCGCGATCGCATGAGGCGGACCCATGGAGCGTAGCAAAAATTACCGCACCAAAAGTGTGTCCATCTTTTACTCTTTTTAGATTTGTATATTGTAAAGATACGTATATACTAAAAAAACGAAAATCGGACAAGCAAAGCAATCCGACTTAAATTTAGGCCGGCCCGTGTTCATCATGGATTGGGCTTAGTGCTAAATGGGACAGGCTTCAAAAGCTTAGCAGCCCATTAACATCCAAAGACACTTAACCAGCCCAGACCGTTTCAACGGTCGGCCCATTCACTCACTCACGGGCCCCTGAAAATGGGTGGCACCCACACGACGTCCCAAGCGGGGCCCACGGCACCGCAACAAAAAAACCGCAAAACCTCAAACTCCCAAAGCAAGGAGGAAAGGGAGCCCATTCTTCCCCCCTACGCTGCCGTGCACGCACGCCGCTACTCGCCTCCCTGCGCCATGGACGCCGGCGAGTGCTCCACCTCCAAACCCCCGCAGCCCTCCGCCGCCACCCCGCCGTCCCCCTCCGTGTGGGCCAGGCTAGGTAGGGAAGCCGCCCCCACCCGTCCTCCGCTCTCCACGGGTTCCTTCGTCTGCACGGCTTCTTGATTCTTTTCCTTTCGGTTTGGTTGTCCCATTCCTTGGCAGTGCCCGCCGATTCCGCGTGCCCGGTGGTGGAGGTGGCCGATGACGACTCCGTGGTCTGCTCCCTCGTCGCGCCGGCCTGCGGCGGCGGGGAGGAGGTCGCGTGGTGCGAGATCAGGCGCAATGCAGGGGACGCGTCGTCCGCCACGATTCGGAACCTCAGGTGCTCTATCCTGCCTGTGCGGATTTGCGTCGATGTCTTTTTTTCGTCTTCTTGCGCATTCTTTGCGTCTGGCGCCGTGTCGTGTAAGGCTCCGCTGTTTCACTGCGTTTCCTAGCGAGACGAGTGACAACAAAATGTCAGAAAACGGCAACTGATGGGGACGTCTTTTTTCCTTGAGAAAACTGACCGGGACTTCGTGTGAGCTCTGCTCATCGCCTCATCAGTTGTTACAAGAGTTCGTGGTGTGTTCCGCTGATGCTGTATGACCATATCCACGGGTCTTACAACTTAATTGGTTGTCAGTTGTCACGGCTCAAATGTTGGAATGAATGTGTTATCTTTAGTGCTTGCCTGCACACCTCGAATGTTCTCCAATTTGATCGCTTGAAAGCGGTATAGTATAGTGGTAGTGAAGTGGCGGAGCCTGAACCAAAGTATAGGGGGGGCCAACTTAACAATTGAAACCAAATCATAGAGAAATTAGTCTAGTATACATAGAGAAATTAGTATAGAGAACAAAAAATAGTCTAGTATACATAGAGAAATTAGTGTAGAGAGCCGGAACTAACGTATGTAATATGGTCTTAGGCTAGTCCGTCGGCTGTGAACAGTATACAAACCTTATAAAATTAACAGAGACAAGGGGGGGCCATGGCCCCGTATGGCCTCCACAGGCCTCCGCCTATGGTAGTGATAGCGATGCTAACTTTTATTACATATTCCCCCTTTTGTCGACTTGGAGGTACCCACCACTTTTAGTATCCTTGATCTGTTCCAGATTTAGCTTATCTGTTTTCCTAGATTGTTGCAGTCTAAAAGTTCTTTTTTTTTAACTCATTATTTAGCAAGAGAAGTAAGGCAAGTTGCATTTTTGCTGATTCGCCTACATTCCATATAAATCATACATGCCAATTTGTAACAGTTTGTCTATACATTTCGTGTGTCTGGTGTGCAAATTCAAGAATGGAAATGCATATTTAAACTCTGGGGGGGGCCAGACTGTTAATTCTCGGCACTCTCATTTATCTGACTGGAAAATATATGTCTTAAAAAAAGTTTTATGTTTATATAATCTCTTTTATCGTGAAATTAACTTTTTTTTTATTTGTTGTCCCTCATAATTTTGTTATAAGCTATTTTTTCTATTATTTTTTATTGAATTCTTGCTGATGTTGCATGCTTCTCATGTCTTCCCTGTTCTTAAAGCTTGGACGCAATTATTGTTGATGGAAGAATTATCAAACAAGAATGTGTAGACATCAAGCCAGGAAGTGAGATTGTCTCTGGACCCCAGAAAGAAGGTACGATTATTTTCAGGACCTTGACATGACAGCAAATCTTTACCCTGAAGAGTGTACTGCCCTTGTGTCTTTGTCTTGTTTTGTGTGTTCATATAGCAATGATATTATCAGTGTAAAGGTGCTTTCTTGGGAGAGCGAACAACTTTAAAATTCTCTGTTTCTTGTGCCTCTCTAATTCTAAACAATTGAAATGAATGTCTGTAACGTATTCATGTGCTTCATTATTTTTTCAGGGCATTTATTATATACTTTTGAAATTACAGAGGCAGAGGATCATGAAATGAATAATGTCAAGGTATTGATCTGGAAATTAGTAGTCATGTACAAAAATGTCTTCACATAATGTTTTTCCCTCTCTCTGTGTGGTGTATTCTTATACCCCTTTCTTCTAACGCAATGATACGTATAGCTCTCCCCAGGTTGGAGGAAAAAAAATTACTAACTTGTAGTTAATAATGGTGTCAGATTGTTCTAGATATTGAGAATGCAAAATGCAGCATATGCCTGAATTTGTGGCATGATGTTGTTACTGTTGGTCCATGCCTGCACAACTTTTGGTAAGTTTGTTAGCATTACTTGCTTCTGTTGGCTTCTCTAAAAGACTTGGCTCTGATCCTTAATTTTTTAAAGCAATGGGTGTTTCTCAGAGTGGTTAAGAAGATCATCTAATTCACGTGATAAAAGCCAGAGCGCCGCATGCCCACAATGTAGGACAGCAGTTCAATCAGTTGGAAGGAATCACTTCCTGCATAATATTGAAGAGGCGCGATATTTGCTGCTAGTGACTTTCTTCATTAATATGTTCCTAAAACTGCTATGAACTGCTAGATTTATTTGTTTCTATGCCTTTTGTAGGCTATATTGCAAGCTTTTTCGTCACTACAGAGGTCTGATGAGGAGATTGCATTGTTAGAGTCATATGCTTCAGTTAAAACGAATATTGTAAGTGAAGGAGTTGTAAATTAACATTTGTCTTTGAGTTAGTTCATATATTAAAAGACCTGTAGGTGCAAGCTTTTACCTTATACCATGCATTCATAATGTTCTGGAGTTAACCGGTCACAGAAAATAATTGTCACTGAACCAAAGTTATCAGTTTGTGACAATTGCTAGGTACTCAGGTGCTCAATATACCGAATTTGTGGATGTTTGATACTATAGTATTCTGTTCTACAACTATATATTTCTGTTATTTATATCTCCTGGCCCCAATAAAATTAATTTTGGCTGGTGTGCTTTTTGATGGCTTAGGTTTTGGGTAAACAGAAAAATCAATCAAGGAAAAGACGTTTTTCACGTTCTAGTGATGAGATCAACAATCCGGATCTACCATGCCCTCAATGCAGTAAGTGCGGATATTTGTAGTTTTTGTTAAATAAGCTTTGATATCCAGTGATCTTAAATTCTGTTGGTGATCATGTCATAAGAGTATCTTTCTTGTCAGTGAGCTGTACATCAAGACTATATGATTTTTTTTATCATAGGCTTATGAAACCTCTTTAACCCATGAATCATATATTTGTTCTTTATATGTATTAATTTAATTAAAAAATAGGTTGAAGAGTTGGTTGGTAACCTGGCTCAATATTTTAGAAGTTTTTTTTTTAAAAAAAATCACAATGTCAGAATTATGTGATGATTCAATCATGCTATGCATTACATGAGTTTGAAGTTAGTTAACTATCACACTGATGTGGTACTTGAGGCGTTTGTGTTTTACAAAAGTAGGGAAACTAGTTGGTAACTTGGCACAATATTTTTAGAAGTTATAAATATTTTACAATGTCTGAGTTGTGTTGTGATGCAATCAAGCTATTTTTCACATGAGTTTGAAATTAGCTAACTATTCTTGCACTGGTGTGCCACATGGTAATTGAGGTAGCTTTTATCTCTTCGATAAAAACAGGGAAAAAATATACATTTTGATCTCATAGTATAGTAATGTGGATAGTTGAGAATTGGATTTAGCTTTCCTTGTCTAATGCTTCTTGAAATGCCTTGTTCATCTTTCCTTTTTCATACATCTGAATGACAAGAATATTGCAGGTAATGAATTTGGTGGATTTAGATGCAGTCCAGGAGCTGTACATTCGCAATGCAATGGGTGTGGAGGGATGATGCCAGCCAGATCTAACATCAGTATACCACAAAAATGTGTGTGCCTATTCTGATAATCATTTCTTCTCTAGTAGATTGCAATAAGTTATAACCCCATTTTTTTTCATTTAATTGATTGTATAACCCTGAAAAGGCCTTTCTTTCACGGGCCTTGACCCTTGGATCCTAATCCATTTATCAAGAAGTGGTGCCATGATTAGAAAATGGAATTTAATGCTTTGTATTGTTCTTCACTGTACTTAAGTTTTTGCCTTTAATTATTCTTGACCTGATGAATATGCTTGACATTAGTTGGCTAACTATATTTATTTATTTTTGTTTCATAAAGCTGCACAAATGGTATGATGAATATTCCCATTTGGCCCTCAATTTTGACTTAGCAATCTCCATGGGAAGTTTTATTGCATGTTTTCCCAATTGAAGTTTGATGATACTGTTAATGCATGAATAGTATGAGAAATATTCTCAGTTGCCCTTCAGAAATTTCTAAGTTGGCACACACCACCACTGGAAGTTCAATTGCACGTTTTCCCTACCAAACTCTATGATAATATTTATGTGCCTTCAATTCTAACTTTGCTGGTGCCAAACTACCCAATTATATTCACAGGCTTGGGGTGTGATAAAGTGTTTTGTGGGGCTTATTGGTGTTCACAAGGTGTGAATTCAAGTCATTGCAATCTAATCTGCAACCAGGATACTTTCAAGAGTGTAAGCTACTCATTGATATTTGTTAAGCCTCATTATACTTTTGATTCGATCATCATACAAAGCGCTGGGCGATGTTCTGAATGCAAATTGTGTAATATTGCAGATCTCTCAGCGACATATCTCTGCACTTCCTGACACAGTTCATGGGGGCAATCCATATGAAAAAGATGTAGGAATATTCCAGCATTATCATATCCTTGGCCCATATTGTAGTTTCAAATATGATGGTTTCTCTTTTGTTTTCTAGATTACAGAAAGATGCATACAGCAATCAGGCAAAACATTGCAAGCTGTAATCTCAGAGTGGATATCAAAATTTGACAACATGGAAATTGGTATGTTGCAACCTTCAGAGTCGATTTTACTTTTGACGTGCATGTGATGGTTGATAACAGTGAAAGAATATGTATTATAAACATTAACTGTTCCTTGACATGAACATGACCAAATAATATTCCTTTATAATTTGCTTGCTCAGTAGCAGAACAGGAACCAGATTTTTTTTCATTGACTGAACTGTTAATATTTGTGATCTCCACCTCCCAACATTACATCATGTTCTCATTTTTTTGGTGATTTCTGATTAAACATCAACAAAAAAATTCACAAAACTAGCATCTATTGACTGTATGATTCATTCCTTCATGGGTTATGGCATCAGTTTTCCTTTTGTTGCGTAACTGTAAGGTTTGTAACTTTATATACGTATAACTGTTCACTTGTTCAATTAAATTATTCAAGTTCTGCTGTGTTAACTTGTTCACTTAATTTTATTCACTTTATGAAAATGAAACTCTTGTAAGTATTTGGCACAAGGTTTACTTACTGGGCTTTACTTGTACATCTTGTGTCTTATTACAGCAGATGCCTGAGCGTTTGCACTGACATGGTGTACTTGTTCTGATTTATGTAGATCGCTCAAGGTTGCAATTGAATAATGTTGATGCAATTACTTCCAGGACATATATTTGCAAGTAATAACTTTTTCTGAGTTCAGAAGATTGTTGTCTATTAAATTATGTTGTATTAACTCATTTTATGAAATCAAATGAATGCAGCCATTGCTACAGCAAGTTCATTGATTTCTTGCTCTACTGGTTCCGGATATCAATGCCTCGAAATGTATGTATACTGAACATACTTATGTTACTTACCTCGGTAGTCTAACATTGCAGATTGCACTATGTTGCAACAATATGTTTATTTGTTACTTGATTTGTTACTAGACCTCTTCATATTCTGGGGTTGGGCCTTAATAGTTGTGCCACTGAAATGGCAAAGCCAAATCCTCCTGACATGGGCTGAGCCTAAATTCTGACCTGAAGCTCAAAATAATATGATTTTTTTAGAAAAAATAGTATCTTTAAAGGAAATATGGGGACAAAAGTATATGGAAAACAATACCTTTTTCCCTGTCAGAAACCTATGAATAAGTCTGACAGTCGTACCTAATTTCTGCAAATGGCTACTATATATTACACCCACAAACTAAAACATACATTCAATCAAACTGAAAAGGTCAAGGCAAAGTCCATGTTGTTGATTGCACAACTGGTAGTTTGTTGTCATTAGTGTGTGGGTTTCCTGCTTCTCAAGTTCATTGTAAGTTTGGCCTCCCTAAGAGCGTTGGATACTGTTAATATTTACATCGGAGACAACTGTTTAATGCATATACCAAGAAAAGACAAGAATGCCTACCAAATCACATGAAAACAATTTTTCAATTGCCACAAAAATGAAACAGTGATCATTCATGTGATTTGCAATCTATTTTATGACAAATATCCCATGTGTACTAATAGAGTTTATTCTCTGATTTTTCATGTCATTTCTAATGTGTTTCTTTTGATCGGCACTTGAAGTAGTAATTCATGTTCCATGGAATAGTGGAAGTAAACATAAATGCCCTTAGTTGGGTTACACAAATTAGTATATGGTGGATCTGGATAAGGTGGTTGGTATAAATATCAATATTATTTGATATATATTAGTCGAGCAATAAATTTCAGAAACATAACTGGGGGTTTAAACTATTTTTCTTACATTCCTGTGCTCCTGGAGATTTTTGCTAAATTTTGTGTTTAAATATTTGAGCTGTCAAAACTCAACATGGTTTTGAATTATCCACGGATTGATACGAGTTAAGAGTTTGGTTTAACTTTACAGTTGTACATATGGATGTGTGAGTTTCTTTCATGGCAGTCCTTGACTATTTGAGCTGGCCAAGATAAAGGCCAGTGCTGACTGCCTAACTATTGTTGCTTTCAAATACCCTGATTAGAATAACAAATGTTTGTCTTAAGAAACAAGATACTGAGGACTTTGTGCTCATTATTATTTATATAAGTAGGTCCCAGTCTCCTCCATGAAAAAAGAAAGTTAGCTTTCATTCTAAGCCGAATCTTATCTTGAGCACATAATAGACACACAAAGCACAAACACACGTATATATATAAACATCCTGATGAAGCGCCACAGCACTGTCTCATTTATTTATTTGATTTGATCCCATTTGTCCACTAATGGCAACCGTGATGTTGTGTTATGTTACTGCAGCTTCTTCCGCCTGATGCCGCCGACAGGGAGAGCTGCTGGTACGGTTTCATGTGCCGCACCCAGCACCACCGGCCTGACCACGCGAAGAAGCTCAACCACGTCTGTCGCCCGACAAGAGGCAACCCCTAGTTCCGGCAGCCCATCTCATCTCCGGGTGATTTCCAAAGAATGTGCAGTGATCCTCCTGTAGTAGTGTAGAAAGAACTGCTTGGTTGAGCCCCTAAACACATGTTACATATTCACTGTGAGACTATTTGTCTCACCGTTAACATTACCATTGCAATTGTCATCCGTTGTGTGTGTCAGTGTGTGTGATGTTGAGCGTTCAAAAAAATGGTCAGGAAATGTGGCGTCCGTCGTCTTGATCTGATCCTGTCTGGACCTGACAATGAAATGAAATTATAAATATTGGTGCTGCCGGAACCGCCGCTGTGTCGGCAGGTCGGGGGATGGTTGAATTGAATGAATGGATGGATCCCATTCCCATCCCAGGGGTTTCACACCCGTGCCTTGCCTAAGGCTTGCCTTGGGACAGCGGTTTCTGGCGCCCATGGCTAAAGAAAGATGCAGAAAATGGTGATGGGCTGATGATACCTGACCCTGACCCTGACGGCGATGCGTGTGTGTATCTGGAGGCCTCAGCGCATCTCCCCGTCGCTGTCGGAGACCTTGCATTGCATGCTGCAATGTCTGTGCTGTGCACAGAATGAAATTTTGTTAGCGAGTCCTTGTCAGGCGACTAGTGTCCAGCGTGAACATGCTTGGTCGCAAAAACAGCCTCAGTCTGAAACCGTAAGCAGCCGCAATGCAATTTTGGTCGAGATTAATAATTAATGATGGAATGCATAGTTACTAGTACTAGTGCTTCTTACATACTTATATATATATATATATATAAACAGCAGAATTCCAACAAAGAATAGGGGTGTACTGTGACTGTGAGCTGCTGCTGCAGTAACAAGCTCTGAGGAAAGCAGACGACGACGCCATACATGTGGCAGCACACGAAATTCACAGAAGCTTTTTCCATGGCCGCAGCGCAGCAGGGAAAAGGGGTCCGGAAAACCTGCCTGCAGCACGAAAGGGGTAAAAAAAGAGCTCGGGAGCGTTTCATCCGTGACAGGGAATGCGTCGCTAGCACAACACTCGACTGACTGACTGACCACACGACAACACGAGAGCGTTCCCTTCCCTTGTGTTGTGTCCGTGACAAGCAGCAGTCAAATACTAGCTAGTACGTATAATTTACCGGAGCACAGTGGCCGGACCGGCCGGCCGGCCGGCCGGAGTGCGTGTGCGTTGCCAATGGCTTGCTGGAGCGTGTGCCGCAGCGCAGCACGCCGGGCTGCGGCCGTCTGCCTTTCTCACTGCAGCAGAAGCACGGTCATTGGTTTTGGTTCGCAGCACGTCAGTCATGCATGCTGCTCATGCATCACTGTCAAGTTACGACATTAATTTAATCTACTTTTAATAGAATAAATTAAAGTCAACATCTGGTGTGACAGAGATAAAATTTTAGTCTATGCAACCAAATAGGGCCTTATTCACATTTGATTTGAGTTGTTTGAACAGTGCTCTATCAAAAAGAGTAAACCGAAGTACGGCTAATAAGTTAAAACGGGCCGTTCGATTTTTGTGGTTTTACAATTACACACACAACGATCTTATCATGGGAGTTCTTATCATCCGATATTGGTTCTGTTCGCTTGAACTTATATATCAGTCGGCTTATCGATTGTAATTCAGTTTATTCTGTATGACAAAACACTAGCCGTGGATAAATTCACGGCAAGCAGAGCCGATCTATTATTTATAACAACTTCGTGATTCGTGAAGGGATTATCATCCATTATTGGACCGGAGCTACCAAAGCTGTGGAAGATTGGTGATCGATGTTCCTTGACCTTTTGAGGAGCAGTAGTTTTCGGTTGTGCTGTGGAGCGATAGGAACAGCAACAAGCGGATGGGAGCCAAGCCGAGCCGAGTCGAGTCAAGTCGGGCCCATTGGATGTGCAGGGGCAGGGCACGGCAGCTGACACGATGGGCAACACGACAGGAACAAACCAAACTAAAATATCGTCTGCCATTGTTAATAAAAAGAAAAAAAATCGTCTGCCAACAAATCATGGTAGATAATGACGTTTCCTGTTTTTGTTAATTCCTCCGCTTCCATGATAGTGCCCTCGAGATCTCCTTGTCCATCTTTATTCATATTTTTTATTTGTTTTTTTTCACTTTTATTTATTTGTCCTTGTAGCATGCGTACGGATTCCTATACCTAATATTGCGACATCACGCATTCGTGATCAAAACACACCTCTACATATCATTACGCACTTGCAACATGTCAAATATTAGGCTCTCAAGCCTCAAAATTTCTCTCTCTCTCAAATAATCTAAATATCATGGATTGACACTCCTTCATCCTATTAGATTGAGTATTATTTCCTATAAATCTTTGTCACCAGGAGCATGCATATAGACTAGTACGAATATGACAAAGTTGTGTCAAACCATGATATTTTTTTTGAAGAATCAATCCATGATATTATATTGGATTATTATGTACATATACATGCAAATAAACTAATAAAGTCGGGGTGATCCATCAATCAAATTATAGAGAAGAAAGCCACGCACACAACCGTAGCATTACTCGATCAACTTGCCACTAACAATGACACCACTCTTTGGAGCACTAGCCGATCGAGAGTCCAAAGCCTATACATGTGAAAGATAATTCACGAATCTTCTGACGGTAGGTTTCGGCTATATATCTTAAGTTCAGGGTTCAATTTAATATTCCATGGAAACACCAGCTAGCACCTATAGCCCAATCCTTCGATCACTCCTAGATACAAACACAACAGGAGACGTTGGCTTTGCCGAGTGCTGGCTGCACTCGGCGAAGGCCCTTTCGCACTCGGCGAAGCCTTCGCCGAGTGCCGCACTCGGCGAAAGGCACTCGGCAAAGAAGTTGTCGGCAACGATTTCTTCGCCGAGTGCCAAATATCGGGCACTCGGCGAAGCCTTCGCCGAGTGCCAGGTCAGCACTCGGCGAAGCTAACGGGAGCCGTCACCTGACGGTCTCTTCGCCGAGTGGCCACGTGGACGGCACTCGGCGAAGAGGGTCCCTTCGCCGAGTGCCACGCAACACGGCACTCGGCGAAGAGGGCCCCTTCGCCGAGTGCCACGCAATCCGGCACTCGGCAAAGGGGTCCCCTTCGCCGAGTGCCACGCAGGCCGGCACTCGGCGAAGAGGGCCCTTTTGCCGAGTTTCAGGGTCAAGGCACTCGGCGAAGAGGCCTTACTGAGCAAAAATTTGCCCAGCTTTGCCGAGTGCCATGACCTCTTTGCCGAGTGTGGCACTCGGCAAAGCTGGGGAAAAGGAAATTTTTTTCCTTGTTTTCATTCCCTACACAGAGAACATATCACACATTCATATTCCATTTCAGACAAATATCACATGCATATATATCACACATCCATAACATACATATCCATTTCAAACAAATATCACATGTTCAGTCTCCATGCATCACAAGCTAACAAGTTTATCACAAGTCCACAAGTCCGGCACTCGGCACTCCTCAACAAATCCACAAGTTCACAAGTCCATCACAAATATAAGTCGGCCATCACTGCTCACCTTGGTGCTCAGATTGTGAAGAACCCCCACCTTGCCACGCGTCCCACTGACCCGCCCGAAGGACCACCTTGCCAACCTTGCCACCCAGGCGGCGGAGGTCCAGATGGCCACCCGGTGTACCCTGACTGCGGAGTAGGGTAACCTGGCCACCCATAGGGCGGAGGAGGGCCACCGGGGAGCCACCCAGGCTGCGGAGGAGGGCCACCAGTGATGTGCAGAGTGTGCGGAGGAAGGCCAGGTGCAGGAGTCGGTGCCGAACCCTCCGACTGTGAGTGCACAAAGGAGAAGCAAATTCGTTAGCACCTGGAGGACAGCCGTAAAAGTTAAAGAAATATAAACAACCATATATACTCACCGGAGTCTCTGTCGTAGGAGTAACAGGAGGCACAAAAGGAGTGAGCAGCGAGGGAGGCACGACAACACCCGGGATGTTCAGGCTCCCAAAGAAGTGAGCTATGTCCTGCGTCCTCTGCGCCTCCCGCTGCTGGACGGCCAGTAAGTCGCGACGATGGGCCGCCGCCTCGGCCTCGTGCATGGCCTGCAACCTCTGCATCTGGTCCGCCTGGGCTTGCATCTGGGCCTGCAAAATTCGTCCCGTAAGGTTTAAACAATGCAAAGACAAGGTATATGTGTAAAAGCAATGAACGACGAATAGAACAAGTACTTACCTGAAGTGCTGCCATCATCTGCTGTGAGGTCGGCTGCCGAGGTCGTATGGGGACGGAGGAGCTCGTGCTGGAAGCTCGAATCTCAGCGAGGTTGGGAACAGAGGACGAGTCAACTGCGCTGTTGGCTATCCAGTACCGGCCGTGCTGCTTCCCTCCTCCCAGCCTCATCACCAGGTCTGTATCTAGGGGCTGGGTGGCCGGATCGAAGTCCTCCCCATGGCGCTCACGAGCCGCAGTGGTGTACTCGGTGACCTTGGTGTAGGCGTTCGTGTTTGTGAACGTCTCGGGCCCGGCATCTGGGTTGTACTGGGTGCTCGCGGCAGTCGCCTTGCCCTGGTGCGACAAGTGGTACGCCTTGAAAGGGAGGCACTCCTCACCACCATGCGACTGGGACTGCGAGGAGAACACAGATGATTACAAGTAATGAGTAATTGAGTGTTACAATAAAAAAAATCAGTATAGCATACCCATCTGTCGGCGTACGCAGCGAGGCTAAGGTTGCCTTGGTGGTGTGCCACCCCAGGCATCTGCAGGCGGCAGTCTCGGCGGGCACTGTGCCTCTCATACCACTCGTTCGATCTCCACTTGTCCACAATGGCCACCCAGCAGTCTAGGTGATTGGCGCACCAACCAGGACAGAACTGCAAGACAATAAGTATTTAATATGTTAGTAGAGCCGCTAAGTGATGGACGGACCAATCAGTATTACTGTTTTGTACGTACCTGGATGTACTGCTCCCTAGTGAGGTCGGTCTCCCTGGTGAGCATCATCTGCCTAGCGTCCGTCTTCTTCACCGCCTTCCCTAACACGTCGGCGTTGTAGTTGATGACGCACTGGATCCGCGCCTCGTGGTACATATCCGCGAGCCGGGACCTGCAGACCTTGTCCTGCACGTGCAACGCCTCGGCCTCTCTCCCCGCCTCGCACGCAAAGTACTCCTGCATAAAGACAACATGTACCCTTTCATTATTTCAGGAACTTCCAACAAATACGTATCATTGAGAAATGTTGTGCGAGCAAGACTGACCCAGAACTCGGCCCTAATCCGCGCTGCAACGGTGGTGTACGTGGGGTCCGGAGCGGCACCAAAGTGGTCCCACGTCCAGGGCGGTGACCTCACCCCAGCGTAGGTGACCAAGCCCGGGTAGTTCTTCCGAATCAGAAGACTTAACGTGCCATTGATATGGCGTGTCTTGCCCCCTGCCACAAGTTCCCAGTTCCTGCATGAGTCATTACGAACAACTGTTAGTCGGAAGTTCAATTTTGAACATGCCATGTGAACAAGTAGTGAAACATTAATGGTAACTTACTTATCGCCGGACGGTCGAATCACCGGACGGCGGCTAGGTGCGAGACGCTGCTGCGGGAGCTGCGAGGGGCCGCGCAAGTACACTCTGCTCGAAGCAGAGGAAGTGGAACCCCCTCCGGAGGCACCGACGATCTCGGCACCCTCGTCCCCCTGGCCACCCGTCGAGTCCGAGGAAGTGGTGTCGTCGTCCGACATCCTCCTGGACGTCCCTCTGGCGTCCCCCTGGTCGTCGTCCGAGCTCTCCGCCGGGTCGGGAGTCGGGTCGGGAGTCGGATCCGGAGTCGGGTCAGGAGTCGGCTCCCTCCTAGGACGTCCACGGGGGCGGCCGGACCTCGCCCTCCTCGTGGACGGCTCCTCGGCTGCGGTGGGTGGTGAGCTGGACCTCCGGTAGAGCGAGTTGACGCGCCGCTGCTGCCGCCTTCCGCCCGGCATTTTGTCGAGTGCCTGTCATTACAAAGATAAAATCAATTAGCATATATAAACGATAAGTCTTTATAAAGAGATACAAAATGAACAAAACATAATTGCAAAATAATTATAACAATATAGCATTACATGAATTAAAAATTATCTCCGCGATTGTCAGTGGCTAGTGCCCCTCGTGTGTTGGCATGTGGCACACGTGTGTCGTCATCACTGTCAATATTGTCAAAACAATCGGCGTCGTCTCCATCATCCTCATCACCCTCGTCCTCACCACCAAACCGTAATCGCTCAAGCATTCTTAAGTCCTTGGCATTGTGCACCTCATCACCCTCGTCCTCATCAATATCATTGTCATCGTCTTCTTCCATGTCCATCAGCTCAAAAATGTTAATGTCAAACCTCCCTTCTAGCCCCTCAGGTTGATAGAACTCTCCGCTATATGTGTTTGGGTCGAAGTTGTAATCATCATCGTTTGGGAGAGGCGCTTTACCGTGCGGCGATACTAACTGCACAAGGTACCAACCCATAAGATTGTTGTCTTCTTGACACGCCCATGGGAGATAATAAACTTGTGTGGCCTGTTGAGCCACAATATAGACATCGTCTCCCTTGTAAACGGAGTCATGTCGAATTTCGACTAGCCCAATCTCAGGGGCTCTTCTCGTGACATCAGGATCGAACCAATGACATTTGAATACCACTGGATTAATAGCTTTGGTACCCTCAAAGTTGAGCTCATATATTTCTTCGACTATGCCGTAATAGTCGCGCTCATCGGTGCCGGGCGTACGAACTCCGGTATTCGTGGTCTTTCGATTGGGCCGACTCTGCTCGTAGCTACTTGTGTGAAAGCGATAGCCATTCACATCATAAACGGTGAATGACTTGACCCTATAGTCGAAGCCATTGCCAACCTGTTTCAACTCATCTATCATTTCCGCATCTGTGCGGGCCTGTAAGTTGAGATAGGGTAGATCGTTTCATCAAATGAAACAAGAAATGAAATGAAATACAAGGTTAGTTCAGTGGTACCTTCGTACTAAACCACGAAATGAAATCGGGCACACCATTTTTGAGAAGATGGTCTTCTTCTTCAGAGGAAGGTTCCCTATCCTCTCTCCAGTATTCATCAATAAATTTCCTTAAAAACAAGGAGGTCGAATCAATAGATTGAAGATAGTGACGGCGCATGTAACAAGCTCATTGAGAACTTACTGCACATAAGGAGTCACTTCGTCAAGGTTCAACAACACGTACAACATGATAGTGTGCCACTCATCATGCCGCAACATCTTGGTCCTCGATGCGCTTGCTCTTCCGAGTTGGCCTTTGAAAAGGCTGAGGTTCGATAAACTCTCGTCGACGTTGTAACGAGAGGGTGGATTGTGCACGCTAGGAAGGTTATCCTTATAATATGTTGTTGTGAAGTTGGACACCTCCTCCACAATAAATGCTTCTGCCACGGAAGCCTCTATTTTGGCTTTATTTCTACACTTTTTCCGAAGAACCTTTAGACATCTCTCGACTGGAAAGCACCAATGGCACTGCACGGGCCCCCCCATCCGTGCCTCGTACGGTAGGTGCAAAATCAGATGCTGCATCGGCAGGAAGAAGCCGGGTGGAAAGATCATCTCCAACTTGCAGATCAACACAGGTGCCACTTCCTCTAGGTTAGCAATCACGTCATAAGATAGCTCCTTGGCACAAAGCTGGCGAAAGAAGTAGCTCAACTCTGCCAGCACGCGCCACACAGGCTCAGGGAGGTATCCTCGGGTCATCGCAGGAAGGAGCCGCTCGATCCATATGTGGTAGTCATGACTCTTCATCCCTAACACTCGCATAGTAGACAAGTTCACTCCCCTCCTCAGATTCGCCGCATACCCATCAGGGAACCTTAACGCCTGGATCCACTGTAGAACTTTCTTCCTATGGTCTCTTTTCAATATATAATCGGCCGGACCTCTTTTCCATTTCTTGCCAGCACCAGGAGCCCTCATCACTAGCTTTGGTCTATCGCACATCTCTTGCAGGTCCAGTCTGGCCTTAACGTTGTCCTTTGACTTTTCTGTGTCCATGAGTGTTGCAAAGAGTGCCTCAGCGATATTCTTTTCTGTGTGCATTACATCGATGTAGTGCGGACAAAGAAGGTCATTGAAATAGGGGAGTCTAGTCAAGCCCGATTTATGGGTCCACATGTGTTCCTCTCCGTACCCGAAAAAAACGACCCTTGTCTTCATCAAACTTCAGAGCCTCTATTTCGGCACGGACCTCGGAACCGCTCTTGAACTGAGGAATGGGGTTGGTGACTTGAACATCTTTCCTGAAGTGCTTGATGTCACTTCTGAACGGATGGTCAAGAGGCAAGAATTGACGATGCTGGTCGAATGAAGAATACTTTCCTCCCTTCTTCAGCCAAGTGAACTTCACAGCTGCCTTGCATATTGGGCATGGGAACTTCCCGTGAACACACCAAGCGCTGAATAAGCCATACGCCAGGAAGTCATGCAGGGAGTACTGGTACCACACATGCATTTTGAAGTTCTTCATTGTTGCTCGGTCATATGTCAGTACCGGGTTTTCCCAAGCTTCGAACAATTCATCCAACAAAGGCTCCATGAACACACCCATATTGTTCCCCGGGTGTCCAGGAATTATCAGTGACAAGAATACGTTCTTAGGGTCAAACATAACACCGGGAGGGAGATTGAGGGGGATCACGAACACAGGCCAACAAGTGTACGGGGCCGCCATCATTCCATACGGGTTGAACCCATCTGTCGCCAGCGCCACACGTACATTTCGAGCCTCCATAGCTTTGCCAGGATGCATGGCATCGAAGTGCTTCCATGCTTCACCATCCGATGGGTGTACCATCTTGTCAGGATTGTATCTCTTGCCATTCTTGTGCCATGTCATCTGTTTCGCAGAGTCCTCTGTCATGTACAGTCGTTGGATCCTAGGTATGAAAGGAAGGTACCGTAGGACCATCTCGGGGATATTAAGTTGTTCCTTCTTGCCATCTCCATGGTCTACCTCCACATACCTAGAGGCTTTGCACTTTGGACAGTGTGTTGCTTTCTCGTGATCTTTCCTGAATAGGACGCACCCTTTTGGACAAGCATGGATCTGCTCGTACGGCATCTTAAGTGCACGAAGAAGTTTCTGTGACTCGTACGTGTTCTTCGGCAGAATGTGACCCTCCGGCAACAGGGTGCCCAAAATTGCCAACATGCCATCGAAAGCGTCTCGACTCAAGCTATACTGGGACTTGAACCCCATTAGGCGTCCAATGGCATCCAGTTGTGAAACCATTGTCTTTTCATGAAGGGGCTTCTGTGCCGAAGACATCATGTCGTAGAACGCCTTTGCGGTGTCCTCTGGCTCCTCCAATCCTTCACCGAATTGAGCCTCTTGAAAGTCTCCCATCATGTCTGCTACCCCGGCATCTCCATCATACTCCTCGAGACGTTGTCTCACCACCTCCTCTCTAATCCGATCGGCTTCACCATGGTGGACCCAACAAGTATAGTTTTCAACGAATCCGTACTTGTAAAGATCTATCCCCACGTTATTCTTATATTTTCTTTTCTTGTTCCCACATTTGCTGCAGGGACACGGCATCCGACTCGACCCTTTAGCAGCCGGACCAAACGCATGCTCTAAGAAAGCATTGGTCTTAGTAACCCATTCTGTGCTCTTACTTGCGTGGCCCGTGTACATCCAGTCACGGTTATCCATCCTCTGGCATATACATATGTAAGCGAGTAATAAAACCAGCAATTGCATCTACACTGCGTTCCTACCATCTAATAGGAGAAGGATAGGTCCTAATCCCACCCGAGGATGCGCAGATGGGTTAGTTTCCATGTTCTACTCCTACCCGAGACAGAATTTCGGCAGCACCTCCTCGCTGTTCTCCCGATACACGTCCTGGCAGGGAGAGTGTGTATCCGGAGAACAACGAGGAGGCGGTGTCGAAACTTTGACTCTGAGAGGAGCAGAACATGGAAACTAGCTCATCTACGCATCCGCGGGCTGTCCAAAATACGTGGACAATTCGAAAGAGATACGGTCGCAGATATGCAAAGGACTGAATATCTAAGACTGTATCTCTTTCGAACGGGAGACGTGTAACTAGTTTACGCGACCAAAGATCAGATACCTAAGGATACGGATAGAGGGGTTATACCTAAGGTGTCGGTGAGGTCAGGGTAGCGGGGCAGTGGTGAGTCGGGGCAGTGGCGACACGACGCGGTGCAGGCAGCCCCGCAACGCCGACGAAGACGATCGGGGTCGCCGAGTCCCTCCGACGGGTCCTCCTCCTGCCAAAAAAAAAGCATATGGTTAGTCTCCACCAAAAATTTCGGCAGCACCTCCCCTGCATGGCGAGGTTCCCAAAACCTGCAGAAAACGTCGGCACGAAGGCCAACAACCACATGTACAACAGACATAGTCACGAAGACCAACAATCACAATAGTACCAAGATGAGCCATATATAACACTACTACTAACACTAACACTACTACTAACACTAACACTAATACTACTAACTACTACTAACTACTAACTACACAACTACTAACTACTAACTATTTACTAACTACATAGGGCATACCTTCGCGACGAGAATAGCAAGAACGAGCTTCGGCGACGGCCACGGGGACGACCGAAGCGGCTTGAGGGTCGACAGACCTAAGCTGACACCTTCCTTCCTTCTCTTCTCCTTGTCCTTGTCCTTGTCCTTCTCCTCTCCTCTCCTCTCCACTCCTCCTTCTCCTCCTCTCCTCTCCACTCCTTCTCCTCCTCTTCTTCCTCTCCTCCACCTCCTCCTCCTCTTCCTCCTCTTCTCTTCCACCTCCTCCTCTACTCCTCTACTCCACTGGCCGGCCAGGGGGCGGCCACGGGGCTGGGGGGGCCGGGCGGGCGGCCGGGGGGCGCCGCCGGGGAGCACCACCGGGGGGGTGCGGGGGGCGGGGGGCCGGCCGGCCAGGGGTGGCCACGGGGCCGGGGGGCAGGCGGGCGTCCGCGGGCGCGGCCGGGGAGTGCCGCCGGGGGGCGGGCGGGGCCGGGGGCGAGGCCGGGAGCGCCGCCGGGGGCGCGGCCGGGGAGCGCCGCCGGGGGCTTGGCCGAGGGCCGGGGGGCGTAGCCGGGGGGCTCGGCCGGGTGGCGACGGCAGCGGGCGGCGCGGCGCGGGGCCGGCGACGGCGGCGGGGCGGCGGCGGCGGGGGAGCGGCGGCGGGGGAGCGGGTGGCCTGGTGTGTGTGAGTGTGTGCGTGTGTGGGTGGCGGGCGGGCCGTTTTGTATTTTTTTATTTCGAACGTCTTCGCCGAGTGCCAGATCAGGAGGCACTCGGCAAAGTTCCCTCTTTGCCGAGTGCCACCGATCTGGCACTCGGCAAAGAGAGCAGACATGGCAAAGAGTGTCAGGCCCACGTGGACCTGCAGACGTGGCAAAGAGTGTCAGGCCCACGTGGACCTATTCGCCGAGTGTCAACTCCGGCACTCGGCAAAGAGGGAACTTTGCCGAGTGCCATATGGCCAGGCACTCGGCAAAGAGCCTCTTTGCCGAGTGCCATCGCTGACACTCGGCGAAGTTTTTATTTATTTTTTTGGTTTTGCCACCAAGTTTTTTTTGAGACACGTCAACACTACTATTGTCAATATGTTCAAATTTGACAGTTTTTCAAAACTTTTCGTTATATTTTTTGACTTTATTTTGTTTTCTTGAATTTTCCCGAAAGGCGCAAGTTTGAACTGCGGGTGCATCGAATAATGGATTTTCATGATTTCAAAAATGTTATTCTTGTTCTTAACCGTATGTTGAGGCCAAATCCAAAAAGTGACCCTAGGTTTCGATCAACGTGCTCACGGGGCAACGCCTCCAAATTACGTGCGGACGGTTTTTTAATTATAGAAAATGCAAATGAATTCCGAAAATCGCGAAACTTGGCGAGATGTTGTTACATCATATGCGTATGCCGTGAAAAAAATTTGAGAAAGTTTCGAGCAAGTTGTCACGTATGATGCTTACAAACCTAGACATCTCAACATGTGATATTTGATATCACATGTTGAGATGTCCAGGTTTGTAAGCATCATACGTGACAACTTGCTCGAAACTTTCTCAAATTTTTTTCACGGCATACGCATATGATGTAACAACATCTCGCCAAGTTTCGCGATTTTCGGAATTCATTTGCATTTTCTATAATTAAAAAACCGTCCGCACGTAATTTGGAGGCGTTGCCCCGTGAGCACGTTGATCGAAACCTAGGGTCACTTTTTGGATTTGGCCTCAACATACGGTTAAGAACAAGAATAATATTTTTTAAATCATGAAAATCCATTATTCGATGCACCCGCAGTTCAAACTTGCGTCTTTCGGGAAAATTCAAGAAAATGAAATAAAGTCAAAAAATATAACGAAAAGTCTTGAAAAATTGTCAAATTTGAACATATTGACACCGGTAGTATGGGGATGACCCACAAAAAAATTGGTGTCAAAATAAAAAAAAACAAAATACTTTGCCGAGTGCCACATAGACTGACACTCGGCAAAGAGCAGCACTTCGCCGAGTGCCAGCCACGTGGCACTCGGCAAAGCACAGCTTACGTGGCATAGCCCGGGCCCGCACTCTTCGCCGAGTGCCACGTGGGCCGGCACTCGGCAAAGAGATGGTCTTCGCCGAGTGCCAGACGGCGGGCACTCGGCAAAGCTAACGGGCCCGGATGACATCTGGTCAGCGAGACTTTGCCGAGTGCTCATCGTTGCCGAGTGTTCGGCACTCGGCGAAGAGGTGTCTTCGCCGAGTGCTTTTCTTTGCCGAGTGCTGGGCACTCGGCAAAGATGGCTTTGCCTTGTGCTAATTCTTCGCCGAGTGCCATATTTCCGGCACTCGGCAAAGAGGCTCTTCGCCGAGTGCCCGAAATTTGGCACTCGGCGAACTATCAGGCACTCGGCGAAGATGCTGTTTCCGGTAGTGAAATGAATAATGCGCGGTGTTCAAATCAAGTGTTTATTTATATATCAAAAGTTGAATATATAGGCCCCAGACTGGAGCAAATTTACTTCATGATCGAAAACTTAACCGCAAAATTACTTCTTTGTGTGCCCGCGTATAACCAGAACTATTTTTAAAAAGTCCACTTCTCTTTCCTCGCAATTCTTCAATCTTGCGGTTATCGTCGTTTAAAATGGTTTTTAGCAGCTTTCTTTTATCTTTAACTGATCTAAACATGCATGATCCTATTGCAACCATTATTTGAGAAAATTAAATAGGCATATAGCCTATAGGTGGTCATGATAGATGCTTAGCACAACTTCCATATCCATCATTCCCTTATTCCATTTTTTTAATAAATTATATAAATAAGCTAGCAAGCTCCTCCTACTAAGGACAAAACCTATGCTGAATGGCAACGCCTGCACTACTGTTGCTGGAAAGACTTCTGCCACTTCTGTCGTCCAAGCCAATTATTCAACATTCATGTGCAGGTGTAAGCGTTCTAGTCAAAACTTTCACTTCTTTTAGTTGAAAGATTTAAATTGTGCGGATTTTTGTACGAGTTTTTTTAGTACAAGTGAATACCTGTAGCTAAAAATACAAAAATTTGAATCTAAAAAGATTTTTTTTTACAGAAAGATTATCAGAGAAGCGTGGGGATATATAACGACAATACAGTTAAACTTGTGCTTCACATCCACAAAAAGCCCTTTTTAATTTGAAAAAACATCCCAAATGAAGTGGATATATATAGTATATTACGCCCTCCATTAATTCTAAATTATAAGATATTTTAGTCTTTTCTAAATGTTGTTTTATATTTACGTATCTAGACATGGTGTATATCTAAGTATATAGTTAAAAAAACTATGTATCTAGAAAAGCCAAAATGTCTTAATAATTTGGAATGTAGGGAGTAGCATTTAATTTAACGATATAATGTGGCACCTCCATCCATGCACTCAAGCTGAACCTAAAACAGAATCAATGTCAACATTGGTCACTAAAATTAGCACACAATCCTCTCCTTTAAATAAAACCCGTCGTATAGTTTATATAAAAAAACAAAAAAAAAACATCTGAGCTTACCCAAGGATTTGACGCCATCAAAAAGTTAAAGTTTCGTTGCATAACTAAAACACTAACCGTTTTGAGGCAGCGATATACTCTTCCAATTAAAGGACTACAAGTGCTCATGATTAACAACTCGTCTTCGTCAGCTGTCATTGTTATAGCTAGCTTAACTAATTAAGCACATCAATAACACAATACACTATGATGAGTGCTATCTGATCAAATAAACATCAATGATGATGATATATCAACAGACCCCTCTCCTGTTTCAATGCCTAGGCAAGTTGTCCCAAGCACAAAACCTATGCTATATATATCACCAACAGCTACACGTACTGTTACCAGAAAGACGGGTGCCACTTTTGTGTTAGCCCTATTCTAGATTCTCAGGTGGAAACTTAATACAGTTCTAGTCAATTTTCTATTCTATTATTACTATATATCAAATATATAGCTGAAAGATTGAAAGTTGTGCTAGAAGTCCAATCTTCAATAATGCAAGTTTTAGTGCAAGTCCAATACTACCAACTAAAGGTTTACTATATAAAGCTTATAATTAAAAACAAAATAGGAGGGAAACATATGGATCACATATATATACTGCAGTCAAACTTTCTTTACAAAGCCAATCTTTTGGTAAAAGCATTCCTGAACAATGGTATTATTATTTATTAAGGATGTGACTTGGATCGTTTAAAGTGTGACTTACTATAACCACCTCAAATGTGAATGCAGGAGAGCTAGCTAGTCTAATGACCAGTATCCCCTTGTTTAAATTACGATTAATAAGTTGTAGTTCATGCAAAATAAATAAAAGGCCTAGAGCCCTCTAGATAATAGATCAATCAACATGTATCTAGGTAGCAAAAAGCAGCAACGACGACTATACAAATCTCTCAGCAATCTTTGGTGGTGGCACCATAGCATGCATATAATAAAGAGGAATTGACAGTCTGATCCTTTTGTGATTTAATCGGACCCACAGCTAATCATCACTCCCATCAGCACAATCATAGATTAATCCAACGAGCAAACTAAAATAATCCTTGAAGAATAAACTAAGCAACCAATGGAGATGATCAAGTCATCACAAGAGAGAGCAGTATGTAGCAATCACCTAATCAAGCCACTAACTCGTTCTGCCCTAATAATGGCCGCCAAATGCCGCCTGCACCATCGTCCACTTTCGTCACCAGCAGCGCGCACACACACCTTGCATTGCATTGCTACCTCATCATGCGATCGATGGATTCCATGTCGTCCTTACTGGGGGCTCGCGGCGCCACGCCCGGCGTCGCCGCCGCCGTTGGCGCCGCGGTGGCGCTGCTGGGCCATCTCCGGCTGCGGCGGCGGCTGCCCCTCGTCCTGCTGCTGGTGCTGGTGCTGCTGATGGACGCCGCCGCCACTGGCGTTGAGCGCGGCGAGCATGCCGATGTTGGCGTCCATGGTCGTCGTGCCCGCGGGGAAGCTGTTCCCGCTTCTTGTTGACATGAACTGGAGCGGCGCCTGCACCGTGGTCCCGCCGCCGCCGAACGCCCACGTGGGCTGCATCCAGAAGGCGGCGCCGCCGGCGCTGTTGGGCGCCACGGCCCACATTGCGGTGGCGGGCGTCGTCATCGTCACGCGGGCCTTGTGCTCCTCGGCCTCGCCGCCCCCGCCTCCGTCGTCGTCGGGATGCTGCTGCTGCTGGCGCGCGGCGGGGTCCTTGAACAGGTCGTCGGCGCCCTCCCTGTAGCGCTTCCTCATGAACTCCCCGGCGCCGGGATCTTGCTGCTGCTGCGGAGGCGGCGGGACCGGGAGGAGCTGCTGCTGCTGCTGCTGGTGATGGTGGTGGTGGTGGTTCCAGCCGAGCATGGCGGCGGCGACCTCGTGCTGCGCGTGCGCCGGCGGGAGGTGGTGGAAGGCGGCGGCCGCGGCGCGGGAGGCGGGGGACGGGTGCGAGGCGCCGGCGGAGGAGCGGAGGGAGACGGCGAGTGAGGAGAAGTTGGCCGGGATGGTCCCCGTCCCCGTGGCGGCCACGATGGCGGGCTCCGCCTGCTGCAGCAGCCACTCGATGGTCTCGCCGTCCGTCTTGTGGCCCAGCTCCCGCGTGAGCTGGAACACCCGCGCCGCGCACAGCGCCGGCATCCGTATCCGCCGCCCGCGGCCCTCCACCTTGGTGTGGCGGTCCTTGGTGGGCCGCTTGTTGCCCGCCGCCGTCGCGGGCACCACGGCCTTCTTGTTGTCCGCGGCGGCGGCGGCGGCAGCAGCGCCGCCGGACGATCCTGCACCTGCTGCGGGCGCCGCCACCGACTGCTGCTGCTGCTGATGCGCCAGCTGCTGCACCTCGCCCGCGACGGCCGCGGCGGGCGCGATGGCTAGCGACCCCATGAACGGCGCCATCCCGGCCGCGTTGGCAGCGGCGGCGTAGTAGAACGGGTGGTGCGGCTGGTGCCCCACCGCCGCCGCCGCCTGGTGGTGGTGGTGGTGGCGGTGCTGCTGCTGCTGATGCTGGTGCTGCTCGGAGGCGCTCCGGCTGCTGTTGGTGCTCGTGCTCGTGCTGCTCGACGGCGCGTCCATGCTTCGTCCGTCCGTCCGTCTCCGTCCTCCTTCACTCGCGCGAGCGAAAGAAGCTACCTTTGGAGGGAGGGAGGGAGGGGAGGAAGGTAGCCAGCTACGCGCCTACGCTTGCTCTCCCGGCCGCGTCGTGGTGCGTGCCTTCATGCAGCGCGAGCGACGGCGGCGTGGGCTGGGGTCGCCGGACGGAGCGGCGGCGGCGGCGGCGTGTGTGCACCGTTGCACGTGCGTGGCAGACGCGGATGTGGGGGTGGGGAGTGGAGATCAGAGGTGTGGGGCTGGGAGGCGAAAGAGAAAGAAAGAGAGAGAGAGGGGGGGACGTGGTGGAAGAGAGAGAGAATTGAAGCAGGGCCGGATGGAGGATGGTGATGACTGACAAGAGGGGGTTGGGTTTGGGTTTGGGTTTGGGTTTGGGTTTGGGTGTTGTTGATTACTGTATGTCACTCATGCATGATGGCCACCCTAATTTTCCTAAGCAAAAAGCCATTGCTGGCCGCGCGGGTTGCTTCTTCCTCCTCCTGTCTCCTGTATGTATATCTGCGCTGCTGATCCGGCCATGAGGTTAATATGGAGGTTAATCATATATCGATAATGGACAGCTAGCTAGCAGCTGATGGAGCGCGTTTATTTCCATTGCCATTTCCGATTGGCAACTCGCCGAGTTCAAACACACACACACACACACACACGGATGGACCCCGATATTTGCCGATTGGTGTGAACGCGTGCATGGCCCGTGATCAAACCTACCTAAGAGAGATCGAGATGAGAGATGATGCAACCGGAAGTGGAAAGTTTGTACGCTTGGCGAGAGCTGGACGACTGACCTAAAGAAAGACTCCGTTTGGTACAACTCAATTTTAATAGTAATCCTTTTTTTTTTAGAAAATAGCTTCATAAACAATTTTCTAGGTGAAGCTGAGCTATTTTGAAAAAAAATGTTTGACAAAACAGTTTTAACAACAACTTTATTCATACTTAGGAGAGAGAAATGAGGGTGTAAGCCATGAACAGCTAAATTTTTTACTTTCATATCAGGTTATGCTTTTGTGAGAGAGAATAAAATAGTTTAATAGGTGAAACTGTTTTGAAAAAAAGGTGTTTAGTAAATAAAACAACTCACAACAATATCTCACGAAGGTGTTGTGGGCTGTACCAGACATGTCTTTATTATTTGGCGGCGTGCGAGGCCGGGGTATAATATATAATTTGGGGAAATAAAATAAAATCAAGCTGGACGGTACTAAATAAATTATATCCCGCGGAGTGCTCAGATCATCACCATCATGCACCATCCGTGCCCTGAGATAGATCTCCTTAATATTTTTCTACTGCACATGCATGCCCTGCTAGGGTGCTATATATATGTATGCATATCCTCTCTTGCGTGCACTACTCCTTTTCCATATGATTATCAATTATTCCATCATCTATAAACGCCCACCCGTGACAGCACATTGTTCATGCTCGTATCATTTCCCTTTCATGCATACAAATATTTATATTTATATTATATATATTCCACAATTTCAAACGGAATTCCTCTCTCTATATATATATAGCTAGCATGCATGCATGGTTTCATGATAACTGCTTTACCAAAATTGCCTTTTTGTATTTTTCTAGAATGCTCCTAGGATTGTTTGTGCATGCATGTTTTCATTTCTAAGGGTTCACCCACGACGATAATTATGTTTTCCAAGAAAAAAAAACTAAATAGAGATATATCTGGCCTCCGAACAGGGAGGGAGGGAGGGTAATTAGTATTCAACCAGTATAATATGCCTGCTGGTAGGCCCACTCCTCCTCACTCGTGGGGCCTTGGAATGATGAGCCCAAAGAGGAGCTAAAGAGGGCAGAGCGGCCCCTTTTCCCTTTGAGCCGAGACACGCCTGAGAAACGCTAGAAAGCCCCCCACAAACGCACCCGTCCCACAATTGTCCTTCTTATCACTTACAGTACAGTACATATCTTATTACTTATCAACCTGTGAGCAAGAACTTCTCTGTTTATTGCTAAAAAATAATAAAATTAAATCCTAACGCATCAATACAAGCATAATATTTAACTATAGTAAAAAAAGTTTAGTAATAATGATGCTTGTATTTTTTCTCCTTCTGTTCTTCTCTATTTGTCAATAAATTAGTTATTATTTTCTCATCCATCTGTGGTTTTAGACCGCTACTCCGTCCGTCTGAAAATAATCAATTCTAAAATAGTACCAGATCCAAAAACCATCTTAACTTTGATCAAGTTAGTTATTTGCATAGTACCTCTATTTTGTGTCACATGTGACTATTCATACTTTTTTCCTATAAATTTGGTCAGATTATAGATAATTTGACTAGGTACATATATAGAACCAGAATTCCATTCTTTAATGTACGGAGGCAGCATTTACCTAGGTTTGATGTTTCGATTAAAAGCATCCAACTGCAACGAGTTTACAATAAAAGTAAATGCTCAACTAAGTTACTGTGCCTTTTTTTGTTTTATTTGATCGAATCCGAGGATGGCATCCACATATATAAATCACACGGCTTTTCACATAAGAGGTGACCATCCAGAGAGACAAGAGAGAGGAGCTCTATGGCGCCAAGAGTCCTGCGCCACCACAACCATCACATGTGGCCTCTTCAATTCAATGATGTACTCGAGAGAGTCCAGCAGGCAGCTGTGAGTGAGGTCTCTCCCTATGTGCATTGGCATGGAAGACGATGGATGATGGATGAGTAGAGGTATTATTATTATTATGTACACCATGCATGTATGTATGTGTTGATATCGTGGGTAGACGGTGGCGGGGCAGCGGAGCGATGGGGCGGGGAGACATCGCAGGTGCGGGGTGTCAGAGCGGGGAGCATCTAATGCTGCTGACAGCTCATCCCCAACAGCGCCAACCAGGTCTCTTCACTCACCTCCACACACTCACACTCACTCTCACACACACTACTACTAGCTAGCCTCTGCTGCTGCTGTTTCTGATGAGCTGCTGAGCTGCTGCATGCTGTCTCTCTCTCTCAAAGTCGTTCAAACAGAACAGAGAGGCCAGGCAAGGCAAGGCCGCATGCATGCTACTCCTGTCGTCTCCATTTCCAAGGATCATCATGTGTTAATCACAAAACGATGCTCCACTCATCGCTGCTAGCAACCAGAGTCCCCTATGGCTTAGGCCTTGTTGTTCAGTTCACAACATTGTCCAAAATTTTTTTGCGCAGTACAATCTGTACACGCATACATGAAGCATTAAATGTAGGTAAAAAAAATAACTAATTGTACTTTTAGTCTGCTCATGTCGAGACGAATCTTTTGAGTCTAATTAGGTCATGTTTGGACAAAGTTTGTCAAATAACAACGAAAGTGCTACAATAACTTTTCGCCAAATATTTCGCGAACTGAACAAGCCCTTAGCTTAGCTACCGGCCGGCCAGTGTGTGTATAGAGTATAGACGATCGATCGCTAATAAATACTGTATCATCGATGACCAAAGTGCTTGCTAGCTACTGTACCTACAAGTCTACAGCCTTACATACCTCTCGTGTACTAGTACATGCATGCATTGGCAGTGGCACCTCACGTTCGAGCTTTGGCTGGCTGGCTCCAGGACTAGTCCTCCACAGTCCACACACACCTTGCCTTGCCTTACATCATCACTCACCCCCCCATTAAAAAAAATCAAGTAATCATTACTATTAGAACCATGAAGTCAAAGATTAAGAACCTGTTTACACTTTAGAGCTAATAAAGCTCTAAATAAACAGGTGGTCTAAAAGTAGATCCAAACTTTAGCCCACCTCAACTTTTGAGCTTTAGACCTAAAATGTAAACTAAAACACTCTAAAGTTTTTAGAGCTCTAAAGTTTAGATAAGAGGATCCAAACATACCTAGTTCCACTTAACAAAACCATAGAATCACTAAGCCGTTAAATCCCGGAATTAAATCCAAGAAAAATGCGAACACCTGTGTCAAGTCGAGAATTTAAACCCTAGTGAATAGGTTCTACCACAAGTCGCAAGTCAGAATAAGTTAGATTTGTACTTTGTTTGAGTTTCGGAGAGAAGCTATATAACAGGTTGTAACAACAGCAACCATAGAGTTCTTTTTTTGTGTGTGTTGAAAAAAATATTACTCCCGACTCTAAAACCGATAGTGACAACTATTTCCTTCAGAAATTCTGAAAAATAAAGTCAACTTGCTAGCTATATGAACTAAAAAAAAAGATAAAAAATAGAAACCTGATATGCACTACTAGAGAATAGGCCTTTGGATGATCTATCAACTGAGCTTTAGTCTCGACAAAAAATTGCATTCGAGACTAAAGACTTTTAGTCTCGGTTGGTAAAACCAACCGGGACTAAAACCTTTAGTCCCGGTTGGTAATACCAACCAGGACTAAAGGGTGACCTTTTACCGTTTAGTCCCGGTTGGTCCTTTTAGTGTCGGTTGGTGTTACCAACCAGGACTAAAGGTTCTTCACGAGTGAATTCAAAAGAAAAACGTCTACAATATATTATGCGGGTTGTGTAGCTGAGTTGGTAAGTGTGCGCGAGGCGAGAGGTGCTGAGTTCGAATCTCACAGACCCATATTTATTTTTTCTCGTGGGAGCCTTTAGCGCCGGTTGAGAAACCTTTAGTCCCGGATTGCTAGGCTAAATTAAAGCCCGTTCCCAACTAGCCCAACCTTTAGTCCCGGATTGCTAGACTAAAGCCCGTTCCTAACTAGCCCCTCTCTGCAGTAGTGATGTTATTATAGAAAAATGGGTAAGCATATACACATAAATCAAAGAAAAGAACGTGAGTTTTTAGCTCTTCATGAAGAACTATTTTATCATCATCTCTTATTTTTGTTGAATACATATTCTATGAACTAGCTAGCTGTTTCAACGCTGCCCTTACAACATCATACATGCTCACAGATCCCGGTGAGAGCAAAGCAAAGGAGTTACGAACCGGGTAAAAAAATGCGTTATCTTGGGTCGTTATTATTACAACACAGTTTGAATTAGGTTACAACAAACACGTACAGTGCTAGCGCGTACTCCCTTCATATTGAAAAACCTAATGTTTTGGACAAGGTTTGAGTTAAATATTGAGAATATAAATCATAAATAACTTTTAAATTATTGAGTTTAGAGATGTAAAAATCATCACTTTCCAATAAATATTTTTAAAGAAATAAGTGGTCAAAGTGATGTTTTGGAGACCGTGTCGCGGTTTGAAATATCAAGTTTTTCAATACGAAGGGAGTACTAGTACATGGTAATAATAATTAAAACATTCAGCACTTCAGCAGCAACAGATGTGGGACGCACACCATTCATTTTACGGCGTGCAGAAACATCGAAAAGTTCACTATTCTTCTGTACGTATACCACCGTCCAGTGTTATTTTGAATTTTGTCGGATTGGACGACGATCTCATCGACGATCATCGTTTCCGTACGGCTGTGTTTTTTTGTGCTGCAGCATGCATGGCATGAAATGTTGGTCGATAAAATCGTCCCAATAGTATAATATCTACACTGTTGCTCATCATGTGCACAGCACAGTAATCATATCACTAAAATACTAATGTACGTGTTGTTGTCGTTAACTTGTGTCGCGCTGTACGTGGATCATCATCATCATCAGATTCAGTTCATCGATCTCCATGCATCAATGTTGTGTTTTTACTACTAATCAAATACAACTTAGCGCCTATATATATATATTTGTTTCTATGGCTAAAATTTTAGTCTTGTACTTTTTGCTAATTTTTTTTGTCATGGGATCCAAATAGGTTGGCAAAAGTTAGCTAATTGGTAAAATTTTTGCTATATTCTTGTCTCTCAAGGTTGACAAAAGATGGCTAAAAGTGTTAGGTTTAGTTCCACATCGGATATCGATGGTGGGGGAGCACAACATATAAGGCGTGACAGTCCTCACCTATTAGACTAGTCTTTTGGGTTGAGTTAGGCCCAAAGCATGATATGTTGTGGGCTCCGTTGGACCTGGGCCCGTGGGACGCCGACTCGTGGGGATATTGAGTCGGGCCAGATTGTTGTGAATGACGACGTGGAAACGAGGAAGAACACAAGATCAAACCATAGAGAGACAAGATTTAACGTGGACAACCCCCCAATGCCCCAATGCGGAAGGTAAAAAACCACGGGCGCCAGCCAGCAAACACTCCTCACTATAATCAAGAGTTCGGGTACAACGCCGTATGACGGCTTACAAGTGAATCAAATCAAGGCGAAACCCTAACAACGGGTATGTATACCGTTCCGCGGGCTACGGCGACGGGCCTCCGCTTCGCTTCGTCAGAAGTCAGCCAATATAAAGACCAACTGAATTTGGAACATATGTAACAAAAAAAATGCATTTACTCTATTTCTCTTTCCTCTCTCTTGGACCGTACCTTTTAGCACTTTTTAGCCGATGCCAAACAACTCAGGGCCTGTTTGGTTGAGCTGTGGCTGTGGGAAAAAGCTGCTGTGGCTGTGAGCTGTGGAAAAGCTGCTGTGGGCTGTGAGCTGTGGAAAAGCTGAAAGTTGTTTGGTTAAACAAGTATAAAGTATATCTTCTACTTTTATTTTTTTAAATAATTATAAAAACGTTTTTTATTTCACCTATTTTGAAAAGCTGAAAGCCAAAAGCAGGGTCAAAACAGCTTTCAAAAATGTACTACGGAAAAGCTCCAACTTCTGCAAAAGCTGCTGCCAGTAGCACCCCTTTGGTTGGGCTTTTGACGTTTTTTATTTCACCTATTTTGAAAAGCTGAAAGCCAAAAGCAGGGTCAAAACAGCTTTCAAAAATGTACTACGGAAAAGCTCCAACTTCTGCAAAAGCTGCTGCCAGTAGCACCCCTTTGGTTGGGCTTTTGGCTTTTGGGGCCAAAAGCCAAAGCCAAAAGCCCAACCAAACAGGCCCTCAGCAAGATAAAGATAAAAAATAGCTAGCTTTGCGATCAATTAATGCGCGCGGATGGTAGCAAAACATGCATCGACAAAAATCATGTACTCCCTCCGTACCCATATTAGTTGACGTTTAGGACAGCGACACGGTCTTCAAAACACAACTTTGACCTCTTATTTTTATAAAAATATTTATGGAAAAGTGATATATACTTTTATGAAAGTATTCTTCAAGACAAATCTATTTATATAATTTTTATATTTGTAAACTTAGAAACTTAATAGTTATTGATGATTTATATTCCCAATGTTTGACTCTAATCTTTTCTAAAACGTCAATTAATATGGGTACGGAGGGAGTAGTAATTTACATACATTGTCACAGATGCCACTGTTTGTTGCATTCGTAGTATATATTCGTACATATCTGGATTAAAGTCGCTCGACAGAATGCGCAGAGAAATACTAGGCAATAGTAGCAAGCTGCTGCTGAATGCTGATGATGGTCCCGGCAGCCGGCCGGTCAAACAAGCAGGCGCGGCCACTGTACGTCTGCTCGATCTATCGCCAAATAATATCGATCTAACCATGATGGCTGTTGTAATGCATGCATGCAGTAACTGTAATTCATCCATCATGCATTTATAATGGCTTACCGTCGTGACGATGGGACTGATCTCACCACAGCATTGCTGAAAGCCAAACTGGCAAAATTACCTTTTTCCACGCGCGTATGTTTCTGTCTCATCCCTGTCCAAAGCTTAAAAAAAGGGCATCTCTTGTAAAAACATATTTCGATCCACTGCAAGTTATGTTACAAGCATAATCCCATATTCCTTGTCAGGCAAAATTTTTTTGGGCTTAACTATGTTTACCTTTCACAAATTTTCAGTTATGTAATTAATTATTCTATATATTAAGGTGGAAACTAATAAGCGCACATGTTTGTTCGTGGCCAAACAGCAGTGCTACGCCGTAGTTTAGATATGCCACAATTTCTCAGACTGTTGTTTGACACAATTACATCTTCTCTAGCCCACTTGTCATTGATCAATTTCGATAAAGTTACCCTTGCCTAATGTGTGGCAAACAAACTGTTAGCTACAGATTTGACAGATTGTGTAGTGCATGTCAAGCCGACAAGCAAGATGCAAATACTCATCCAACCAAAGCCTTTGTGTCAACGTCAAGAGAGTTAGAGCTACTTCACATGGATCTATTTGGGCCAACAACATATGCTAGCTTGGGTGGAAATCTCTATTTCCTAGTGATTGTTGATGATTATTCGAGATACACTTGGGTATTCTTTCTTCATAACAAATCCGAAGCAACTCCTTCATTCAAGAAGTCTGCCAAGAGAGCTCAAAATGAGTTTGACTTGAAAATCAAGAAGATAAGAAGTGACAATGGAAGAGAGTTTGACAACACCCACATTGAGGAATTGTGATGAAGTTGGGATCAAGCATGAAGTCTCCGCAACCTATACACCACAACAAAATGGAGTAGTTGAGAGGAAGAACCGAACACTAATCACCCTAGCAAGGACAATGCTAGATGAGTACACTACACCGGAAAGATTTTGAGCGGAAGCAATCAACACCGCTTGCTATGCATCAAATTGGTTGTTCCCCCATCGTCTCCTTGCCAAGACCCCCTATGAGCTACTCATCAACAAGAAGCCGGATATATCTTTGTTTAGAGTGTTTTGGGTGCAAATGCTACATCTACAAGAAGCGCCAACACCTAGGGAAGTTTCAACGCCGATGTGATATTGGTTTTCTTGTTGGTTACTCATTGAAGTCCAAAGCATATCGAGTATTCAACCATGCCACCGGGATGGTAGAAGAAACATATGATGTGGAATTCGATGAATCTAATGGCTCTCAAGGAGAGCATGAAAATCTTGATGATGTAGGTGATGAACCATTGAGGGAAGCAATGAAGAACATGCCGGTTGGAGCCATTAAGCCTAAAGATGATGATGATGATGTGCAAGTCATTGACAAGCCATCCTCATCCAATGTACCACATGATGATGACAAAGATGGGAGGAATCCATTTGAAGATACTCATGTCTCCCATGATCAAATGGTGGTACAAGCTCAAGATGCTGATGCTCCACAAGCGACCCCTCAAGTGGTTGATCAAAGGACTACTCCTCTACTACAAGCTCATCCTCAAGATCTCATCATAGGGAGTCCAACAAGGGGTGTAATGACTCGATCTAAAAAACTTGCTTTATTTATTGAACATCACTCCTTTGTGTCTCTTGTTGAGCCTACCATTGTAGATGAAGCTCTAGGTGATCCGGATTGGGTGAATGCTATGCATGAAGAATTAAACAACTTCACCCGCAACCAAGTTTGGACACTTGAAGAGTGACCCAAAGGCGCAAGAGTCATTGGAACAAAATGGGTGTTTAGGAACAAGCAAGATGATCAAGGCAATGCTAGTGGCAAAGGGGTTCTCTCAAGTTGAAGGTTTGGATTTTGGAGAGACCTTTGCACCGGTTGCAAGACTCGAAGCCATTCGTATCCTCCTTGCATATGCATCACATCATGACATTAAATTATATCAAATGGATGTGAAGAGTGCATTTTTAAATGGCTTCATAAATGAACTAGTCTATGTTGATCAACCTCCCGGGTTTGAAGACCCTAGATATCCTAATCATGTTTATAGGTTGTCCAAGGCGCTATATGGGCTCAAGCAAGCCCCAAGAGCATGGTACGAGCGCCTCCGGGACTTCCTCATTGAGAAGGGCTTCACCATTGGGAAGGTCGACACTACACTATTCACCAAGAAGCTTGATGAAGAGATCTTCATTTGTCAAGTCTACGTTGATGATATCATCTTCGGGTCAACAAATGAAGCATATTGCAAGGAATTTGGTGACTTGATGTCAAAGGAGTTCGAAATGTCCATGATTGGCGAGCTCACATTCTTCCTAGGCTTCCAAGTCAAGCAATTGAAGGAGGAGACTTTCATATCTCAAGAGAAGTATACAAAAGACCTCCTCAAGCGCTTCAACATGGATGATTGCAAGCCTATCAAGACTCCAATGCCAACAAACGGACATCTCGACCTAGATGTGGGAGGTAACCCGGTTGATCAAACTCTCTACCGTTCTATGATTGGTAGCTTGTTATATTTGACCGCATCTAGGCCCGACATCATGTTTAGTGTGTGCATGTGTGCTCGCTTTCAAGCCGATCCTAGGGAATCACATCTCATAGCAGTGAAGAGAATCCTTAGGTACCTAAAGCACACCCCAAGCATTGGCCTTTGGTATCCCAAAGGAGCTAACTTCCAACTCGTTGGGTATTCCGATTCGGATTACGCGGGTTGCAAAGTAGATAGAAAAAGCACATCCGGAGGGTGCCATTTGCTTGGGAGATCACTAGTTTCATGGAGTTCGAAAAAGAAAAATAGTGTGGCCTTGTCTACCGCCGAGGCGGAATACATAGCCGCGGGTGCTTGTTGTGCACAAATCCTTTACATGAAACAAACCCTTTTAGACTATGGTGTAGTTCTAGAAAGGGTACCTTTGTTGTGTGACAATGAGAGCGCGGTTAAGCTTGCTAACAACCCGGTTCAACACTCTCGCACAAAGCACATAGATATTCGCCATCACTTTCTTAGAGACCTTGTTTCCAAGAAAGACATATCCTTAGAGGGAGTTAGAACCGAAGATCAATTGGCGGATATCTTCACAAAACCCCTAGATGAAAACACTCTTTGTAGATTGCGAAGTGAGCTTAATGTGCTTGATCTAAGTAACTTCATCAAAAGGTGAAAGGGGGTTGTCTTTGCATTGCATTGTACCATATGCCATGGTTAAATTATGCTATGCACATAAGCTTGTCAGGCATGGTTAAGATAACCGCCCTAAAAAGCGTGTGAAGAAGCTTACCCATGAGCAAACTTGACAAGCAACCTAGATTCAAATTCCGTATTGCATTGCATATGCATGTGTGTTGCTTTGTCGTTTCTTTTCAGTTAAGTTTTGAGCAACCGCTGTGTTCGTCCACCGCTAGGGGGAGCATTTGAAGCTCCTAATGGTTGAGACCCTTAGTTTTTGTGGCCACATGTTGTCTCCTTGGGATTTATTGCCTATTTTACCTAAAAATGATATATAGCTTATGGCAAAATACTTATAAAATTGATGGTTTATGCGAGGATGCTCATACTAGGTTCCAACTGGTGTTTATTTGCCTCTTATTTGAGTTGGAACTTGGTTGGGAAAGGGAGCCGCAACGGAGATCTTCGAAACAAGCCAATATGCAGCATCGGACGCTGCATCGGACGCTGGCCCCAGCGTCCGATGCCCCCACTATACACAGCCCCGGCTGGAACAGTGTTGGGGTCGCGTCCCATGTGTCCCCATCGGAGCGTCCGAGGCTCCATCGGACGCTGCCCAACGTCCGATGCCGAGGCAAAGGACGCGTCTGATGTGTTTTTGGCCGTTCTGGAGCTCTCTGGACAGGCATCGGAGCGTCCAATGTGAATCCACCGGCGCGTCCGATGCCCCTTTAAGCGGTGTCGTATGTTCTTCCTCTCGCTATCCGGCCCCACTCGTCATTCAACCTCTCCGTCTTCCTCGCGCTCGCCGAACCCGCGCCCGCCACCGCCCTGAACCCTAACTGCCCCTCGCCCGAGCTCCCCACGCGCCCCCGCCGCTAGCCGCCGCGCCCCACCTCGCCGGCCGCAGCAACTTTGCCGCCCAGCCACCCGCCACCGCACCCGCGAGCGCGCGCGCCCGTCCCTTTCCGTGCTCGCCGAAGCTCGCCAAGGCTCGCCGACGCTCGGGCCCAGCTCACCGGAGTCCGTCCTCCCCATCCCCAAGCTCGTCCTCGTCTCCGGCACACGATTTCCCAGCTAGCAATACCTCATGTGAGCATCTTCCCCACCTCCTTTTTACCCTGCTCACAAGGTGTTCGACGAAATGCTCCAACAAACGTTCCACCTTGTTTTGACCCTCGTTTCACTCCAAACTCCTTGCAGTTCCTCTCGGTGTGACGTGTGGGTGCCCGAACGTCCGTGCCTTACCTCTCTCTTGGGTCGGTTCGTCGATTGTCAGGTAGCAAAGCCCATTCCATTCCTTATCTTCATGCTTTGCTTCCATAGTTTCTCTCATCTCTAGAATACATATTCTTATATATCTCCCATCTATTCTATGCAGCGAGTCAGTGTCAGTTGGCAGCTTGGTCAGTTGAGCCGTGTCTGATAACCCGAGGCCAAGCCCGCGGGTAAGGATTGAGGCCAAGCCTCACGAGTGACAACGCAGTTGGGTGTCCGTGTCAGGGGGAGCTTCTTTGTCAGTTTGGGTTGTCAGTTTGCTTCAGCGGCAGTAGTTCTTTCAGCGGCAGTCCAGCTCTCTTCAGCGTCAGTTTTACTTGTTCTTGTCAGCTATGCGCTGCAAGAACGTCAGCGGTGCACCAGGGAGCTCTCCTCCCTGTCCCCCCTTCTGGTCAGAGGCCCGGGAAGGGGAAGTTGATCACGCGCAGCAAGCGCTCCAGGGAGCAGAGGGAGGCAGACCAGGCACGAGAGGTTGTAGTCGCCGCAAAGCGTGCTGAGCAGGCTGGCCGTACGAGCGGACTCAGGATTGAGGACCAGTTGTCCCCCGACCAGCGCAAAGCAGTTGAGGACGTTGAGCGGTTCCACCACTCTCCGACTGGCACGCTTATGGTTGCCGGTCGTCGGACGACGTTCACCTCACCAGAAGTTGAGCCCCAGAGCTCGCAGCAGGGCCAGACAGAGGCCGAGGCAGCCGAGGCAGAGGCAGAGGCCGAGGAAGAGACCCCTGAGGAGGTTCCCCGACGTCGGTCCACCCGTCGCAGGACAGCGGTGCCACCCCGGCCCTATGTCCCTCTGCGCGGAGCAGATGCTCTGTCGAGGCGTGCACCCCCGCCGATCCCGCGACTGGACCTTCGAGCGGCCGCCTGCTCCCAGATATAGACACTCAGGCTCGTCCCAGTCGAGCAGTGGTTCCCGAGAGAGCGGCAGGAGCAGACAGGGGCAGACTTCTTCACAGTGCTGCAGGAGGATTTTTACCAGGGCTACAGGAACGCCGGTATTTGCCTCCGTTCCCAGCGAGTCTGTCCGCTAGAGGCCGTAGTCACGGCAGCCGGAGAGCAGATCCGCCCCATACTCACCTATCTACCTGGTCTGGCGGACCTTCTGGGGCGGTCTGGCTCGTATATTGAGCACTAGGTTTTTCAGTTCTACGCCTCACTCTGGGTACACCCGGACAGAGAGACCATAGAGTTTGCCTTTGAGGGAGAGCACTACAGACTGTTTTCTTCTGAGATCCGGGAGTGGTTTGGACTGAGACACTCACAGACCTGGATCCACGACCTGTGCTACGACCGGATAGAGCCACCCCGCCATCCTCATGGCGGTGCCCAGCCGTCGACTGACTAGGTCTGCCCCTGCTTTACTGAGCCCTTCGGCGAGCGTTCGAGTCGCGCGCCTAGGGATCTCACCCCAACGACTCGGATCCTCAACGAGGTTCTTCGGCGGACCTTGCTTCCCCAGGTTGGTTTCCGAGAGGGTCTTTCTCGCCTGCAGCTGTGGTTACTTGCGTATTTGGTCAGGCAGCAAGATTTCGACGTTTGGGACGTCATCTTGTGTGAGATGGAGGACACCATCGCAGAGGGCATCAAGGCCCGTAGGCAGCTCCCTTATGCTCATTGGATCTCATATATTCTATGGAAGGTAGCTGCCACTACTGGCTCTCACCCCAGTCAGTCTCTCACCGGCTCCGCGACTGTGTTCCCTGAGTATAACATGAGTCAGTTGTTGGGACACAGTCGGGACCATAGGCAGCAGGAGCAGCCGTCACCGTCTAGTTCACGCCAGAGACCTGAGGTCCCCGAGTCCGCACAGGAGCAGGACGAGACAGTCCGGGCCCTCGCCGAGCAGGAGTTAGCCGACCTAGAGGGTGGTGACACATTCATCACAGAGGACCCCACCGACAGCTCGGACGAGGACTACCAGCTCCCGCCCCACTACCAGCCTCGAGCACACGACTCACAGGCCGGGACGTCTGGTACTGCTTCCTCCGACCCCGTACTCCTTGTGATCTTAGCTCGGATGGAGGAGCAGCAGAGGACAGTCACACAGGATGTCCAGAGGCTCACCTAGGAGCAGCAGCGTCTGGCTCAGCAGCATGCCTTGGCTCAGCAGCAGGCTCAGGAGCACTCAAACGCCCTGCAGCGATAGATGATGGCCCTACAACAGCAGACTTTGAGCTTCATGGAGAGACTTGCCAGCGGACCTCCTCAGTGGCAGTGGCAGCAGCCCCCTCCCTAGCACCAGATTTAGTGGCAGCCACCGGTACCACCTCAGCCGCAGCAGCAGTTTGGACAGCCACCACAGTTTCAGCAGCAGCTCGCGGGCCCCAGCTCTTCACAGTTTACAAGCTACACTACACCTCCTGGTGGGGCCCCGCTCTTCAGTCCTCTGCGCACCGGCTTCACTCCGCGCCCGACAGAGTCCCTCTATGCGACGACTACCTCAATGACTCGGGATCTGTCGGCTACCTTCAGTGAGCTTACTGGATTTCCTACTCCAGATCTTCCGGATCCAGTGCGGACATCGACGGCTCCTGTGACCTCCACCACAGAGACCTTACCGAGTTCAGTCGCATCCTCAGAGCAGACCGAGCTTGTTCCGTCCGAGACCACGATGACAGTGCAGCCTGAGTTACCTCTGATACACGAGCTTCCGCACTCCGACACTCAGGCTGACACCGCTACCGATACTGAGACGGCTTCAGCGCAGGCAGAGCAGACAGAGCAGGCCCAGCAGACAGAGCCGACCAGGACCGCTTCGCCACCGCTTCCAGCTCCTGAGGGTCTGTCTGTTGGGGCCTCTTCTGTGGCGGAACCGTCCTGATTATAAGAGCTCAAGTATTATCTTAGCCAAATCCGTCTGACTTCGACCGATACTTGAACCCATACAACCCCGGTAGTCCGGAAATCTCGAAGGATTTCTAACACCATACATCATACAGGATCGCATCGTTCAAGGATTACATTCGTAAAGATACATCATAACGAAAACGAAACCGAATTTAAAATATCAGAGTGCGAATTTAAAACGGAGTTATTACAATACCGAGTTTAAAAGTGCGGAAGCTGAAATAGTTTAAAGCACGACCACCACACATGTGGTCCAAATAAAACATTGTTTTGATAAATCCACTCGACACAACTCACTCCTCCCTTTTTAAGATAATGTGCCACTAGTAGTCTCGGTCCAGCAAAAGAAAAAGGGGAAAGCTTCTGGACGACCCTGCCCTGGGCCTACTCCTCATCACCTTCCACTGGGTAGAGGCAGTGCTTACAATAGCCGAAGTAGACCTGGCCATCTGCAACAAATGGGATAAACCCTGAGTACTGGAATGTACTCAGCTAGACTTACCCGTCCAACTGAAAATAAAGACACCAAGGACATGCAAGGCCTTTTTGGGGTGGAGCTGGGATCTTGAATTCGCGAAAAGCTCAATTTAAGATAAGCGAAGTATTAGTGAAGTTAATGAGCTGTCATCTTTTATACCTATTCCTTCTTCTAGGTTTGCACCTGAACTATTGCACACACTTGAGTCTAGCAGATAAATAATATAACCATATCCAGTTGACTTGTCCACATTTTAGTTGAACCTTTAGATATCACATGGAGTTGTATCGTGGTGAAGCTCGCCATAGTTTCCCACTAACCGAGGGAGACGGCGACTCGAATCGAATTCCAAACCAGCTGGTGAAAGACCTTTAATACCAGCCCACACTTTCCCCGTCGGGTCCATGCATTGGGCAACCGCTCGACGCTTGTTCGTGGTGGTAATCGCCGCGGTTCAAGCACGGACCGCCCAATTGGAACCTGGCGATGGCCTCACGCGGCAGATCGCAATTTCCATACTAGAGGGCACGACGCGGGTTGAGACCGGCCCGAACAGCTTCTAACCGGCTTTGGGGTCGATGATTATGGCACCGACATATCCCTAAGTAAAAGGGCGCGTTCAAAAATGAACGAGGGCCAACATCGATACAAACCTACACGATCCAACGGACGGACTGCCCCAAGTTTCCAAACTTGTGCCTTGCCTTCCAGTTGACCGTATTTCATTACTACTCAGGTTCTTTTCCACGATAGCAAATATAGCCAACCGTGATCCAATAAATACCCATCAGGGTATTACGGAGACATCCTTAACTACTACTTTTATTAAGCAGGCTAAACAATTCTACATTGCAAATAAATAACAGGATAACAAGGTAGATATTAATCAATCATCAAGGAATGGTAATGCAGCAAATAGGATTCATTCAACTCCTAGACCTAATGCATCACAATATAAAAGGACTCAAGTAATTTTAATTGTAAATACTGGGAGACTTAGAATGCTCCGGGGCTTGCCTTGGGTGAAGACCGAGGCCTCGTGGGAGGGGCACTCGGGCAAGTTAGTGTCGCTGGCGGGGTCGACTTCCTCGGCTTGCTGGAGCTCCGGGATCTGCTGCTCGGCGTTTGCCTCTGGCTCCTGATCGGGTTCCGGGAGTGTCGATCCTATTGCATGCGACGAATAATAAATATTTAAATACGGGGTGCGAGATGTGTGGTATGAGAAAGAGCATTTCTTGCAAACCAACAAAACCAACTTGTTGAACCATTGAGGTAAATACTCATTTAATTCATAAAACAAAATCCTTTTATTCACCTATTTCCCATTTAGTAAATCAAAAGAAACTTAGGTTTGAACTGCAAGTGCACTTTTCTGGACTCAGAAAAATCCACGAAAATTCCAGAAGGCAAACAACAGTTGCTGGACTCCACTGAACAAATTTCAGCCAAAAATAAAATACAGAACTGCAGATATAAAAATAACAAGCAAACTGTCCAAAAAGGTACTTTGAACTACAACCCTACTGTAAAAGGGTGCACAATTCTATATCATATTTTTTCCCAGATTCTATTTCATATTTTATGCTTATTAAGAAAGTCCCATGAACAGAAACATTATATTATTTCTTACATGAATTTTCCAAGGAAAACACAGAAAAGCACCTTTGTAAAGCAACTTTAGATTTCTCCATACAACAGGTCATGCTTTAATTTTTCTTAGCTTGAACATTATAAACAGAGACTGTACAAATTTTCCCACATTTTATCTTGACATATAAAACACCTTAACATTTATTCTAACAAATCAGCCAAAAAGGACTTTTAACCATAACAGAAACTTTTTCTACATAAACAGTGCATTATATATTTTTTACATGTGTAAAACAGGATAATAAACTTACTCAAAATTTTCCAAGAATTATCTCAACCAGAAAACATATATAACCATTTATCTTAGCAAAAGCATATAAACTGAAATAAAAGAAAACAGTAAAATTAACTCCTACCAAAAATACTTTTATATTTTTCCAGGGTAGATCTACTCATAAACAAACTAGCAAAACTGAAAGCACTCCATTTGGACTAACAAAACAGGATCTACAAAATAAACAAGCATTTACGAGAAATAGAAAAACATTTTGGAAAACGTTTTCTGGAAAACACTCGGCGTACGGAATAGGTGTGCTCGCTCGAGGCCCGGCTCGAACGAGACAGTGCCTGAGGGTTCGCTCGAGGCCTGGCTCGAGGCGCGGGCGAGGCGGACAACAAACGCCCGTCCGAGGCCTGGCTCGAGGGCTCGGGCGAGACGGAAAAACACACGCCCGTCCGAGGCCTGGCTCGAGGGCTCGGGCGAGACGGAAAAACACACACCCGTCCGAGGCCTGGTTCGAGGGCTCGGGCGAGACGGAAAAACACTCGCCCGTCCGAGGCCTGGCTCGAGGGCTCGGGCGAGACGGAAAAACAAACGCCCGTCCGAGGCCTGGCTCGAGGGCTCGGGCGAGACGGAAAAACAAACGCCCGTCCGAGGCCTGGCTCGAGGGCTCGGGCGAGACGGAAACAGGGGAGAGGTCTGACCGTCGATTCCTCGCCGACGGTGAGGTCGCCGGCGGGTAAACTAGGCTTGCGAACTCGTTTCGACGAGGCGCATCGAGTGGTGTAGGTGGTTTGGCTAGCGCACGGCCGGAGCATGCCGGCGGCGAGCGGCGGCGCACGGTGATGGCGGCAACGCGCGGCTACGCCGTTTCCGGCGGCGGCCGGAGAAATTGGGGGAGGCAAAAGCTCGAGTGAACCCTAAGGAGCACAGCTACGGGGTTGGTTTGGCTCGGGTGGCTCTAGAGGAGCTTGGCCACGAGCGAGGTCCGTGGCGGACGGCCATGGCGTTCGGCCGGGGAAGAAGATGTGGGAGAGAGCGGTAGCGTTGAAGCTAGGTGGTGTTCTCACCTTGCCTTGACTCGGTGAATCTCGAAGATGAAGAAGAAGAGTCGGTGGAGCTCGGGTTGGGGAAGAACGGCGTTGCGGCTCGGCGGTGGCGACTGACGGACCGAAAGAGGCGCTTCGTCCTCCGGCGGCGAAGGGGCTCGGTCGGGGACGACAACGTGCGCACGGCGTGTGCACGGTGTAGGCGGAGCGATGTACGGAGGGAATCGAAGGGAGGTGCTCCGACGAGGTCAGAACGGAGAGGGGTGGTTGCGGCGGTGGTCGCGGCGAGCGGGGAGCGCTCGGTTCGTGTTCGTGCACGGGCGAGAATGCGAGCGAGAGTGAGAGAGCGAGTGCGAGTTGTGTGCGCGGGTGAGCGAGGGAGTGAAGGGGTGCTCGGGGTTTTGATCGGCTTGACCGGCCAGTGGTCGTGGCGGGACCACGGCGGCGCGGTCGGCGAGGCAGCGCGGTGATGCCGTGCACGGCGAGCGGGTGCGGCAGGCGAGGCGAGCGGAGAGTGGCCGGGGGAGATAGCTTGCGTGCTCGGGTGAGAGAGGATCGAGCGAGGAGTGGCCGGCGAGGATCCTCGGCAGCATGCGGCGGCCACGTGGCGGTTGCGGCCGGCGTACGGCGCGGCATGTCAGCGGCAGCAGCGCGCGGCGCGCGCGGCACGCGGGCGAACGCTGGCGAGCGGCGCGGGGTGCGCGGCCGAGCTGGGCCGGCGCGCGCGAGTCGGGCCGAAAAGGCCAGATGGGCCGAAAGGTGGGGCGCGGGAGAAATCGTTTTCCTTTTTCTTTTTCCAAATTCTTTTCAAACTTTGACCACTCAAAAACAGTTTCAAAAACTCCAAACTAGGTTTTGACCCAAATATACAAGTTTCTCGAAATAATTTTCTCTACAACTTTCATATAGGACACTTTTTCTGAAAACCATTTTTAAATCCTCCACATAAACAAAGCCAATTTTAAAGTATAAACCATTTTGTTTGACTTATTTTTATTTACAAACTAATCTGAACTAGGTCAAAACTCCAACATGAAAAGCACTCTACTCAATATTCTCTATTTTATAAAACTCTTTGCCAAAACAGAAATCCACTCAAACAACCAAGTCCAATAGAAATCCAAATCCAAATAAATAAACAAAAGACAAAACACTCTCATGCTCATGAAATGATGCAATGCGTTGCTCATGTTTCTTTAGTAGCTAAATGCAGTGTCTTAATGCAGTGCTTGACACTAGAGTGTCACATCTTCTACCGACTCCGATGAGCTTCTCCACCAGTTTGAGTTCACTCAGCATACTCCGGAGACTGCACCTGGCTCGTCTGCACCACCTCCGCCCTCCGACGCTTAGTTTGGCGCTTGATGCCAAAGGGGGAGAGTGGATGAGTATAGCGATAGGGGGAGCGATGTGAGAGGGTTTTGACTTCTTATGATGTGTTATATTCTCATACGCTCTTTACTTATCGCATCTTTTGGCACCTTGATTTGTTATATATGTGTTCTATGGATCTCATGACATGATTGTGCTCACTATGATATATTATATGACATGTCATTTCATTTCACTCGATTACTTGCACTTAATTCTCACTTGTTATGTATTCGAGTTCTTTAGTCTTGCACTTGCTATTCACTCCAACTTGTTGAGTGCAGGATGATGGCATGATATGTATGAACTTGCCTCTAATCACTCTCTTATTCATTGCAAGTTCATACATGTCATGATTTAAAAACCTCTTCTACCTATACTCATCTTGTGTTGTCATCAATCACCAAAAAGGGGGAGATTGAACGCATCTTGGCCCCTAGTGGGTTTCGGTGATTGGATAAAACACAAGATTACTGTGACTAACGTGTGTTTTGCAGAAACAGGATTGAGTTAGGTCACGGTAATGGCGATGATACGGGCATATGGAGTTCATGTCCCCTGGCGATGGATATCATTTCGGTTTTCAAAGGACGGACGACGAAGACGGTGGTAGACTAGGCTAAGTGTCATATGGTGTTGGAGGACACTTAGGTAGTCTTAGGTCTTTGTTTTTCCTTTGGCCGTACTATAAAGGGGAGCGTGAATCAGTAGCTTGACCTAGATGAGTCTATTGAGGTAGGTGTGGTGCACACTTGTTATTTCATAGCCCTAGGTAGCTCAGAGAGATGCCTTATGTCAAGAGGAACAAAAGTCGTTAAGGCAGCGTCGCGATCCGAGTTGAGTTTGCCCTTGTAATGGGCATCAAACGCTGGCCTGGTGGACATCGGACGTGTCCGATGTCCACCCCGACTAGGGTTTAGTCTGGTGCGTGGCATCGGACGCACCGATGTGTTCACATTGGACGCACCCGTGCCACTGTTCAGGTGCGCGGGAACAGAGCACTGCATCGGACGCTGGCATCGGACGCTGAGGGCCAGCGTCCGATGTCCATGCAGAGAGGTTCCAGAGAGGATGAATCCACATCGGAGCGTCCGATGTGGTGGCATCAGACGCTGCCCAGCGTCCGATGTCCCTTTAACCAGTCTGACAGGGTGGTACAGTCGACCGTTGGTCGAGGTCATCGGCGTGTCCGATGCAAGGCATCGGAGCGTCTGATACCCCCGCAGAGAGCCCTGTTTGGTGCTCTTTTGGATGACTGGTTCGGGGAGTATTTATACTCCTTCCCTCCATCCATTAGAGTGTTCTTGCCACTTCCATCTGCTGAGAGACACATTGTGAGTGTGAGAAAGTGCAAGAGCCCCAGTGAGGTTGAGAGATTTGCTAATTGAGAGAATTAGACACCTCCTAGTGAGAATTGAGTAGCAAGTGTGCATCCATCCAACTCTTTGGCCTTGTCTTGGTCAAGTGAGAGTTCTAGCTTTTTACTCTTGGTGATCGGCATCACCTAGATGGCTTGGTGGCGATCAGAGAGCTTGGTGATCATCCGGAGGCTTTGTGGATGACCCAAGTCAAGTTGTGACCGGTAGCGAGCGATTCACCGAGACGGAGTGGCGAAGAATCATCTCGTAGTGAGCACTTGATCCTTGCGCGGATCAAGGGGGAGCGATACCCTTGCGCGGGTGCTCCAACGAGGACTAGGGGGTGTGCCGACACCTCGATACCTCGGCAAAAAGATCGTCGTGTCATCTCTACTCTCTTTACTACGCATTTACCTTTGAGCAATTCAATTCCGCATTTACTTGTTGTTCTTTCATAAGTTGAATTGCCATGCTAGAGTAGAAATGGTTTAGCGATAGTCTTTTGTGCAGTTGATTCTAGTCAAACACACTTCTAGGCACTAGGGGGTTAATTGGGGCTTGATAGGTTTTAATTCTTGCAAGAAGTTTTAGAAAAGCCCAATTCACCCCCCCTCTTGGGCATCTTGATCCTTTCAACCGACTAAATCGAATGTGGAACCCTTAGGATACCATAGGCCAAGATTAGGAGTGAGAACTAAATACCTAAAGATTCTCTTAACCGCCATCAAATGACATTCTTTCGGATTAGATTGATATCTTGCACACATACCAACACTAAGCATGATATCAGGCCTAGATGCACAAAGGTAAAGGAGGGATCCAATCATGGAACGGTATACCTTTTGATCAACTGGTTTACCCTCTTTGAGAAGATCATTGTGCACGATTGTTGGCATTGGTGTCTTCATGGGCTTGGCCTTGTCCCTGTCAAATTTCTTCAACATGTCTCTTGTGTACTTGGATTGGCATATGAACGTCCCTTCCTTAAGTTGCTTGATTTGAAATCTGAGGAAGTACGTCAATTCGCCCATCATAGACATCTCAAACCTATTTGTCATGATCCTACTAAATTCCTCACAATAAACTTCATTAGTACTACCAAATATTATGTCATCGACATATATTCGGCACACAAATATATCATTTTTGACTTTGCGAGTAAACAAAGTGAGATCAGCCTTCCCTATCTCAAACCCTTGTTGGAGAAGAAAATCCTTTAGACAATCATACCAAGCTCTAGGGGCTTGCTTGAGCCCATAGAGTGCTTTGGCAAGTTTGTAGACGTGGTTGGGAAACTTTGGATCTTCAAAACCCGGTGGTTTCTCAACATACACCAACTCGGATAGGGGGCCATTAAGGAATGTACTTTTCACGTCCATTTGATATAGCTTGAAATCAGGGTGAGTAGCATAGGCAAGTAATATACGAATTGACTCAAGCCTAGCTACAGGTGCATAAGTTTCACCAAAATCCAAACCTTCGACTTGAGTGAATCCTTGAGCCACCAATATTGCCTTGTTTCTTGTAACCGCGCCAAACTCATCTTGCTTGTTACGGAAGACCCATTTGGTTCCAATCACATTTTGATTTGGCCTTTCCACTATGGACCAGGCTTCATTCCGAGTGAAGTTGTTTAGCTCTTCTTGCATCGCCATCATCCAATCCAGATCATTTAGAGCATCTTCTACCCTGAGAGGTTCAAGAGAAGACACAAACAAGTAATGCTCACAAAAAGAAGCTAAACGAGAGCGAGTGACTACCCCACGTCAAATGCTTCCCAATATGTTGTCCACGGGATGGTCCCGTTGAACAGTATGATGCACCCGAGGATGGGGTACTAGTGACCTCCTTTGGATAGGTCCATCTTCATCGTCTTCATCATCATCATGTCCTTGATCATTGGGAGGATCAAGATCATGACCATGTGTGGAGTTGTCTCCATTTCCTTGTTGATCACCCTGTCAAACTTGATCATCATCTTAATGTGGTACTTGACCTTCGTTTGCATTTCCACCAATCGGAGTACTTGATGCGGAAGCTTCACCATGCACAATTGATTGCACATGATGGGTGAATAGGCTATTGAAAAATTCTACACACACTAAATGTAAACTGTCAGCAGCCAGTCGGAAGTTCCGACACCTACGTGGAAACTACAACAAGTGCAAAACTGAACTTTGAGCTAGAGCTTTCTTACAACCCCACAACCTAATGAAAGGGTGAGGGAGTAGAGACCCTTCCTTGATGTTGTATAGCCTTCCAACCGACGAACGAGTCCACCACCAAGTTAGTGACTTGAGAGAGAGAGAGAGTGAAACAATACAAGTGATATATGCAATAATCTCAACAACAAGAAGCACACGAGACACGAGGATTTATCCCGAGGTTCGTCCACTCCACAAAGGAGCTCCTACTTCCTCGTTGTTGAGGTGACCACAAAGGTCGGAGTCTCTTTCACCTCCTTAGCCTCTCTCAAAGAAACCACAAAGGATTCTTGAGCTTATCCACTAGAATCACAAGGGTAATACAAACACTTCGGGGAAACCAACACAAGAGCAAGGCTCTCCCGAAGAACGCCTAGCCGGCTAGGGTTACAAGAACCCAAGAGTAATGAATGCAAAATCAACCGGCATGACGAAGAAATCAAGTGCTCAAGCTTGCTAGATGTCAATCTCACTCAATCCACTAGCTCTCCACTCAAATCCTTGCAAGAATTGAAGTAGGGAAGGAAGGGGAGAGTTGGGAGGAGCCTTGAATGCTTGGGGTCGGTTTGGACAGAGGTTGGTGGAAGTAAATGAGTAGGGTAATGGTTGGAATAATGTAGAGGGGCATTTATAGGTCAACCCGCGGGCTGCTCAAAAGGTGAACGTCGGAACTTCCGGTCCAGATCTCGGAAGTTCCGGCGTCCACTGGAAACACTGTTCACAGAGGGTCAACAGTCACATTTTAACACAGTCGGAACTTCTGACGCAGATCTCGGAAGTTCCGGCGTACACCAAAACCACTGTTCACTACCGGAACTTCTGACGCTTGACGTTGGAACTTCCGACACTGGGAAGTCGAAACTTCCTGAAAGGACCGTGACGCCTAAGAGGGGGGGGGGGGGGGTAAATTAGGCAACTTAAAACTGCTACTCTAAACTATGGCCTCTAATTTGCACCTAAGCAAAACCTATGCAAGAAAGTAAACTATCTAATGTGCAACTAAGGTTTTGCTAAGTGTGTTTGCTATCTCTACCGCAAAAGGAGTTATGCAACCTAGTTTTCAAACCTATCAACTAGCAAGAGTAAGCTAGGAAAGGTAAAGTACATAAACAAGGTAGCAATGTAAATGCGGAAGCTAAAGAGCGTGATAGAGATGCAAACTCCCGTCGACGACTCCGGTATTTTTACCGAGGTATCGAGAAGCGCGCAAGCTTCCCCCTAGTCCTCGTTGGAGCCCCTCGCAAGGAATCCCTCGCAAGGGCCAAGCTCCCGGTCGGGTGACTCCGTGGATAGCTCCGGGCCTTCCCCACACGCAAGTGGGTCTCCAGTTAAGCCACTCGTGGCAAAGCCTCTCCCGGATGCTCCCCGCCATCTTCACTATCAAGTTTCCGGACGAAGCGCCGCGGGACTTGTTCCCTTCGGTACACGGAGGCGGCCACACCACAAACTCGGTTGGTGTGATCTCGCAAGACTACAAGCCCCGCTGATGTACAACCACGGTGCGCGCAAGCACCGGTAGATGAGAGGTTTTCAACCTCACTAAACACTAGGCCTAACACCTAGAGCAAGCGCAAAGCGGTGGTCTAACTAGCTTAAGCACTTCGCAAAGCACCTCTACTAATCACCTAGTATATCACTTAAGCACTTTGGTGGCTAGAGCAACTAAATATGTGTCTATACACTTGGTACACTTCCTTGAGCTCTGACCATTCTGATTTGGCCGGCCATGGGGGTATATATAGAGCCCCAACCAAATAGAGCCGTTTGGAGAAAGTCATGGGCTTCACAGCGAACCATCAGACGCTGGAGTCGTGACCATCGGACGCGTCCGATGCTCATTTAACGGCTAGATGCCAGCCTGGCACTGCGTCGCAACGGCTATATCAGCGTCCGATGGTTGATCATCGGACGCGTCCGATGTTCGCAGAGCCTCTCTGGAACCTCTCTGGATGGTCATCGAACGCAGGGTCCTGTAGCGTCCGATGTTAGCAACGGAGCGTCCGATGCTCGCTGTGCAGGTTTGCACAGTGTCACAGTCGCGTCCGATGCCTCGGTCTTCAGCGTTCGATGCCTCTGCTGGCGCTGACACGAGCTAGGGTTTACCAACAGAGCGTCCGACGCTTGCGTGGGCAGCGTCCGATGTAGCGTCCGATGTCCCTATCTTCTCGTTTCTTCATGATTTCTTGCGCCGTCTTGGTTCCATTCTTGTGCCTTGGACTTTGCTTGATCTTTAGGGTCTTCAACTGAGCTTCTAATATCTTGCTTGAGGTGTTGATCATCGGATCATCACATAGCCTTTGTCCAAGTCATATTTGCACCCTATTGGACTACAAAACAAACACTTGCAAACGTATTAGTCTGATTTGGTTATGTTGTTCATCAAACACCAAAATCCGAAGTTAAATGGTCCGAGGTCCATTTTCCTTACAATCTCCCCCTTTTTGGTGATTGATGACAACATGACCAAAGCAAGCAAATAAAAGATACAAAATTTAAAGATGCAATCTACTTGCTAGGATGCAATGCAAAGGCAAGATCATATGATATTTAAAAGATGCAAAATTGAAACATATTTAATCTAACATATCTTGCCCTTGTCATAGAGTCTCTTTTATGTGACTTTATGGATTAAGACTCCCCCTTACTCCATAAATCACTTCCTCCCTTTTTGAACCATTCCTATGAAGATAACCATAGAATTTTTTGAAAATTTGATTTTGGTTATTTTGTTTGTTTTAGTTTGGGCTTGATTTTGGTCCATACACATTTCTCCCCCTTTGGAATCAAACACCGAAAAGGAAGACATTAAAGCTCAAGAGAGGAAACATTATATAAGCTAAAACTCCCCCTAAGTATATGCATACATATGATGTAAGGCAAAAGCATATGCATAACCTGACAAATTAAAGTTCAAAGGAGTTTAATCTATATAATGCGTGGAGAAAGCATATAAGAGTACCAAATTGAAATCAACATAATGATATCGGTTTAGGAATACCACACGTAGATGCCAATTGGATGATCACCACACATGATGCTTATCTCCGAGAACTCCATTTTCCTTGCAATGAGACTACTACACACATGATAATCTTGAAAGTAGTGTTAGTCTCAAAGCTTCCAAATTATAGACAAGACTCCCCCTAAAAGTGTGCATACAAGTTTGAAATACTTGTAGGAGACATGCACATTGACTTGTAAGGTCAAACTACCATTTTCCATATTGATATTACAAGAATTGTGACATTAATTGAAGATGGTAATTGGGGTAGTTTATCTATAATTTGGACTTTGGCACATATAATATAAATACAAAGTAAAAGAAGCTATGTGTCGTGCTTCTAACCAATTAAAACCATGTAGAATTGCTCTAAGAATGTGAGTTATACCGAGCAAAACTACCATATGATAATCCTAATTTGCATGACAAAAGATATGAACATACTAATGCAAACATAGGCAAAGAAGGAACTAGATGCTAAAGAGATTGCAAGAATTTAAACCAAATGAAAATAATTGCAAGAATTTAAATCTAGTTACCTAACATGGGAGGGGGAACTTGGGTCCATAGTACCCACTATCATACTTGGCAATGACATGATCCAATGTGATGCACCCCACGAAATGCACCCAAAATTTTGCCAAGTCTCCAAATTCCCCGTAGTCCACTTGACTATTTACTTCCCTTTTGAGATCCAAACCTTTTTGGTGCTCTTCATGGTTGAGATGATGTCCTTAGGCACCCAAATGCGTTTGGCCCTATTGTTGGCTTGCTTGTTCACCTTGATGGCCACCACCTTGTCATTCTTCTTCTTTTTCAAAAGATAAGGTGTGGTGGCCTTCTTGTTCACCTTGTTGGTGTAGGTGTTGGAGAGCTTGCTTGTTTGCTTTTTGTTTTTCTCTTTCTTCTTTTCTCCCCCATGCTTCACCTTGCACTCATAGGACTTGTGGCCTTCCTTGTGGTAAAGGTAACAAACCACGGTTTGCTCCTCATCAAGCTTCTTCACTCCCTTGTTGGTGTTATCTTGATGAGTTCGGGTTTGCTTCCCCTTGCCTTTTGCTTGGGTCAAGTCCTTGGTGAGGCGTGCCACTTCTTGCATTAGTAGCTCATTCTCCATTGCAACTTCTTGTGTACATGTTTCTACAATGACATTCTCAACACAAGCTTGTTTGCATATGGGTGAGTCTAAATCAAGTAAATCAATGCAAGAAGTAGAGGCATCCTTTTTAGGCATATCAAAGATTGATTTCTCAATTTTAGGTGCCTCGGTGGGGTTTGCTCTGATGGTTTCAAGATTAGCAACTTTGTTAGTTAGCTCATCACAATGCTTGCACATAATTTCCATTTTAGCAAGCAAACTTTTGTAAGCTTCTTTTGTGCTAGCTAACTTTGCTTTTAGTTTTTCATTTTTCTTAGCAAGTTGCTCATCATTACTTGTGCTATCATATGTGCTTATACTAGCCTCAAGTTTCTCAATTTTATTAGATAGCTCAACATTTAAGTTTGAAAAAGTTTCATATTGATCTAGCATAGCATTATAGGCTTGTTGAGAACTATCTAAATTTTCTTTTAAGGTATTAATTTTCTTTTGTTGGCAAGTACAAGCTTTAGCATATTTAAGATTATCTTGCACAAGTTGATTGTAAGAAGGTAGCTCATCATCACTATCACTATCTCTATCTCTATCACTAGAGATATGGCTTGTGTTACCTCGTGCCATAAGGCACATACGTGAGGAGCTTGATGATGAGTGCTTGCGGCCATGCCTCTTGTGTTGGATTTCATCATCACTTGATGAATCATCCCATGTCTTGATGGTGGTGAGAGCTTTGGCCTTGCATCCCTTCTTTTTCTTGTCCTTGGGTGTGGGATTTTGTTTTGGACAATCTTCCACAAAGTGCCCTTTCTTGCCACATCTATAGCATCCCTTTTTTCTTTGCTCTCTTCTTTGATTGGTGAAGAGGCAATCTTCTATGGTGATGGGCACACCCTTGACATTGAGCTTGCGGATCATCCTCTTCACTCCTTTCATAAGCTTGATTGTTTCTTCTTCATCTAAGGAGGAGTCAGATGAGGTGGAGGCTTGATCATCACTTGATTCTTCATCTTCATCATCCTCTTCTTCTTCACTTGAGGAGCTTGAGCTTGTTTCAACTTGCTTTTTGCCCTTCATCTTGTTGTGCTCACATGAGAGAGCAATGTCTTTGCTTGATGAAGTGGCTTCTTCTTGACCCATCTTGCGTGACATCTCAAATGCCACCAATTTGCCAATGACAATGGCCGGGGTCATGGTGCTCAAGTCCTCCATGTTGTGGAGGATGGTGATGATGGTTGCATATTTGTTCTTTGGAAGTACGGAGATGATCTTCCTCACAATATCCGCATCACCTAGCTTTGTAATTCCTATAGAATGGAGCTCATTGATAATTAGATTCAAACGAGAATACATATCACGAACAAGCTCATTATCATTCATTTTAAAGGAATCATAGCTTGTTTTAGTTAGGTGATGTTTTTGCTCACGTACATTACTTGTACCATCATGGAGCTCATGTAGTTTTAACCAAATTTCATGAGATGTTTGCAAAGTAAAAACTTGGTTAAAGACATCCATGCTAATAAATTCAAACAAGCAATTTTTAGCTCTAGCATTAAGATGAATTTCTTTTTCATCACCCGCGGCAGGTTTTTCGGGATTCTTAATGGGTTTCATCCCGTCGCGGGTGACTCTCCAAACACCTAGATCAACGGCTTCTAAAAAGCAAGCCATCCTAGCACTATAGTAAGGGAAGTTAGTGCCGTCAAAGTGTGGAGGCCTAGAGGTATCCATCCCAACCTCTCTTAGGGGCGTCGGCTCGAAGGCGATTAAGCCAAGAGTCCACAAGAGAGCCAACCGGCTCTGATACCAATTGAAAGGACCGTGACGCCTAAGAGGGGGGGTGAATTAGGCAACTTAAAACTTCTACTCTAAACTATGGCCTCTAATTTGCACCTAAGCAAAACCTATGCAAGAAAGTAAACTATCTAATGTGCAACTAAGGTTTTGCTAAGTGTGTTTGCTATCTCTACCGCAAAAGGAGTTATGCAACCTAGTTTTCAAACCTATCAACTAGCAAGAGTAAGCTAGGAAAGGTAAAGTACATAAACAAGGTAGCAATGTAAATGCGGAAGCTAAAGAGCGTGATAGAGATGCAAACTCCCGTCGACGACTCCGGTATTTTTACCGAGGTATCGAGAAGCGCGCAAGCTTCCCCCTAGTCCTCGTTGGAGCCCCTCGCAAGGAATCCCTCGCAAGGGCCAAGCTCCCGGTCGGGTGACTCCGTGGATAGCTCCGGGCCTTCCCCACACGCAAGTGGGTCTCCAGTTAAGCCACTCGTGGCAAAGCCTCTCCCGGATGCTCCCCGCCATCTTCACTATCAAGTTTCCGGACGAAGCGCCGCGGGACTTGTTCCCTTCGGTACACGGAGGCGGCCACACCACAAACTCGGTTGGTGTGATCTCGCAAGACTACAAGCCCCGCCGATGTACAACCACGGTGCGCGCAAGCACCGGTAGATGAGAGGTTTTCAACCTCACTAAACACTAGGCCTAACACCTAGAGCAAGCGCAAAGCGGTGGTCTAACTAGCTTAAGCACTTCGCAAAGCACCTCTACTAATCACCTAGTATATCACTTAAGCACTTTGGTGGCTAGAGCAACTAAATATGTGTCTATACACTTGGTACACTTCCTTGAGCTCTGACCATTCTGATTTGGCCGGCCATGGGGGTATATATAGAGCCCCAACCAAATAGAGCCGTTTGGAGAAAGTCATGGGCTTCACAGCGAACCATCGGACGCTGGAGTCGTGACCATCGGACGCGTCCGATGCTCATTTAACGGCTAGATGCCAGCCTGGCACTGCGTCGCAACGGCTATATCAGCGTCCGATGGTTGATCATCGGACGCGTCCGATGTTCGCAGAGCCTCTCTGGAACCTCTCTGGATGGTCATCGAACGCAGGGTCCTGTAGCGTCCGATGTTAGCAACGGAGCGTCTGATGCTCGCTGTGCAGGTTTGCACAGTGTCACAGTCGCGTCCGATGCCTCGGTCTTCAGCGTTCGATGCCTCTGCTGGCGCTGACACGAGCTAGGGTTTACCAACAGAGCGTCCGACGCTTGCGTGGGCAGCGTCCGATGTAGCGTCCGATGTCCCTATCTTCTCGTTTCTTCATGATTTCTTGCGCCGTCTTGGTTCCATTCTTGTGCCTTGGACTTTGCTTGATCTTTAGGGTCTTCAACTGAGCTTCTAATATCTTGCTTGAGGTGTTGATCATCGGATCATCACATAGCCTTTGTCCAAGTCATATTTGCACCCTATTGGACTACAAAACAAACACTTGCAAACGTATTAGTCTGATTTGGTTATGTTGTTCATCAAACACCAAAATCCGAAGTTAAATGGTCCGAGGTCCATTTTCCTTACAATCTCCCCCTTTTTGGTGATTGATGACAACATGACCAAAGCAAGCAAATAAAAGATACAAAATTTAAAGATGCAATCTACTTGCTAGGATGCAATGCAAAGGCAAGATCATATGATATTTAAAAGATGCAAAATTGAAACATATTTAATCTAACATATCTTGCCCTTGTCATAGAGTCTCTTTTATGTGACTTTATGGATTAAGACTCCCCCTTACTCCATAAATCACTTCCTCCCTTTTTGAACCATTCCTATGAAGATAACCATAGAATTTTTTGAAAATTTGATTTTGGTTATTTTGTTTGTTTTAGTTTGGGCTTGATTTTGGTCCATACACATTTCTCCCCCTTTGGAATCAAACACCGAAAAGGAAGACATTAAAGCTTAAGAGAGGAAACATTATATAAGCTAAAACTCCCCCTAAGTATATGCATACATATGATGTAAGGCAAAAGCATATGCATAACCTGACAAATTAAAGTTCAAAGGAGTTTAATCTATATAATGCGTGGAGAAAGCATATAAGAGTACCAAATTGAAATCAACATAATGATATCGGTTTAGGAATACCACACGTAGATGCCAATTGGATGATCACCACACATGATGCTTATCTCCGAGAACTCCATTTTCCTTGCAATGAGACTACTACACACATGATAATCTTGAAAGTAGTGTTAGTCTCAAAGCTTCCAAATTATAGACAAGACTCCCCCTAAAAGTGTGCATACAAGTTTGAAATACTTGTAGGAGACATGCACATTGACTTGTAAGGTCAAACTACCATTTTCCATATTGATATTACAAGAATTGTGACATTAATTGAAGATGGTAATTGGGGTAGTTTATCTATAATTTGGACTTTGGCACATATAAGATAAATACAAAGTAAAAGAAGCTATGTGTCGTGCTTCTAACCAATTAAAACCATGTAGAATTGCTCTAAGAATGTGAGTTATACCGAGCAAAACTACCATATGATAATCCTAATTTGCATGACAAAAGATATGAACATACTAATGCAAACATAGGCAAAGAAGGAACTAGATGCTAAAGAGATTGCAAGAATTTAAACCAAATGAAAATAATTGCAAGAATTTAAATCTAGTTACCTAACATGGGAGGGGGAACTTGGGTCCATAGTACCCACTATCATACTTGGCAATGACATGATCCAATGTGATGCACCCCACGAAATGCACCCAAAATTTTGCCAAGTCTCCAAATTCCCCGTAGTCCACTTGACTATTTACTTCCCTTTTGAGATCCAAACCTTTTTGGTGCTCTTCATGGTTGAGATGATGTCCTTAGGCACCCAAATGCGTTTGGCCCTATTGTTGGCTTGCTTGTTCACCTTGATGGCCACCACCTTGTCATTCTTCTTCTTTTTCAAAAGATAAGGTGTGGTGGCCTTCTTGTTCACCTTGTTGGTGTAGGTGTTGGAGAGCTTGCTTGTTTGCTTTTTGTTTTTCTCTTTCTTCTTTTCTCCCCCATGCTTCACCTTGCACTCATAGGACTTGTGGCCTTCCTTGTGGTAAAGGTAACAAACCACGGTTTGCTCCTCATCAAGCTTCTTCACTCCCTTGTTGGTGTTATCTTGATGAGTTCGGGTTTGCTTCCCCTTGCCTTTTGCTTGGGTCAAGTCCTTGGTGAGGCGTGCCACTTCTTGCATTAGTAGCTCATTCTCCATTGCAACTTCTTGTGTACATGTTTCTACAATGACATTCTCAACACAAGCTTGTTTGCATATGGGTGAGTCTAAATCAAGTAAATCAATGCAAGAAGTAGAGGCATCCTTTTTAGGCATATCAAAGATTGATTTCTCAATTTTAGGTGCCTCGGTGGGGTTTGCTCTGATGGTTTCAAGATTAGCAACTTTGTTAGTTAGCTCATCACAATGCTTGCACATAATTTCCATTTTAGCAAGCAAACTTTTGTAAGCTTCTTTTGTGCTAGCTAACTTTGCTTTTAGTTTTTCATTTTTCTTAGCAAGTTGCTCATCATTACTTGTGCTATCATATGTGCTTATACTAGCCTCAAGTTTCTCAATTTTATTAGATAGCTCAACATTTAAGTTTGAAAAAGTTTCATATTGATCTAGCATAGCATTATAGGCTTGTTGAGAACTATCTAATTTTTCTTTTAAGGTATTAATTTTCTTTTGTTGGCAAGTACAAGCTTTAGCATATTTAAGATTATCTTGCACAAGTTGATTGTAAGAAGGTAGCTCATCATCACTATCACTATCTCTATCTCTATCACTAGAGATATGGCTTGTGTTACCTCGTGCCATAAGGCACATACGTGAGGAGCTTGATGATGAGTGCTTGCGGCCATGCCTCTTGTGTTGGATTTCATCATCACTTGATGAATCATCCCATGTCTTGATGGTGGTGAGAGCTTTGGCCTTGCATCCCTTCTTTTTCTTGTCCTTGGGTGTGGGATTTTGTTTTGGACAATCTTCCACAAAGTGCCCTTTCTTGCCACATCTATAGCATCCCTTTTTTCTTTGCTCTCTTCTTTGATTGGTGAAGAGGCAATCTTCTATGGTGATGGGCACACCCTTGACATTGAGCTTGCGGATCATCCTCTTCACTCCTTTCATAAGCTTGATTGTTTCTTCTTCATCTAAGGAGGAGTCAGATGAGGTGGAGGCTTGATCATCACTTGATTCTTCATCTTCATCATCCTCTTCTTCTTCACTTGAGGAGCTTGAGCTTGTTTCAACTTGCTTTTTGCCCTTCATCTTGTTGTGCTCACATGAGAGAGCAATGTCTTTGCTTGATGAAGTGGCTTCTTCTTGACCCATCTTGCGTGACATCTCAAATGCCACCAATTTGCCAATGACAATGGCCGGGGTCATGGTGCTCAAGTCCTCCATGTTGTGGAGGATGGTGATGATGGTTGCATATTTGTTCTTTGGAAGTACGGAGATGATCTTCCTCACAATATCCGCATCACCTAGCTTTGTAATTCCTATAGAATGGAGCTCATTGATAATTAGATTCAAACGAGAATACATATCACGAACAAGCTCATTATCATTCATTTTAAAGGAATCATAGCTTGTTTTAGTTAGGTGATGTTTTTGCTCACGTACATTACTTGTACCATCATGGAGCTCATGTAGTTTTAACCAAATTTCATGAGATGTTTGCAAAGTAAAAACTTGGTTAAAGACATCCATGCTAATAAATTCAAACAAGCAATTTTTAGCTCTAGCATTAAGATGAATTTCTTTTTCATCACCCGCGGCAGGTTTTTCGGGATTCTTAATGGGTTTCATCCCGTCGCGGGTGACTCTCCAAACACCTAGATCAACGGCTTCTAAAAAGCAAGCCATCCTAGCACTATAGTAAGGGAAGTTAGTGCCGTCAAAGTGTGGAGGCCTAGAGGTATCCATCCCAACCTCTCTTAGGGGCGTCGGCTCGAAGGCGATTAAGCCAAGAGTCCACAAGAGAGCCAACCGGCTCTGATACCAATTGAAAGGACCGTGACGCCTAAGAGGGGGGGTGAATTAGGCAACTTAAAACTTCTACTCTAAACTATGGCCTCTAATTTGCACCTAAGCAAAACCTATGCAAGAAAGTAAACTATCTAATGTGCAACTAAGGTTTTGCTAAGTGTGTTTGCTATCTCTACCGCAAAAGGAGTTATGCAACCTAGTTTTCAAACCTATCAACTAGCAAGAGTAAGCTAGGAAAGGTAAAGTACATAAACAAGGTAGCAATGTAAATGCGGAAGCTAAAGAGCGTGATAGAGATGCAAACTCCCGTCGACGACTCCGGTATTTTTACCGAGGTATCGAGAAGCGCGCAAGCTTCCCCCTAGTCCTCGTTGGAGCCCCTCGCAAGGAATCCCTCGCAAGGGCCAAGCTCCCGGTCGGGTGACTCCGTGGATAGCTCCGGGCCTTCCCCACACGCAAGTGGGTCTCCAGTTAAGCCACTCGTGGCAAAGCCTCTCCCGGATGCTCCCCGCCATCTTCACTATCAAGTTTCCGGACGAAGCGCCGCGGGACTTGTTCCCTTCGGTACACGGAGGCGGCCACACCACAAACTCGGTTGGTGTGATCTCGCAAGACTACAAGCCCCGCCGATGTACAACCACGGTGCGCGCAAGCACCGGTAGATGAGAGGTTTTCAACCTCACTAAACACTAGGCCTAACACCTAGAGCAAGCGCAAAGCGGTGGTCTAACTAGCTTAAGCACTTCGCAAAGCACCTCTACTAATCACCTAGTATATCACTTAAGCACTTTGGTGGCTAGAGCAACTAAATATGTGTCTATACACTTGGTACACTTCCTTGAGCTCTGACCATTCTGATTTGGCCGGCCATGGGGGTATATATAGAGCCCCAACCAAATAGAGCCGTTTGGAGAAAGTCATGGGCTTCACAGCGAACCATCGGACGCTGGAGTCGTGACCATCGGACGCGTCCGATGCTCATTTAACGGCTAGATGCCAGCCTGGCACTGCGTCGCAACGGCTATATCAGCGTCCGATGGTTGATCATCGGACGCGTCCGATGTTCGCAGAGCCTCTCTGGAACCTCTCTGGATGGTCATCGAACGCAGGGTCCTGTAGCGTCCGATGTTAGCAACGGAGCGTCCGATGCTCGCTGTGCAGGTTTGCACAGTGTCACAGTCGCGTCCGATGCCTCTGTTGGCGCTGACACGAGCTAGGGTTTACCAACAGAGCGTCCGACGCTTGCGTGGGCAGCGTCCGATGTAGCGTCCGATGTCCCTATCTTCTCGTTTCTTCGTGATTTCTTGCGCCGTCTTGGTTCCATTCTTGTGCCTTGGACTTTGCTTGATCTTTAGTGTCTTCAACTGAGCTTCTAATATCTTGCTTGAGGTGTTGATTATCGGATCATCACATAGCCTTTGTCCAAGTCATATTTGCACCCTATTGGACTACAAAACAAACACTTGCAAACGTATTAGTCCGATTTGGTTATGTTGTTCATCAAACACCAAAATCCGAAGTTAAATGGTCCGAGGTCCATTTTCCTTACACTTCCAACACTGGGATGTCAGAACTTCTAACACTAGGAAGTCAGGGCACAACTCGCTGGAACTCCCAGGGCCGGAACTTCCAACTTTAAGGTCGGAACTTCCAACACTGGAAGTTGACAACATCCTCTCTAAGTGCTCGTGAGGTGATTTTGTGTCTCTCTTTTGATTTTATTTTTATACTTGAGCACTCTATCCTCTTCAGACCACCTAACTTTGCATCCCTCTTTATAGTACGACATTCCTAAACTCAAAGCTAAAGAAAAATGATCGAAACACTTCTTCAAGTTTAATTGTCGTCTTTGAAACATTGAATTGAGGGACTTCCTTTGCCTTACTTTATTTCTCTATTACTTCCAAGGGACTAAAGCTGCGAGTCAACTTCATTGAAACATATTAGTCCCTAAATTAAGTGTCGTCAATACCAAAACCCACATTAGGGGGCCATTGCACTTTCAGGTTCCAAAGGACTAATCGACACAATGGAGTAGATCAAGAACGAGGTCCTGGATTACTGTAAAAGGATTCGACACCACAGTTACAATGAACAGTTCAGTTTCTCGATGGAAAACTAAACTTTAAACAAAACCCGAACTCTAATGACGATGACGGTGGCTAATTATAGAGTTTGGGTTGTCACCCCTGCTGGACGCGCCCCCTAATGGGCTCTAAGACGATACACGGCCCAACAGACCAAAAGATGGTGTCGCAGCACCCTAGCAGATTCTGGACGCTGACTTGTTTCGATGATTCCCATTGACTCAGAATGAATTTTGACGTGAGACCAAAGCCATTGGTTAGCTTATTAAATTATCTTTCCAAGAATATCTGGTTCGTCAAAAACAGAGTCCGTATGCATCTGGATCGTTGATTTTATCCAGGACTGCTCCTGGAATCAGAGATGGACTCCGACTTGAGTTGGACTGGCCCTCCACCATGGAAAACTCGAGTTGGATGTCCTCGCTGGTACTCCTCCTCTCCTCGGCTTGTACATGACGGAGTGATGTCCCCATTATCCTCCCCTTTTTGAATTGGAGTCGTCCTCGACTCCATCTTAGTGATGTGCTCATCATCCCCTCCTTCTAGAATTGGAGTCGTCCTCAACTCCATCCCATCATCAGCGAACTCCTGCAAAAGGTTAGTGACAGCAGGCAATGCACCGGACATAATAGGTTGGTAAAACATAGTATAACACGGTGCATCAGGATTATCACATAACTCAGCAGTAGCAGAAGTTGTAGCAAGAAAAACACCTCCTTTTTAGCTTAATCCCATTATTTGTAGCAATGTTTGTTTGGGGTTTATTTTTATTTTTAATCTCATTAGCATATTTAATAATATCCGTAGGAGACATAGGTAGCAATATAATTTTCTTGTCCTAATATGTGATAGTGTATGTATTAGTTCTACCATGGTGTAAAGCATCATTATCAAATTCTCATGGACGACCTAACAAAATGGAACAAGCTTGCATAGGGACAACAATAAAATCAGTAGTATCATGATAAGAGCATGTGAAAAAGCTAATGTGTGCTGATTTAGTTACCTTAGTCTTACCATTATTATTGAACCATTGAAGTTTATATGGATACAAATGTTGTCGTGTGGTTAAGTCAAGCTTCTCAACTAAATCTGAACTCATCAAGTTGTTGCAACTCCCACTATCAATGATAGTGAGAACACGATAACCCTGCACAATGAGATATATGTGGAATAAATTGTGGCGTTGGATCTTCATCTCTTCTTCATGTCCCACACGTGTACTCAGCACACACTGGACAAGAAGGCTAGGATAGTTCGCGGCAGCAGCCACAAAGTCAATGGTGATGGTCTCCTTGTCTTAATCGCCCTCAGTGGAATATGCATCAATGTTTGTAGCAAGGGCTAAATCATCTTCAACATCACTAGCACTTACATATCCATCCTCGGTAGCAATGAAAGCGCGACGAATGGGGCAATCCTTCATGACATGTCTCATGCCTTTGCATCAGTGGCAAATGATTTTAGAGTTGGACAAGGAGGAGCTAGTAGAAGCACCCAGAGTGGCACCTTTCTTCAGCTATGGAAACTACACATTAGATAATTTACTTATCCCAGAGGAAAATAGAGGGGTAGATGGTTGTGGTGCAACAGGAAGCTTGGGCTTCTCCGGCTCAAAACACTGCAGAAAATTCTTTCCATTGGTCGACCTGAAAGGCTGGTGTTGTTGTTTGCGTCCTTGTACTTCTCTTTCAGCTTTAAGAGCAAGATGATATAATTGGTTGAACCTGTTCCGATCCAATCTTTGTAATTAGGAATATCCTGGATATCACGATTCACACCACCAAAGAATCTAGCATGCACTAGCATCATTATCATCTTCATGTATACCACAACGTGCTAAACCAATAAGCAATTCTTGATAGTATGCTTCTACTCCTTTATCACCTTGTTTTAAAGTTTGTAGTTCAAACATAAATCACGTTGGTAATAAGGAGGAACAAAACAAGATTTTATACGTTGATTTCAAGCATTCCAAGTTTGAGGCACAGCAACAGCATTATTAGCATTGCAAAGATCATTCCACCAGGACAAGGCAAAATTAGTAAACTCACTAGTAGCAAGTCTAACTCTATGCTCAGCAGAAACATTATGAGAATCAAATTTTTGTTGAACAACAAGCTCCCAATCTAAATATGCCTTTGGATCAACGTTGCCAGCAAAAGGAGGTAGGCTATATTTAATTTTAGCAAAAGGATCATTATCATGATTATTACCTCCCATACCGCGACGATTGAAGTTGAGTCGTCGACGGGCATCACCATCAGGATCCGCATCTTCATCACCAAAAGCATTTGCATCTTCATCATCAACAGATGAGGTTGAGGGCGTTGCTCAAGCTGTTCGATGCGGGTGACCAGATTGTTCACGTTGCGCGTCAGCTCGGTCATAAGATTGCGTAGTTCAGTCATGAACGTTGTAAGCTCACCCTTGGACACACACTCATTGAAGTCCATCGGAGTTCCTACCATGGTTAGAAGATAGGAAAAAAATAACACCAAAGTATTATCCCTATCAACTAAAAGAAAACAAGGGGTGGTGGTGATGGTAGTGAAAGTGGAATGCAAAATCACAAGTGGCTTACCACCTGTATTCTTACCAACGCCAAACAGAAGCAAAACCAAAGTGGCGAAGCAATCTGTTGTTGAGCGTGGGTAACATTTGCAAGATGAACCTGTGTTGATAGAAGAATATGTGGAGCTATGGATAGGCACACAATATGACAACAAGGATTAACAATTAACGAATGCAGATTAGCAAAGTTCAATAAGTATCCAAAGCACAAGTCACAATTGCTGGCTAAGACGTGTGTTGACATAGCGCAATAAGATGAAACAAAAGGACGATGGAAAGAACTCACAGAACAAGCAAAGAGCCCGGATTTTTCCTTTTTCCCGATTTTTTCCTGGATTTTTCCAAAAGGCACTAGTAGGAATCAATCTTTTTTTTATTTTTTTACTATTTTTTATATTTTTTGCTGAACAAGGATCACAAAAGATGCAACCAAAAAAATTGACACCGACAACTGAGGTGGGATGTGGTCCACAGAAATTTAGTACGATCTCTGAAAAGCGTGAAAAACTTTGACAATTTTTTTCTTTTCCCGATTTTTTTGGTAATTTTGATGAGACCAAACAGGGCGAAGCCGAGTTTGGGTTGGCTCCAAACGGTGTCAAGAAACTGCTGTAAAAAAAATCAGATTTTTCTGATAAACGAGCAAAAAGTTATGCCTGTTTTATCGAAGGTGTCTCAAGATATGTTTTCCGAAAGGCACAACACGACAATGACAGTTAGGGCAAAGCGTCCCTAAACTCCAACACCGATCACAAGATCAATCGTCTTTGTGACTAACAGTAAAAAGGTATTTGCCAGATGATGTAAGGAGGGCTGCGATGCAGGCAAAATAAGATTGGTTGGCAATCTATCTAGGGTTTGTGCGGCGGCAAGAAGTTACACAAGGCGGCTAGCGGGGCAAGTCGAGTAATGTGGTGGCTTCGACTTGTTGTTTGAGAACGGTGGATGGGATAGCGGCGGAAAACAAAAATCACAGCAACGGGCGATTGAACTACGACCACGAACATGATCCTAAACCAACAACAAGACTCGACCATAGACATAAACTCAACAACACGAATCTGAAACAAAATTGCAAAGGCACAAAGGGCGATAGGACAATGGAAATTGAAATATTTTTGGGCTTTTTGTGGACTATAGGTAATGAACAAATATGAATCTAAGGCAAACGAGATTATAGCTTGCGGGTAACCAGAAATATCCGATACCAATTGATGAGGACATGCCCGATCTTCCGAGAGGTAGCCGGTAAGATCGATTTGTGGAGATCTCGACGTTGGCGATCCGGCTTCAAATTAGACACGATTCGAACCCTACAACCGTTACATCACTGCTCTGTTGGTTATCAACCATGCACAACTTGATTGACCTCACCAAGAAGGCTTTTCCTGCAAGCGAATCAAAGCACAAGCAAGAAGGTAAAACACGCAATCTAAAATTGCAAATAAGAATGATGTGAATATCAATAGAGGGTTCAAGAACTCGGTTCCAAAGGACTAATCGACACAGTGGAGTAGATTAAGAACGGGGCCCTGGATAACTGTAAAAGGATTCGACACCACAGTTACAATGAATGATTCAGTTTCTCGATGGAAAACTAAACTCTAAACAAACCCTGAATCCTAGTGACGACGACGACGACTAATTATAGAGTTTAGGTCGTCATCCCTGCTGGACGCGCCTCCTAATGGGCTCTAAGATGATACACGGCCAAACGGACCAAAAGACGGTGTCACGGCACCCTAGCAGATTCTAGACGCTGACTTGTTTCAATGATTCGCGTTGACTCAAAATGAATTTTGACGTGAGACCAAAGCCATTGGTTAGCTTATCAAATTATCTTTCCAAGTATATCTGGTTCGTCGAAAACGGAGTCCGTATACGTCTGTCGTTGATTTTACTCGGGACTGCTCCTGGAATCCGAGATGGACTCCGACTTGAGTTGGACTGATCTTCCACCATGGAAAACTCGAGTTGGATGTCCTCGCTGATACTCCTCTCCTCGGCTTGTATATGACGGGGTGATGTTCTCATCACACAATATATATACATTTAATGCTCCATGTATACATATGTATATATTAAAAGTATAATTAGGTATTCTTTTTATCTACATTTAATGCTCCATGAATACATCTAAAGATTGATATGACGGTAAATCTGGAAAAAAAAATTAGGGAAACATGGCCTTACATGGATCGGACGTACTCCCTCCGTCCCTAAATAATTGTCTCTAGAAATCCGTGTTTTCCCTCACAGACACGCTTTCCGACGACAAATAAAACTGGACAGAGGGAGTACGTACGAATTTAAATTCCCCTGCGAGAAAAGTTGGCGCAGCGTCCACACGGCCGGATCACTTTTCATCTGTCAGATCAACACAGGTGGTCAGGTTTGGCAATCCTCTGTTGATCGAGAATTGCATGAGCAATCAGCTCAGCTCAGCTCAGCTGTATGCATGCGCGTGGAGTGTAGCTATAGGTCCGTAGCAGCTCATTATAGCTAGCATATAGAGTATATATACTGGTTGTTTAGTTTACCAACTCCCCAAATATTTCTAGATTCTCCGTCACATCAATCTTTAGCTACCTGCATGGAGCATTAAATGTAGATAAAAAAATAATCGATTATACTTTTAGTATCTACATGTCGAGACGAATCTTTTGAGCCTAGTTGATCCACGTTTGGACAAAGTTTGTCAAATAACAACGAAAGTGCTACAGTGCAGATTCCAAATATTTGTCAGAACTAAACAAGCCCCGGCACTCATGCATGCAATGCAATGCTAGGCTATGCTAAAGATGAAAATCGATCGAAAGTGATCGTGGCATATGGAGTACTACTACTGCTACTGTAGTACTGTACGTATGGACCAGCAGGCCACATGCGTCGTGGACACTGGACAGCGCATGAAAAGCAGCTCCCCTCGCTCGTCCATGAACAAAAGCTAGCTAGGCTCTCAGCTCATCAAGATTCCTCTGCATGCAGCTAGTGTTCGTGCATGCAGTGTGTGTCCAGAGCTCAGCTCTGGTGAAAGACTGCACTCCGATTCCGAGTATCATCAGCTCGCACGTGTGCCTGCCTGAACACGAGTTGACGCGTGCCGCCTATCACGTACGAGTACGTGCACCTAACCTCTAGTAAGCCTATAAAGTTTATGTAGCACTTTCGTTGTTATTTAACAAACTTTGTCCAAATATAGACCAACTAGACTCAAAAGATTCATCTCGACATTTACAAACAAACTGTGCAATTAATTATTTTTTACCTACATTTAATACTTCATGCATGCATCTAAGGATTCGATGTAATAAGGAATCTTGTAAATATTTGGAATCTAAACATCCCCTAAGTTATATAGGACCCTGGCCGGGAAACCAGAAACAGTACTTGCAGACCGGTGACCATCATTAGTTTGAAATCTCGTGGAAATTTGAGTTTTCAACTAAAGCTCCTTTAAAAGTGACGTCGATCAGTTTTCAGCGCACATTTTAGATAATAACTGAGTGTGGGTGTATAGTGGTTATAGTGTATTTGGTAATTGTGTCGATCCATTTATAAGTAAATAAGGGGAAAAGAGACAAATTTAATGAACAAGTTATTAGCTCCTCTTGATCCATATATAGCCACACATTCCTTCCGGTCACAAATTAAAAAAGCATGACATCCAAATGGGACAAATATTGGTTCTTTTAGGTTTGTCTCAATAGACATTTTATGGAAGTTTCATGCACATTAAATAGAATGACATGTCAGCAAAAATAGAATCTTTGCATGATTTGAGGAGAGAGAGGGGTATCGTTTCATCCCCAAGAAACGAGCATGCACTGTTTCCAACATCTTGGAAACCGCATGAAACCAGCGTTGAGGGGAATAGTTTCATCTCGTCTTCGATCACGCCTGGCCATCCTTCCCGCGCCCCACCCGAATCCATCTCACAGCTCAGGCCCCCTTCACCATCCGTCCCACTCCCCGCCCCAATCCTCCCACTATTCCTTCCTGCTCGCGTCCCTTCTTTTGTTCCTGCTCTCGTGCAGTTAGGGCCGAGATCCAATGTCATGGATCCACCGTCGTCTAAGGTAGGTTCCAGATGGCTCCCAGAGGAGGCAAAAAAGGGCGTGGGGGGCAGCTGCCTCGGACTGAAGACGACGTCCTCGCCTGCGGCGTCGGCGCCTCCAGTTGCAACGAATACGCTGGCGTTCCTCCGAGCGCTTTTTGGAGTACTGTAACTAAAGTAAATACAAGTGGATACTCCGATGACATGCTTGAAGCTGATGCACAAGAAATGTATCCTAAAAGTATGGAAAGCCCTTCGTGTTGGTGCATTGGTGGAAGATACTAAAAGATGAGCCAAAATGGTGTACACAGTTTTAGAAGACTGAGAAAAACAAGAGTGACATAGTTGATGCTCCAGATGAACAATCACGTCCCATTAGTAGGGAAGCAGCAAAGGACGAGCGCAGTGGAAAGCGCAAAAAAAGATATTATAGAAGGAATTGTGATCCTTGGGACAACATTGAGAAAAATGTTAAGGTACAACAAGATCGTAAGTTGGAACGCAAAAAGGTGACTAAAGCATAAATTAAGATATCAGTCACAAATCTCAAGGCTGCATTAGCGATTTTTAAAGGTTCAATCAGTAGCACCGTACCCACAAAGTGATTATCTCGATCGATCATCAGGTTGACTGCACGCAATCCAAAATGTCGCTGTTCCAGTCTGTTATCATCAGAGGGCATATGCATATGCATGTACGGAGTATATCTCTATCTCCTACTGAGATGCTTCCACTTTCTTTACCCAAAGTCCATCCAAAGATTCCAAGCCATTGTTGTTTGTTGGGCTGCTTTAGATCTTCTTCCAATTAAAGCTAGCGTTGAAAGTAGCTATAGCTAGCTCTAGCTGGTAGAGTAGACAGTAGAGAGAACGAAGGCCTTGCATCCTCTCGGTGAGCTTTGAAACCCAAAGGCATGCAGATGCATGCAGGTTGCAGGCGGGGCACGAAAGAATCTCTCCAGCCTGCCGTCCGCCGACCGCCGGCGGCCGGCCGGCCGGCCGGCCGATTCCGCCGCTAGCTGAGCTGCCCATATGCGCAGCAGTCTTTTGGCCTCTCTCACTGCCGCTAGCTGCATGCTCGCAAAGTCTCGGGACACATGCATGCTTTTGTTGACCTCCTTCGCAATAATATAATCCGACCTGACGAGTCGTCGTCGTCGTCCTCGTCGACTCGTCAAAAACCAACCTGGTCAATTTGTCATGCTTTTCATTTGCGCTGCTACAGCAACTCTTCCTTTGGCTCTTTCGCCCGCCCAGGATCTTCTCTAACGCCGCCTTGTCATGTGGCCAGCCGTGTGACCATGACGTCATTCTATATAACTGAGTACTAATGATTTATGATTAGCAAAAAAATTCACTGTTTAGCTAATGGAGGAAATTGCATTGGACAGGGGGGCGTGGCCCAGCTTGACCTTAACCAATGCAAGCTCCACCCCTGTGCTAAAAGGCCTCTAGCCTAATGGTTAGAGTACCTGAGTGGCACCCAACAAGCCTGGGCGAATTAAACAGGTCTGGAATATAAGAAAAATATAAAAAAATAGGTAGGGGTCTTCCCTGCTAACTTTGGTAAAAAAAAAAGCTCCACCCCTGCATCTAAAGGAAACACACGCAGGAGAACCATAGTCTTCAACAACACATCATGATGTTGCTATTATTATATATAAAGTAAAGTGTGGTTTGCTCCACTAAACTTGCAAATGAATTTAGAAAACATCCTCCAACTCGAATACCAGCTCATAACTTAATCCTCTTAACTTTCAAAACTGGATCAATTACCCATTCCCCTAAAATAGGTCATTCTGGTTTTTATGCTGGTTCTGGCTGATGTTTCATGTGGGGCGCCCCATATATCTTCAAGTTTATTTGGTCATGCCATCTTTTATTTAATATTTTGGGTCCTAAATGATCGTCTATAATGAAAAAAAGAACTAGAAGGTTGTACAAATTTGATGTATGGTGTGTCTCCATTCGAGGTTGTTTGAATTTTTTTAAAAAAAACATTCATAATTAGTGAACCTAAAACAAATACTTAGGCATCTAAACGTTCTTAAACAAAAAGGTTTCTAGCCACAAAGTTATAAATAATGCATTGAGATCTATAGCTTTGATATAGACAATATCAATATCCGAGGTCATTTCAAAAAAATAAAAATAAAATAAAATGCGAGAAATTTAAAATGGATAGTTGCCTCTAAATGATGTCATTTTAAAATATGTTAACAATAAAGTTGTAGATGGGTTGAGATCTACAACTCTGATATACACCATGTTAATAACATCCTAGGTCGTCAAATTCAAAATTTTAAATCTCATAATCTGATGATAACTTAAAACAAATATTTAGGCCTCTTAAATATCTCAAGTACAAAGATTGTCAAATAAAAGTTGTATTGCATCGACCTCTGCAGTTTTTACAAAAATAGAGTTCGGCCAATCTAACATATGGGTCCCACTTGAACATTAGCAAAAAAAAAAAAACCATACAAGAAACCACTTTAAAAATGCACGGTAGGAACGCGGAGGAGGAGGGGGTGTGTGTTTTATTATCCGGTTTTAAAAGTTAAGGGTGGTAGCTTAGCTTGTTGGAGATGTGATTTTTAATTTTTTCCATAGGTAAATCGGGAATCATTACTCTATTATTTTATTTATGTATAGCTGAGGACAAAGACGTCACTGTTAGCGTCGGTAGCAGACAGCAGCTACTAGCTGATCGACACTACTACAGAACAGGGTGATAGGCCGATTCTCAAAATCGTCTTTAGTCTCGGTGTTTTTGCCGCCCGGGACTAATAGACCCTTTAGTCCGGTCGGTTTCACGGACCGGGACTAAAGGGCCTGCCCCAACGGCTACTGCGCAGAGCTGTCGGGGCAGGGACCTTTTAGTCCCGGTCCTTGTTACCAACCGGGACTAAAGGGCACTCTTTAGTCCCGGTTGGTTCCACGGACCGGGACTAAAGATTTAGCCACGGTTTGTGGCTTGTCCCGGGATAAATGATCACCTTTTAGCCTCAGTTTTTAATACAAACCGGGACTAAAGCTCCCCAGTTTATAACCTGCCAACTTCTTCCTCCCCCGAGCCAGAGAGATTCAAATTTCAGTGAGCTTCTTGCTTGTTCTTGCTTGTTCTTCATTGTTCTTCGTCTCCGGCGTCAATTGGTGATCTTCTTCGACTCCGTCATCGTCTCTTTGCGTTTAGAGGTAACTATTTTCATCTCTTACCATGTCTTTTGAATATGAGAGGAATTTAATTAAAATATATAGTTTGCAAGAACAAGCATAGAGAGTTGAGTAGTTTAAATTGGTTCATCACAATCACTTGATAGTTTTCTACTGCTAGGTAGTATACATTCTATATTTCATACTTATGCAAGACGAGTAATATTGAATTTTATTGTCTTTTTAGTTTATTTTCAACAGAAAAATGTGGAATTTATAATAGTTTGCAACAATAAATATAGAGAGTAGATAATGTGGAAATTGGTATTGTTATATCATATTTTTCGATTATCTAAACAAATAGATAAATTTAGAGTTTTTTTATTTATAATTGTTTAGAAAATTAGGAATTTGCATGTAATAGTTTAAAAAATGAGCATGGATATAGTAGATGGCAACCGTGACCGGGTCCTCAGCATCTCATCATCGGGATCCGAAGCGTTTGCGGCCGGATCTTCCTCTCATTGCTTGCGGCGAGTATAAGCAGAAGATTGTGAAGGAGTACCGAGTGAAAAAAGAGGGAATCAACAAGGGTCGTATATTCTACAAGTGTCCGGACCATGAGGTGGGTTATTATTTACCCGCATTTGATTAATATGGTTCATTCGTATCGGTTTTGCTTGATGATGTTGTTTAAATTTCTTATTCTTTGTTCTAATTGCAGTGGGAGGGCACCGGTGGATGTAAAGGTTGGTACTGGGAGGAAGAGTACGTTCAGCACGTACGAAATTCTGTTGCACAGGAGGTTGCCGCTGAAGGTGATGAGACAGTGAGTCAGCGGCAGCAGCCCATCCATGCTGATGAAGCGAATGATCTGTCTATTTTAGTTGGGATCGGACGCGAACTAATTATGTTGCTTAAGTGCATTTTATTTTTAGTTTTTTAGTGCTAGCTGCGATAGTCTTCGTTGTAGTCAAGCTTGTTTGAATTAATTAATCATGTGATGTCATGAGTGTTGTGCAATAACATGAGAAACTACTAAGTGCATGGTTGTAATATTTAATGCAGATGTTGTCACGCAATTGGATGTATAATGTCGATCGCCGCTCCAAAGAGTTCATTGCTGGCGTGCACTATTTCTTAGGTGTGGCTGAGGCAAACAAGCAGGATGGTTTCATGTGCTGCCCATGCGCCGTCTGTAAGAATTTGAAGGAATATTCATGTCCAAGGACTCTTCATACGCATTTGTTGAAGTTGGGTTTCGTAACAAACTATATTTGTTGGACGAAGCATGGAGAAAGGGGGTTGTAATGGATGATGGTGAAGAAGGTGAAGAAGAATTGGCCCACGCTGATATTATTGCTCAGTATGGTCCTTTGATGATGATGCAGTGGGGGGAGATGGTGAAGAAGATGCGGCAGCGACAGAAGATGTGACAACTGATGTTGATGCTCTTGGTGATGCCATTCGTGATGCACAAAGAGAATGTGAAAGTGACAAGGAGAAGGTCAAGTTTGAGCGCATGCTAGAGGATCATAGAAAATTGCTATATCCCACTGCTGAAGATGGCCAAAAAAAGCTGGGTACTACGCTGGAACTGCTGCAATGGAAGGCAAAGAATGGTACATCTGATAAGGCATTTGGACAGTTATTGAAGATAATGAAAAAGATGCTTCCGAAAGCGAACGAATTGCCCACCACTACGTACGAAGCAAAACAGGTCGTCTGCCCTTTAGAATTAGAAATCCAGCAGATACACGCATGTCCTAATGACTGCATCCTGTACTGTGGGGAGGAATACGAGAATTTGGATGCATGTCCGGTATGTGAAGCATCACGGTATAAGATAAGGGGAGATGATCCTGGCGACGTAGAGGGTGAAGAACGTCCAAGCAGGAAGAAAATCCCTGCCAAGGTTATGTGGTATGCTCCTATAATACCACACTTGAAACGTTTGTTCAGAAATAAGGACAATGCAAAGTTGTTGCGGTGGCATAAAGAAGACCGTAAGGTAGACAATATGCTGAGGCACCCAGCTGATGGATCCCAGTGGAGAGCGATAGACAGAGAATTCCCAGAGTTTGCAGATGAGGCTAGAAACTTGAGGTTCGCTTTAAGTACGGATGGTTTTAATCCTTTTGGGGAGCAAAGCAGTAGTCATAGCACTTGGCCAGTTACTATATGTATCTACAACCTTCCTCCGTGGTTATGCATGAAGTGGAAGTTCATTATGATGTCGTTGCTCATCCAAGGGTCGAAGCAACCTGGCAACGACATCGATGTCTACCTGAGGCCATTAGTTGAGGAACTTCTACTTCTATGGAGCAAACCAGGCATACGCGTGTGGGATGAGTACAAACAGGAACACTTTGACCTGCGAGCATTATTGTTCGTAACAATCAATGATTGGTCGGCTCTAAGTAATCTTTCAGGCCAGACAAACAAGGGATATAATGCATGCACACACTGTTTTGAAGACCTTGACAGTTTATTTTTGAAAAATTGTCGTAAGGTCGTGTATGTTGGGCACCGTCGGTTTCTTCCTGTGGGCCACCCAGTAAGAAAGAAAGGCAAACATTTTAAAGGTAAGGCAAACCACCAAACCAAGCCTCGTAACCGAACCGGAGATGATATACTCAAAATGGTGAAGGATACGAAAGTAGTATTTGGAAAGGGACGGGGCAGCGAACCTGTTCCCAAAGACGCTTCGGGACACGCACCCATGTGGAAGAAGAAGTCCATATTCTGGGAGCTACCCTACTGGCATGTCCTAGAGGTCCGCCATGCGATCGACGTGATGCACCTGACAAAGAACCTTTGTGTGAACCTGCTTGGATTCATGGGTGTCTACGGAAAGCCTAAGGATTCACTTGAAGCACGACAGGACTTGCAGCGCATGAAAGAATGAGACAACTTGCATCCGAAGAAGACAGATGACGGGCGCCAGTACTTAAGCCCTGCTAGCTACACTCTTAGCAGAGAAGAAAAGGAAAGCATGTTTGAATGCCTTAACAGCATCAAGGTCCCATCTGGATTCTCCTCAAATATAAAGAGAATAATTAATGTGCCAGAGAAGAAGTTCCAAAACTTGAAGTCCCATGACTGCCATGTGCTTATGACCCAATTGCTTCCTGTTGCTCTAAGAGGAATTCTACCTCCACATGTACGTCTAGCCACCGTGAAGCTATGTGCATTCCTCAATTCAATTTCATAAAAGGCAATCAATCCAGAGGAACTTTCTACTTTGCAAAATGATGTCGTTCAATGTCTCGTCAGCTTTGAGTTGGTGTTCCCTCCATCCTTCTTTGATATCATGACACACCTCCTAGTTCACCTGGTCAAGGAGATCATTATTCTTGGTCCTGTGTTCCTACACACCATGTTCCCATTCGAGAGGTTCATGAGTGTCCTGAAAAAATATGTTCATAACCGTTCTCGGCCTGAAGGAAGCATCGCCCAGGGCTATGGAACAGAGGAGGTCATAGAGTTTTGTGTGGACTTTATTCCAGACCTTGACCCGATTGGCGTTCCCGAATCACGACACGAGGGCAGACTCAGTGGCAAGGGAACACTAGGGAAGAAAACATATATCGGTACAGGAGACGATTACTTCGATAAAGCACACTACACAGTTCTACAGAACTCCTCATTGGTCGATCCATATATCGAGGTACATAAGGATTTCCTTCGATCCAAGTGGCCCGGGAAGAGTGAATCTTGGATTACACGTCAGCACATGCAAACCTTCGGCGATTGGTTGCGAAAACAATGTCAAAGTGATGACAACATAGATGAGCAACTTTATTTGTTGGCCAGACAACCATCGTGGCATATCAACACGTACAAAGGGTATGAGATCAATGGGAATACATTTTACACAGTAGCCCAAGACGCAAGGAGCACCAACCAAAACAGTGGTGTACGTGTGGATGCCACAGATCCAAATAGGAACAAACAAACATATTATGGCCGCATACATGACATATGGGAACTAAACTGCGCACCTAATTTTAAAGTCCCTTTGTTCCGGTGTAAATGGGTGAAGATGACCGGTACCGGAGGTGGGGTAACAGTCGACAAGGAGTATGGGATGACATCAGTGGACCTCAACAATATTGGGTACAAAGACAAACCATTTGTCCTTGCCGCAGATGTGAGTCAAGTGTTCTATGTGAAAGACATGTCTACAAAACCAAAAAGAGGGAAAAATGATAACAACTCGATCGTCAACGAGCCAAAGCGCCATATAGTTCTTTCAGGGGAAAGAAACATTGTCGGAATTGAGGACAAGTCAGACATGTCAGGTGATTATGAAAGAGATGATCGAATTCCGCCATTCAAAGTGAACAAAGACCCAAGCATTTTGTTAAACAATGAGGAAACTCCATGGTTAAGGAATGATCATAACCAAGGGACATATGTCAAGAGTTCGCAGTTGTGCCCGCTTAATAGTGGGTTGTAAATATATTATGTAATAATTAATTAATTAAGACTTCATTTATTTGATAATGTATTTATATATTGTTAACACATAATTTTTGCACTATGACAAGTAGGCCAGCCCAGTGCAGGTTCAGAGAAATCACCGCCTGAGGGGATTCGGCAGATGGCGGGCGCGGTCGGCTAACTTAGTAGGTTCGGCAAGGCTGTGGAGGCGACTGGTCAATGGCGAGCGAATTCGGCAATGTGACGCTGCGGTCGGCTACCTCAAGCCAAGTCGGTTTGCGTCAGAAGATGACAAATGCGGCATGTCAAGAAGATTTAGCGATCGGGATCTCATCATTTTAGTGCGTGCCGGTTATTAAAGGAAGCTTGGAGCAGAAGGCATCATGTTTTTGATAGTTTCCTAATTTTATCGTTGTAATCGTGTCCTTCTAGGACTCAGAGAACACTAGGGTATAAATATAAACACTGAGACTATTGTAACGTCGGTGAACAATCAATACAACCAACTCGGCCCCGTGCCATCTTCGAGTCCAAGTCGTGTCGTCGTGTTCTTCGAGAGGAGTCATCGATCCGTCGACCTCCGTAAGTCCCGACAATCTTGTTATCATGTCTAGTATCGTGCGGCGGATTTAGATTTGATGCAAGTAGTCTCGTATGTTTGGCTTAGTATCATGCGGTGGATTTAAGCTAATGACGGGAGGTTTTTGCGTATGCCTTGTATCGTGCGGCGGATTAAGATATGAGTAAAAATAGTTATCGGCTCTATTAGATTTGACAATCTATTAGATTCATTAAGTTACCATGTGTTTGCTCTATGTTTGATGTTTTATGTATATTTGCAACACTCTTTTGCCCAATCTAGATCTCGCTCGGTTCGGCTCTGTCTTTTATAGATCTATCCTGTTCTTTCATATTCATTATTGTAGAGTCTTCCATGCAGTAGATCTATTGTCCGTAATAGCCGATTTGATCGTATCTAGATTGCCACGTGGTGAGGGTTCATGCACGTTAAGTACGTTTGATCTATGACAAGGCTAGGCGTCGTGCGGCAGGCGCAGGCTTTAGATTAGTTTAATCATGCTTGATTTGCATGTTCAATCCCCATGGACCCCAACTCGGTTGCACAATCAAGATTGGTTAAACTTTAATTCATAGTTAATATACCATGCAAGTACAGTTCTCATGCAAACGTATTCGGCAACTTGTTATTCACGTAACTTCGTTCATACTGCCGAATGATCTTTAAACCTATTGGCAGATAGCTTTCATAGCTATATGTCATCGTAAGTGGCTTCAGGGCCGTACATCTTGGAACTGTCTGGTCATACCCGGCATGTTCCAGCTTTGTATTTAACAGTTTACCTCCTTTGTTAGTTGCAGGGCAAACTGACTGGCACGCACCGGACTTCTGAGCACCCGGGCCACGTTTGAAGCTAGCTTTTCCGGCTTGCTGTGTGATTGGCACAGTGCGTCACTTTCGGTGTCAACACACTTTTTGGCACGCCCGGTGGGACACTTTTTTCCTGCAGCAATGGTCGAAGTCACTGAAGCCGAGGCCAGCAACAAGGCGGGGCTCGTGCAGGTGCAGCTCGCTGAACTACCCGACGAATACAAAGAGCAGGTGGATAATGCTTGTGCCGAATTCCAGGCCAAGTGCCTAGAAGCCTTTTCCAAGAACAAGAGCGGAAAGGTTCGCCGTCTGCACGATCTGCCGAAGCCCGTCCAGCTCAACCCGAATGATCCCGGGGAAGCAGAGGCAGTGCTGAAAATGTCTCACATAGTCAACGAAGCTGTCTCTGGTGCCATCGGTCGCATGCATGGGGCGTTTCTCAACACTTTCCGCACCATCATGATCGCCCAATTTGGCCCCAAGGCCGATGAACTCATGAAGACGGAGTTTGGCCCTATAGCGGGGCCACATCTTTTCAACCTACCGGATCACCTCAAAGGGGCAGGAGCTTCTGGTGAGGAGACCCCGCCTAATGCTCAGACGAGCGGGTTGACTATTCAAGAGAAGCAGACGCCAGAGGGCCGATTGCCGAACATGGGTCAATTCACGATCGGCGCCAGGGGTCAACCGCCAGAGTCAACACGCAAGATCTCCCCACAAAACTATAGGCTCATAAAGGACTACTTCGGAAATGGGTACCACGAGATGCTTGAGCCCCACAATCTAGAGGGCATCCCACATCCGGGATATGGGAGGTCGACGGCCGAAAGAACTGCCGACTCTAATGTCGACGTCATGCTGGAAAAGATGGCAGACATGATGCAGCGCACTTTCGGCCTGAAGCCTAAGGGCACTCACGCTTACAGGTCTCCGTTCCCCGAATGGTTCCATCGTGTGGCCCTGCCTCCCAGAGTCAAAGTACCGACAGATTTGTCCAAGTTCTCCAGTTTGGACGACACCAGCACGGTGGAGCATATCAGTCGCTATCTGCTCCAGCTTGGGGAGGCCAATACCGAAGACGCATTCAGGGTTCGGTATTTCCCGTCGTCACTCACCGGACCGGCGTTCGCTTGGTTCACGTCACTACCGTCGGGCTCTATTCTTTCTTGGGCAGATTTGGAGCAAAAGTTCCATACTATAACACTCTGGTGTTAAGCAAGACTAAAGCTTGACATGTCATCATATGCACTGGCATTTTATCTGAGTTAATAACCTGATTATGCATTCACTTAAAACAAGTTTAATTTTCATGCTTGTGCTTAGTGATAAGGAGTGTTTAAGTTTGCAATCCTAGTTTATGCTTTCTTGTTAAGAATAATGCTTTTATGCTTTATAAGGGTATTATGGTAAGCTTATGTATAGTAGTTGAATTTTATACCCACCCCTGGTATTATGTCTCAAAGGTGTAGTGGGAACATGTTTCAAGCTACCTTTGAGGTGTAATTCCAGATTGGAATGGAATTCAAATAAATAGTTTAAATAATTCAAAAACCCTATTTTATCCCCTTTTCTATAAATCAAAATTTTGAAAGAATTTGGGTATGTTTTAAAAAGCAAAGTTGCTCTATTTCTGATTAGGAACAACTTTGGTGTTTAAAGTTTTTCAAGTGTTTTAGTGAAATCAAAAGTAATTGTAAAAGTCCTCTTTTGCCCTTTTTGTCCTCTTTTGTATTTCAAATCCTAATTCAAAATCTGAGCATATTTTGGGTATCTTGCAAAAATAAAGGATGTTCAGTATTGAATTCTGAGCATTTGATATTTTGGCATATTTTCAACTTTTATTCAAAAATCAAATGTAATTTTAGTTTTTTCTGTAAGGGTAGAAAAGGAGGTGGGGAAAAGGGGGGGATAAGCTCACCTCCCTGTTCACGGCGGTGGTCGCCGCGATCTTTTGCCGGCGACGCCAGCGCGATGGCCGCAGTTCTTTCCCGAAGGAACGAGCGACCGAGTTCGTGGCCAAGTTAGGCTGCTGCTGGCACTCTTCCTCGCGTCGTGGCGTCACCTCTGAGCTCGCCGTCGCCATGTTTGCCACCAAGGTACCGACGGGAACAATCCGGTCAAACCTCCAGATTCACCGTCTTCAGTCATTCCCATCCTTTTTCACCGCGCCTATAAGTACTTCACTTCTTTGCGCATCTCCCAGACCTATCCTCTCCATCTCTTTTGCACCAGAGAGCTCATACTCGCCGGTTTTCTTCCCGCCGAGCAGAAAGCGCCGCCGAGCTTGACCTCACTGTGGTCAGCCTCAACCAAGCACTTCTCCACTCTCTCTTTCTCGTGTTTGTGTTTCGTCTTGATCCCAAAGGGCTCATCGGCTCGATGGTTCCTTGTCTAGTACTCAGGTTTTACCGGAACAGCGTTGTCTTCGCCGGAGTTTACCGCCAAAGACCACTGCTCCGTGGACGCCTACTCTCCGAGCAACCTCCGCTCGAACCGGCTTCTCCATCAGCACCAGGGTGAGCTTCTAGACCTTCCTAGCCTCTCCGTTTGCTTGCTACCGGTCTAGGATCGCCGGAACAGGGCTAGCCGAGATCCGATCCGCCGCCATGCGTGGCCAGGCTCAACCCGAGTGGTAGAATGTAGGGTTGAGAGCTCTATCGACTGCGGCTGCTTTGCCGGTGTTGATGCTCGCGTCAGCTGAGTCTCTTCTGGCCAGAGTCGGCCGGCGTAAGGCCCGTCGGCGCTCGGTTCGCCGTCGTGCACACCGGCCATGGTCGGGGACCTTGTGTTTGTAAAGATGAGAAGTTCCAGGGTGTTGGTTGCAAAGTCGCAGACTCAGGTGAATAGCGCCATGGACTGCGGGTTGTTTTAGTGTTAGCTGAAGGGCTTTTCTGCAAAGCTGTTAGGCACACCGCTTCGCTCGAAGCCAAGCCTCGGGCGAACGCGTTCACCGTCCCGCCCGAGCTAGGCCTCGGACGGACGAGCGTTTTTCCGTCTCGCCCGAGCCTCGAGCTAAGCCTCGAGCTAAGCCTCGAACGGACGCATGCGCAGTGTACCGCCCGAGCTAGGCCTCGGACGGACGAGCGTTTTTCTGTCTCGCCCGAGCCCTGAGTCAGGCCTCGGTTAGACGTTTGTCTCGTTGTCTCGCTGGAGCCAGGCCTCGAGTGGACCCTCGGGCGCTGTCTCGCTCGCGCCGAGCCTCGAGCGAACGCACCCGCACTCACCGTCGTGCGCTCGCGCCACACTGGGCCGAGTTGGCTTGGGCCGAAAGCCCAGTTTGGGTTCGTTCAAGTTTTTCTTTTTCTGGCTTTTTGCACAGTAATCAGTTTTGTTGTTTTTGCTATAATTAATCTATAACTCTGTTAATTATGAAATTTGACATGATAGATGATAGCATATCTGTGCTAATATAAAAATTATAAAATTTGTGTTTTGAATACTTTTGATATGACAATTAAATATGTGCTTTAATTAATAAATGTACCGTTGTTGATTTATGTAATTTTCTGTGTTTCTCCAAAAATCATAAAATTTGACATGGGAGTTTATATCTTTGATATACACCTTCAGGTTTAATTTCATCTCTGTTTGACAAAGTATGCTTGGTGTATAAATAAAAAGCTAATTAAAATAATTAATAAAATAAATAGAAATAGTTGATCTCTGTAGATTTGTGTGACTTTTGGAATTGTTTGACAACCAATGGGAAACTAGCAAGATTTGCTCCCTGGTTATGGGTTTCCTTTGTACAAATACCTTTTTGTTACTTGTAAGTTGCTTTATCAGAACATAATAAAACTTGTTTAATGTTTATAATAACTAAAGTGGGTTTGTTGGTTTGCAACTTTACCGTGAGGGAAAGTTGTACTCTGTAAAGGGTATAGTTAAGAAAATTTCCATCTTTATCATGATCACATCATAAGCATCTCATTATTCATGCATATGCACTTTTACGTGTAGATCCCGCTTCGGAAGGCCCTAACTCTCAGTGGATTTCTCCTGAGGGTGCAGACCTTTCTTGTTTTTCAGAATCTTCGGACTTCACCGATCCTCAAGGCAAGCCCCGGTGCATTTAACCTTTCCTTGTTTTTATAAAGGCTTTATTAAATGTTTTTGAGATAAATTATTGCATTAGGTTTATAGGAGTTGTGTGTTATCCTAATTGATGCACTATCCACCTTGACCACTGATACACCTGATACCTGCTTTTCAAAAGTATTTGAAAAATGCTTAGCAATGCTTATTGAATTAGACTTTGCAATAAAATGCCAATTTCAAAAGTGTGATCACTTAAAGAATATTTATGGGAATTTGGCTTTACTCCCGACTGTTGGCTAAGTATCTGATCCGTACCTAGTCAACGGCAAGGAGAGGTTGTCCTAGTGTACGGTGCCGTCATGTTGTAGTCCGGGACTCAACAGTTGACACCGACCGGGACCGGGTTGAAAAACTGACAGGACTGTTACGCTTGGGTGAAATATAACCAAGGTACAGTTCTGGCGGAAAAATTAGGGGCCATCCGTGTGGAAGCCTGCTGGCCAAGACTTGCAACTATTCACATACTACGGAAAGCTCTGGCTCCGAGGAATCCTTTATTGGGACCGACAACCGCGCACTGGGAGTGGAGAGATGGCGGAAGTAGCTTGTACCCACGTGGTCGTCGTACCTGGATAAGAGTGGTGTACTGTACTTCTGGGTGGCGTAGGACCGGGCCCCAATCTTGGAGGAATCGTGGTAGACGGGTTGGTCTATGCAAGCTTGGGTGCTACATATGCCGTGTGAATAGGGATCCTCAGCTGAGTATTCTTTATCCGGATTAACGTTGCTCCTCGGTTATGGAGACTTGGTCTTCGACTGTCAACGGAGAGTGGTTCTCAACTAGGGATGTTTTGAAAGGTAAAATGAATCTTGAACAATGAAGAATTGAGAGATACTGGAATCTTTCCAAAATAAAACAAGGATTTCAAAATGCTTTTTCTGCAAAATACTTGATTTTGCTTAAGCCTTACCTTGACTTCCTAAGCCTCTCATTCCTGAGTCTTCTCCTCTTTTCTAGTCGGTTAAGTCTTGTTGAGTACTTTTGTACTCAGGGTTTGTTAACCCTTGTTGCAGGTGAGTACATGGATCCACCTTTTGATGGACAATGCTACTTCACTCTAGTAGAAGAAAGTGATAACGATTCTGATGTGTGACCTTGGGCAAGTAACCTCTTTTGAATGAGTTTTGTAATATAAAGTTCCGAACAAGTTTTGTAATAAGTATTTTGGTGATGTAAACTTTAAACCTAAGTTTTAATCTATGTATATTAATCTTTCCGCTTTTACTCTGATTTATCTTATCTATAAAACTGTTGTAATACTGTGATGCTTGATGGGGGATTATCCTGGAAAGAATGTAACGTGGATGATTCGGGTTTCCCGAGGACACCCGACAGACCTCTTGAATCATTTGGAACTCGTGCACGCTGATCAAAGGTCCTTAGGACAATGATGGGTGCATGTGGGCCACTTAATTTAGGAGGTTCTGCCACAGCTGGTATCAGAGCAGGATTCCCTTAGAAAGTATAACAGTATTCATTTTTGAAAACTTCAAAGGTTTTGAGTCAAACTAAATTTCGAATTAGTTTGAGTCCAAATTGCTTCTAAAACTTGTCTTATTCTTCTGACTTGCCTTAATTCATTCTTTAGACTTATTCTTCTATCTAAATGGATATGTTTTAGTATAGTTATGGTGATATCTATATCTAAGGAACAATGTTTATAGTATTATAATATTGCCCTAAATTGTGAAAAGGAAGTTTATTCACTTTTATTTAAAGTGACTATTTTAAAGTTAATTATTTGTTTGATATATGCTTTGTTCGTAAGTTCGATTCATGCATCATGATTGATAACCTATAATTAACTTTCCCTCTTAGAAGTTGTATCTAAATAGAGTTGATATATCTATCTAATTATAAAACTCTATCTCTTAATCCTGGAACATATATAGTTCTAATGTTCAAAATGTATATATTTTAGCAGATGGTACGTACCAAGCAGACTGCACGCAAATGTACCGGACCTCGAGGTGTTCCTCGGCACGTTCTGGCCCCAAGAAGTGATGACCCTGCTGAGAGTGAGGGAAGTAACCAGCCCCTGGTTACTTACGAAGAAGGTGAAGGTAGTAACACTGCCACTTCACAGCTGCAGGCGGAAGTAGACCGCCTGTATATGGAATTGGCAAGGGCAAATGGAGAAAGGATGAGGGGCAACCGAGATAGGGAAGAGTTGCGTGAGCAGCTACAATACCACCACGAGCAGCACCAAGAGTATGAGTGCAAGTGGAGGCAGGCCGTTGAGCAAAGGAACCGGGCACGAACCCGGGTAGATATAATGAGAGATAATCAAAACATCCTGGCAAACCATCATGCCGACCTACATAGGCATATAGAGGAGCTGACCGCACAGTTGCAGCCAGAACCTGCCACACCACCACATCCTGAGAATGCTTCAGAAGAAGAAGAAGAAGAAGAAGAAGAAGAAGAAGAAGAAGAAGAAGAAGAAGAAGAAGGAGATGAGGAGTTAGAGCCGGTGGAAGATGAAGTCACATCTGAGGAAGAGTCATAGGTTTCGAGGTTGGATACACATAAGGTGTATCATAGTATCTTTCTGACTTTGTAACCTAGTTAGTCAGAAAACCTCTAATATGGTCAGGTGTGTAAAATAGTGATATCAGTAGTCCTGCCCAAGAGCGGACTTGTATAAAAAATAAGTTGACCATGATGTGCATGTCATAATGTGTATATGAATGTTAATCAAGGTATGGTTTGTTTAAACAGATGCCTGTTAACACTCGTGGAGCTAGTTCTTCTCATGGTGGGGATGATATCCCTAATGCACCACCAGTTCCACCCTCCTTGGCTGATGCAATTGCAGCATTGGTCAACGCAACCACCTTGTTGGCACAAAATCAGAATGGTGGTCAACGTGGTCGTGGTCGACATAATAGGGAAGAGACAACATATGTGGATTTCACTGACACCCGTCCTCCAGTGTTCGTTAAAGCTGATGAACCTCTGGAAGCTGACGACTGGCTCCGGACTATGGAACAAAAATTCAGTCTTATCAATTGTACCGAAATCCAGAAGCCAGCTTTTGCAGCCCAACAACTTCGAGGAGCCGCAGGAGTTTGGTGGGCAAATTTATTAGCTGTTCAACCAGCTGACCACCGAATTACTTGGGCTGAGTTCAAGGAAGCCTTCCGGGCTCATTATATTCCTGATGGAGTTATGAAGATGAAGCTTGAAGAGTTCTTAGCTCTTCGTCAAGGAGATGAACCAGTTATGCAGTACATTGGGAAGTTCAACCATCTGTCCCAATATGCTTTTGATCAAGTCAACACTGATGAGAAGAAGAAAGGATGTTTTATGCGTGGATTGAATACAAAGCTTCAATCTATGATGACCACTTGTGGCAACATAAACTATCATGAGACAGTGAATATTGCTATAGCCAGTGAAGAAAAGAATCACAAGCATAAGGAGGCTAAGAAGAAGAGGGGGATTGTGTCAAGGCCTGGATCATCTGGCGGCAATAAGAAGCGTTAGAGGTTTGTATATCATCCAGTCCAGCAGTTCCGCCCATCTTATCGTCCATCTTATCGTCCGCCTCAGCAGCAGCAGTATCCTCAGAGGACGTTTGCAAGGCCTACTATGCCTTTCAATACTCAACATCAGCCGTATGTTCCTGCCATTCGTCCACCAGTGCCACAAGCTACCAATGGTCCATGTTATAATTGCGGAAAGGCGGGGCATTTTGCTCGTGAATGTCCTTATCCAAGGCAGAATGTTCCCAATGCTAATACACCAAGGCCAGCAGGAAATCAGCCAGCAAATCAGAATCGGGGAAATGCACAGAATAATCAAAAGGGTAAAGGTGCTCCGAAAACGGGAAAGGTTTTCCACACTCAAATAGAAGCTATTCCTGAAGGAGAACCTGTTATGCTTGGTATGTTCCCTGTTGCTCAACACCCAGCTATTACACTTTTTGATTCTGGTGCATCGCATACTTTTATGAATAGAACATTTGCGGAAAAGCATGATATACTTATTGATGAAACCCAAGATAACTTCTTGATACAGTCACCTGGGGGTCGACTAAGTACTAAGGAAATGGTACGTCAGGTACCTATAGATCTGGGTGGATATATATTTCCAACCTCCATGATAATCTTAAAAGATCCAAGTATAGATGTGATCTTGGGTATGAACTGGATGAACCAGAGAGGTGCAGTGATAGACACCTTGAATAGAACCATCAGACTCAACTTACCTAATAGCAAGTCTCAACTTCTTATCCATCTTCCTACTCTTAAGAGAGCAGTTGAGCAAGTGTGTGCTACCTCTGTCAAGGAAATCCAAGACATTCCAGTGGTCTATGAGTTTCTTGATGTGTTCCCAGAGGATTTACCTGGTCTGCCACCAAATCGTGATGTGGAGTTTGAGATAGAACTCAAACCAGGCACAACACCAATAGCCAGAAGGGCTTATAGGATGCCACCAAAGGAGTTAGCAGAGTTGAAGGCTCAGTTACAAGGCTTGCTAGATAAAGGTTTCATTAGACCTAGTTCGTCACCCTGGGGTTGTCCAGCAATATTTGTAAAGAAGAAGGACCATACCCTGAGGCTATGTGTGGATTATCGTCCTTTAAATGAAGTGACAATCAAGAACAAGTATCCTTTGCCCCGTATTGATCTCCTCTTTGATCAACTTACCGGTGCGAAGGTATTCTCGAAGATAGATTTAAGATCAGGGTATCATCAGATCAAAATCAAACCAGAAGATGTTCCGAAAACAGCATTCACTACTAGATACGGTCTGTATGAATATCTAGTTATGTCTTTTGGTCTGACCAATGCCCCAGCACATTTCATGTATTTGATGAATTCAGTGTTCATGCCAGAACTAGATAAGTTCGTGGTTGTGTTTATTGATGACATTCTCATCTATTCCAAAACCAAAGAAGAACATGCAGAACATCTCAGGATAGTGTTGACTCGCCTGAGAGAACATCAGTTATATGCTAAATTCAGTAAATGTGAGTTCTGGATAAATGAAGTTCAATTTTTGGGACATGTTCTGTCAGCCGAAGGAGTGGCAGTGGATCCAAGTAAAGTTCAAGAGGTTCTTGACTGGAAGTCCCCAATTTCAGTACATCAAGTTCGGAGTTTCTTAGGATTGGCAGGGTATTATCGAAGATTTATCCCTGACTTCTCCAAGATCTCTAAACCCATGACCACACTACTAAAGAATGACACTAAGTTTGTATGGTCAAAAGAATGTGAAGAATCTTTTCGAACTTTGAAGAAGTTGTTGACAACCGCACCAGTGTTAGCTCAGCCAGATATTGAAAAGTCCTTTGATGTTTATTGTGATGCTTCAGGTAAAGGCATTGGGTGTGTACTGATGCAAGAAGGCAGAGTTATTGCCTATGCTTCGCGACAGCTTAAGCGACATGAAGAGCATTACCCAACGCATGATTTAGAGTTAGCAGCTGTGGTTCATGCTCTAAAGATCTGGCGGCACTATTTATTGGGTAATACATGTCATATATACACTGATCATAAAAGTTTGAAGTATATTTTCACTCAGTCTGAGTTGAATATGCGTCAAAGAAGATGGTTGGAATTGATAAAAGATTATGATATTGAAGTGCACTATCATCCAGGTAAAGCCAATGTAGTGGCAGATGCACTCAGTCGAAAGGATTATTGCAATTGTCTAGAAGTCAAGCCAATCGATGTTACCTTGTGTTATGAGTTTGAAAAGTTAAGTCTTGAAATGATTCCACAAGGAAGTTTCGCCAATGTGACAGTTCAATCATCCATTAAGGATCAGATCATTGCGGCCCAAAAAGAAAGCAAGGGAATGATCCATCTAAAAGAAAAGATTCACTCTGAGCAAAATTCCAATTTCAAAATAGATGAAGCTGGAGTAATTTGGTTCAAGGATCGGTTAGTGGTTCCAAAAGTTCCTGAGCTCCGAAAGCAGATTCTTGATGAAGCTCATGCAACAAGATTTTCAATACATCCAGGCAGTAATAAGATGTATCATGATCTAAAACAGAGATTCTGGTGGACTAAGATGAAACTTGAAATTGCCAGTTATGTAACAAAATGTGATACTTGTCAGAAAGTGAAGGCAATTCATCTTAGGTCTGCTGGAGAATTGCAACCGTTACCAATTCCCTCTTGGAAATGGGATGACATTAGTATGGACTTTATAGTGGGTCTGCCCAAGACATCAAAAGGGTTTGATTCTATATGGGTCATTATTGATCGTCTGACCAAATCAGCTCATTTCATATCTGTGAAGACAATATATCCAGCATCTACCTATGCCAAGATATATTTGGACAGAATTGTAAGTCTGCATGGTGTTCCAAGGACCATCGTATCAGATAGGGGGACACAGTTTGTTAATGTTTTCTGGAGGCACTTACATGAGTCTTTGGGTACCAAACTTCTGCATAGTACAGCTTATCATCCACAGACTGGTGGCCAAACTGAAAGGGTTAATCAGATCTTAGAAGACATGCTAAGATCTTGTGTGCTCAATTATTCAGAGAAATGGGATGAATGTTTGTCTTTAGCAGAGTTCTCTTACAATAACAGTTATCAAGAGAGCATTAGGATGGCACCATTTGAAGCTCTGTATGGCAGAAGATGCAGAACACCCTTAAACTGGTCTGAATCGGGAGAGCGTAGTATCTTTGGAGTTGATTTGGTTAAAGAAGCTGAAGAAAAAGTCAGGGTAATTCGAGAGAATATAAAGAAAGCGCAATCCAGGCAAAAGAGCTATGCCGATAAGAGACGTCGGTCTCTTACCTTTGAAGTTGGTGGTTATGTCTATCTCAAGGTGTCACCAATGAAAGGAGTTACTCGATTTGGAATCAAAGGAAAGTTAGCACCTCAATATATAGGTCCATATCAGATCCTTAAAAGATATGGAAAGGTGGCATATCAACTTGACTTACCACCACAGCTTTCTTTAGTCCATAATGTGTTCCATGTCTCTCAGTTGAAGAAATGTCTTCAAGTACCTGACCATGTTATTCATGTTGAAGAGATTGAATTAGAGCCTGATCTGACATACTCAGAATATCCTATCAAGATTCTTGACCAGAAAGATCGAGTTACGCGAAAAAGAACTGTCAAGTTCTACAAGGTTCAATGGAATCAACATACGGAGGAAGAAGCCACGTGGGAGTCGGAAGAGTTTCTCTTAGAAAGTTTTCCAGAGTTTCTCTCTTCTGTGTAATCCTCGTAATCTGTCTTATGGGAATCTTTCCCTGCTTTATGTAAAGGTTAGTAATGGAAGTGTCGAACACATTTCCTTTTCCATTACTTAGCCTACAGGTTAAATCTCGGGACGAGATTTCTTTAAGGGGGAAAGAGCTGTAACACTCTGGTGTTAAGCAAGACTAAAGCTTGACATGTCATCATATGCACTGGCATTTTATCTGAGTTAATAACCTGATTATGCATTCACTTAAAACAAGTTTAATTTTCATGCTTGTGCTTAGTGATAAGGAGTGTTTAAGTTTGCAATCCTAGTTTATGCTTTCTTGTTAAGAATATGCTTTTATGCTTTATAAGGGTATTATGGTAAGCTTATGTATAGTAGTTGAATTTTATACCCAACCCTGGTATTATGTCTCAAAGGTGTAGTGGGAACATGTTTCAAGCTACCTTTGAGGTGTAATTCCAGATTGGAATGGAATTCAAATAAATAGTTTAAATAATTCAAAAACCCTATTTTATCCCATTTTCTATAAATCAAAATTTTGAAAGAATTTGGGTATGTTTTAAAAAGCAAAGTTGCTCTATTTCTGATTAGGAACAACTTTGGTGTTTAAAGTTTTTCAAGTGTTTTAGTGAAATCAAAAGTAATTGTAAAAGTCCTCTTTTGCCCTTTTTGTCCTCTTTTGTATTTCAAATCCTAATTCAAAAACTGAGCATATTTTGGGTATCTTGCAAAAATGAAAGATGTTCAGTATTGAATTCTGAGCATTTGATATTTTGGCATATTTTCAACTTTTATTCAAAAATCAAATGTAATTTTAGTTTTTTCTGTAAGGGTAGAAAAGGAGGTGGGGAAAAGGGGGGGATAAGCTCACCTCCCTGTTCACGGCGGTGGTCGCCGCGATCTTTTGCCGGCGACGCCAGCGCGATGGCCGCAGTTCTTTCCCGAAGGAACGAGCGACCGAGTTCGTGGCCAAGTTAGGCTGCTGCTGGCACTCTTCCTCGCGTCGTGGCGTCACCTCTGAGCTCGCCGTCGCCATGTTTGCCACCAAGGTACCGACGGGAACAATCCGGTCAAACCTCCAGATTCACCGTCTTCAGTCATTCCCATCCTTTTTCACCGCGCCTATAAGTACTTCACTTCTTTGCGCATCTCCCAGACCTATCCTCTCCATCTCTTTTGCACCAGAGAGCTCATACTCGCCGGTTTTCTTCCCGCCGAGCAGAAAGCGCCGCCGAGCTTGACCTCACTGTGGTCAGCCTCAACCAAGCACTTCTCCACTCTCTCTTTCTCGTGTTTGTGTTTCGTCTTGATCCCAAAGGGCTCATCGGCTCGATGGTTCCTTGTCTAGTACTCAGGTTTTACCGGAACAGCGTTGTCTTCGCCGGAGTTTACCGCCAAAGACCACTGCTCCGTGGACGCCTACTCTCCGAGCAACCTCCGCTCGAACCGGCTTCTCCATCAGCACCAGGGTGAGCTTCTAGACCTTCCTAGCCTCTCCGTTTGCTTGCTACCGGTCTAGGATCGCCGGAACAGGGCTAGCCGAGATCCGATCCGCCGCCATGCGTGGCCAGGCTCAACCCGAGTGGTAGAATGTAGGGTTGAGAGCTCTATCGACTGCGGCTGCTTTGCCGGTGTTGATGCTCGCGTCAGCTGAGTCTCTTCTGGCCAGAGTCGGCCGGCGTAAGGCCCGTCGGCGCTCGGTTCGCCGTCGTGCACACCGGCCATGGTCGGGGACCTTGTGTTTGTAAAGATGAGAAGTTCCAGGGTGTTGGTTGCAAAGTCGCAGACTCAGGTGAATAGCGCCATGGACTGCGGGTTGTTTTAGTGTTAGCTGAAGGGCTTTTCTGCAAAGCTGTTAGGCACACCGCTTCGCTCGAAGCCAAGCCTCGGGCGAACGCGTTCACCGTCCCGCCCGAGCTAGGCCTCGGACGGACGAGCGTTTTTTCCGTCTCGCCCGAGCCTCGAGCTAAGCCTCGAGCTAAGCCTCGAACGGACGCATGCGCAGTGTACCGCCCGAGCTAGGCCTCGGACGGACGAGCGTTTTTCTGTCTCGCCCGAGCCCTGAGTCAGGCCTCGGTTAGACGTTTGTCTCGTTGTCTCGCTGGAGCCAGGCCTCGAGTGGACCCTCGGGCGCTGTCTCGCTCGCGCCGAGCCTCGAGCGAACGCACCCGCACTCACCGTCGTGCGCTCGCGCCACACTGGGCCGAGTTGGCTTGGGCCGAAAGCCCAGTTTGGGTTCGTTCAAGTTTTTCTTTTTCTGGCTTTTTGCACAGTAATCAGTTTTGTTGTTTTTGCTATAATTAATCTATAACTCTGTTAATTATGAAATTTGACATGATAGATGATAGCATATCTGTGCTAATATAAAAATTATAAAATTTGTGTTTTGAATACTTTTGATATGACAATTAAATATGTGCTTTAATTAATAAATGTACCGTTGTTGATTTATGTAATTTTCTGTGTTTCTCCAAAAATCATAAAATTTGACATGGGAGTTTATATCTTTGATATACACCTTCAGGTTTAATTTCATCTCTGTTTGACAAAGTATGCTTGGTGTATAAATAAAAAGCTAATTAAAATAATTAATAAAATAAATAGAAATAGTTGATCTCTGTAGATTTGTGTGACTTTTGGAATTGTTTGACAACCAATGGGAAACTAGCAAGATTTGCTCCCTGGTTATGGGTTTCCTTTGTACAAATACCTTTTTGTTACTTGTAAGTTGCTTTATCAGAACATAATAAAACTTGTTTAATGTTTATAATAACTAAAGTGGGTTTGTTGGTTTGCAACTTTACCGTGAGGGAAAGTTGTACTCTGTAAAGGGTATAGTTAAGAAAATTTCCATCTTTATCATGATCACATCATAAGCATCTCATTATTCATGCATATGCACTTTTACGTGTAGATCCCGCTTCGGAAGGCCCTAACTCTCAGTGGATTTCTCCTGAGGGTGCAGACCTTTCTTGTTTTTCAGAATCTTCGGACTTCACCGATCCTCAAGGCAAGCCCCGGTGCATTTAACCTTTCCTTGTTTTTATAAAGGCTTTATTAAATGTTTTTGAGATAAATTATTGCATTAGGTTTATAGGAGTTGTGTGTTATCCTAATTGATGCACCATCCACCTTGACCACTGATACACCTGATACCTGCTTTTCAAAAGTATTTGAAAAATGCTTAGCAATGCTTATTGAATTAGACTTTGCAATAAAATGCCAATTTCAAAAGTGTGATCACTTAAAGAATATTTATGGGAATTTGGCTTTACTCCCGACTGTTGGCTAAGTATCTGATCCGTACCTAGTCAACGGCAAGGAGAGGTTGTCCTAGTGTACGGTGCCGTCATGTTGTAGTCCGGGACTCAACAGTTGACACCGACCGGGACCGGGTTGAAAAACTGACAGGACTGTTACGCTTGGGTGAAATATAACCAAGGTACAGTTCTGGCGGAAAAATTAGGGGCCATCCGTGTGGAAGCCTGCTGGCCAAGACTTGCAACTATTCACATACTACGGAAAGCTCTGGCTCCGAGGAATCCTTTATTGGGACCGGCAACCGCGCACTGGGAGTGGAGAGATGGCGGAAGTAGCTTGTACCCACGTGGTCGTCGTACCTGGATAAGAGTGGTGTACTGTACTTCTTGGTGGCGTAGGACCGGGCCCCAATCTTGGAGGAATCGTGGTAGACGGGTTGGTCTATGCAAGCTTGGGTGCTACATATGCCGTGTGAATAGGGATCCTCAGCTGAGTATTCTTTATCCGGATTAACGTTGCTCCTCGGTTATGGAGACTTGGTCTTCGACTATCAACGGAGAGTGGTTCTCAACTAGGGATGTTTTGAAAGGTAAAATGAATCTTGAACAATGAAGAATTGAGAGATACTGGAATCTTTCCAAAAATAAAACAAGGATTTCAAAATGCTTTTTCTGCAAAATACTTGATTTTGCTTAAGCCTTACCTTGACTTCCTAAGCCTCTCATTCCTGAGTCTTCTCCTCTTTTCTAGTCGGTTAAGTCTTGTTGAGTACTTTTGTACTCAGGGTTTGTTAACCCTTGTTGCAGGTGAGTACATGGATCCACCTTTTGATGGACAATGCTACTTCACTCTAGTAGAAGAAAGTGATAACGATTCTGATGTGTGACCTTGGGCAAGTAACCTCTTTTGAATGAGTTTTGTAATATAAAGTTCCGAACAAGTTTTGTAATAAGTATTTTGGTGATGTAAACTTTAAACCTAAGTTTTAATCTATGTATATTAATCTTTCCGCTTTTACTCTGATTTATCTTATCTATAAAACTGTTGTAATACTGTGATGCTTGATGGGGGATTATCCTGGAAAGAATGTAACGTGGATGATTCGGGTTTCCCGAGGACACCCGACAGACCTCTTGAATCATTTGGACCTCGTGCACGCTGATCAAAGGTCCTTAGGACAATGATGGGTGCATGTGGGCCACTTAATTTAGGAGGTTCTGCCACACATACGCACTTCTACACGGGTACCAAAGAGAAGAAGCTGGTGGACATCATGTACGTGCGACAGAGGCCAAATGAGACACCGCAGGACTACCTGCGCAGGTTTAGGGAAGTTAAGAGTCAGTGCTTCGGCATGTACCTGCCGGACGACCAGCTTCCACCATTGGCCGTGGCAGGCATGCTCCCGAGCATCAGAGACAAGCTCTTCGGCCAGGAGTTTGAGGACCTGGGTCATCTCTCTCGCCGGCTGAATGAGATGACTATCCAAGCGCAAGGCTTCCGGAGGGAAGGGCGCTTCCAGAAGGACAACGTCGCGGCCCAGATGTATCAGGCTTTCCTGGACGAAGCCGATGACTACACCGACGCTGAAGATGAGGTGGCCGCTGCAGAGCTCAACTGGGACAAGGAGCCGACCCAGGCCAACAAGCAATGGCTGCGCCAGCAGAAGGGGGCATATGACTTCGACGTCACCAAGGCCGACAAGCTCTTCGAGTTCCTGGTCGCCGAAGGGAGAATCAGGCTACCCCCGGATCACCCGATGCTGCGTCCTGGAGGGATCAAGGACAAGAAGTACTGCGGTTTCCACAACACTAACACTCATTCTATTAATGATTGCCGTGTGTTTACGACAAGGATCTAGAAGGCCATCCAGGACGGCCACATCAAGTTCAATGGCAAGATGAAGATCGACGCTAACCCCTTCGCCCAGAACGCCGTGTTCTTCTCAGTGAACATGGTAGCTCCAGAGGACCTCAGGGGCAAAGGCAAAGTCAAAGTCCTCACCTCCGACAAAGCGCGCGAGTCTAGCACAGTGCACCCCGATCGGCAGATAACCAGCGATGAATTCCGGCAGCGTACCCAGACCACGAATAGTCGATATGAGCACGGGGAGTCATCTTCCAGGCGCAGGCCTACCCACAGGGACCTCCTCAACAAGTGGCGCCGGGAAGGAGAGAAAGAGCGGAGGCGTCTCCAACGCGAGGAACAGAGATTCACAGAAGAATATCAGCGTGAAGACGGTCACACGGAGGAGTACCGGTACCGTCTGGAGGAGAGGGCCTACCGCAAAGAACAGGCCTACCACAGGGAGCAGGAACGTCGCCAAGAGCAGGAGCAGGCTCACTGGGAATGCCCGTTCTTCCGCCACTGCTGGAACGAAGGCTTGAAGCTGTCTGCCATCAATAACTGCCCTGAGTGCAGCGATCAGTACAAGGGGTACAGACAGGCTCGAGTCAACCGTCGTCCCGTCCACGAAAGATTGGGAGCACGCATCCCAATGGACGATCGGCGCCTAAAAATGGAAAGCCCGGATCGGCAAGCCAAAAGATATGTCGATCCGGAGTGGGCGCGCCACCAGGACGACAGCGAGGAGGCACAGCCCCGCCCATATAGGTGGCAGAAGGGGCAGTGGTGCCCGCCAGGGCTCAGAAAGAGCCAGAAAAGGAGTGTGCAGCGCCTCCAGAATAGGGAGTTGGAAGAAGCAGCTGCCGATGGGAGGAAGCAAGAGTGGCGCCCAAAGGAAAAGCCAGACGACACCGACAAAGGCGCTGGCGTGGCCATGACTTTCTTCCTTCCCCTGGAATTCATGGCTCCTGCCGGCCGGGGGGCACAGAACGAGGTGTATTCGGACTCTGACGAGGTCGAGCACGACGAGCTCGCAGCACAGCTCGTGTTGTCTCAGAAGGCAGCATTTGACAAACCAGCCAAGCATCGGCATTTAAAGCCGTTGTATGTCAAGGGGTACGTCAACGGAAAGCCGCTGACCAAGATGTTTGTCGATGGCGGCGCAGCGATCAACATCATGCCTTACGCCACCTTCAGAAAGCTGGGCATGAACGATGAAGATCTGCTCAAAACGGACATGATACTCCGTGACTTTGCCGGCAATCCCTCTGACACTCGGGGTGTCGTGCACGTAGAACTGATGATTGGATCCAAGACGCTCATCACGACCTTCTTTGTCATTGATGGCAAGGGGGCATACAGCCTGCTTTTGGGCAGGGATTGGATCCATGCCAACTGCTGCATACCTTCGACCATGCACCAAATACTCATTCAGTGGGTTGGAGATGACATCGAGATTGTCCAAGCTGACGACTCGGTGAGTGTTGCTACCATTGAGCCCACTTACTGGGAATTCGACGGAGTAGATTGCTTCTCCGATCGTGTGTGGGGAGAAGGTCCTGTCAACGTCTACGACAGGGATCAACAGCCGATCCAAGCAATCGGCTCTCAAAGCTTCTTTTAGATGGATAACCCAACCGACAACAGCGAGGGCAAACTGGGACGTGGCTTCACATCGGCCGACAAGCTGGAAGAAGTGGATGTTGGCGACACAAGTAAAAAGAGGCCGATGTTCATAAGTTCTAGTTTAGACCCTGACTTTAGAGTGCAATTAGTAGATCTTTTAAAAGAGTTCAAAGACTGTTTTGCGTGGGACTACACAGAGATGCCCGGATTAGATCGGTCCATTGTTGAGCATAAGTTGCCGATCAAACCTGGATACCGCCCATACAAACAACCTCCGCGCAGGATCTACAAGGAGGAGGTATTGGCCGACGTGAAAAAGGAAGTGGAAAGATTACTAGAAGCTAACTTCATTCGGTCGTGTCGATATGCGGAATGGATCTCCAATATTGTCCCGGTGTACAAGAAGAACGGGAAGATGAGAGTCTGCATCGACTCCAGGAACCTCAACAAAGCCACTCCTATGGACGGTTATCCAATGCCGGTGGCCAATTTGCTAGTAGATGCTTCGGCCGGTTTTGAAATTATAAGCTTTATGGACGGCAATGCAGGTTACAACCAGATCTTCATGGCTGCAGAGGATGTGGCAAAAACCGCCTTCAGGTGCCCCGGCCATATAGGTTTGTTTGAATGGATTGTCATGACTTTTGGTTTGAAAAATGCCGGTGCTACTTACCAGCGAGCCATGAATTACATATTCCATGAGCTGATCGGCAAAATCGTAGAGATCTACATTGATGACGTGGTGGTCAAATCCAGAGGCAAAGAAAGACACTTAGCCGATTTAAGGAAGACCTTGGAGTGCACAAGGAAACACGGTTTAAAGATGAATCCAACCAAGTGTGCATTTGGGGTGTCGGCTGGTGAGTTTCTGGGATTCTTGGTCCACAAAAGGGGCATCGAAGTCGGCAAGAAGAGCATGGAAGCAATTGATAAGGTAGTGCCGCCGACCAATCTCAAAGAACTGCAATCACTGCTCGGCAAGATCAACTTTGTCAGAAGGTTCATATCCAACTTGTCCGAGCGCGTGCTGCCATTTTCTCCACTGTTGAAGCTCAAGAAAGATCAGGAGTTCATGTGGGGTGACGTGCAACAAAAGGCTTTCGATGAAATCAAAGAATACATGAAGGCACCACCAGTATTGGTCCCTCCACAACTCGACAAGCCTTTCAAGTTGTACGTGGCGGCCGGCAACCTAACAATAGGGTCGGCCCTCATGCAAGAATTCGAAGGAAAAGAAAGAGTCGTAGCCTATCTTAGCCGAAAGCTACTGGACCCCGAAAAGAGGTATTCGGCTACGGAAAAGTTGTGCTTGTGCGTTTTCTATTCCTGTGCCAAGTTTCGGCACTATCTGTTGAATGCCGAATGCGTGGTAGTATCAGAGTTTGATGTAATCAAGCACATGTTATCAATGCCGATTTTAAGTGGAAGGATCGGTAAATGGGTTTTAGCTCTTTCTGAATTTGATTTGCGTTTTGAATCGGCAAAGGCTGTTAAAGGCCAGATTATGGCTGATTTCGTCACTCACCATCGTGATCCTAATGCTAACATAGTAACCATTGCCCCCTGGGCATTGTTTTTTGATGGATCATCGTGTAGCAAAGGTGGTGGAGTCGGGATCATGTTGATTTCCCCCAAGGGGGCACCTTTCAAATACTCTATACCGATCGAGTACCCGGTGACTAATAATCAAGCGGAGTATGAGGCACTGCTTCGAGGATTGCGGTTGCTTGTGGACGTTAAGGCAGATGCCGTGGAGATCTTCGGTGACTCGGAGTTGGTGATCAGGCAGCTGACAGGTGAGTACGAGTGCAAAAACGACACGCTGCAGGAATATCTCGAAGGTTGCCAAGAGCTCCTTAAACAGTTTCGATCAGCAACCTTGCAACATATTCCTAGGGGGCAAAATGAAGAAGCAAACCAGTTGGCTCAGGCAGCATCCGGGTATAGGGAGAATCAAAACATTTTTGCACTTGAGGAAGAGCAAACAACCCCAGAAGATGATCAAGTAATCCCAAGTGATAATCAGGCAATTGAAGACTGGAGAGACAACATTGCCGATTACCTCAGGGACCCATCCAGAAAAGTCTCCCGAAAACTCAGGTACAAGGCTCTTAAGTTTACGCTCTTGGACAATCGATTGTACTACAAATCCATAGATGGGGTTTTGCTTAAGTGCCTGAACCAAGACGAGGCTAGGAAACTGATGTATGAGGTGCACGAAGGCGTATGTGGTGCACACCAGTCAGCTCACCGTATGAGATGGATAATCAGGAGGACTGGATATTTTTGGCTGACTATGCTCGAAGATTGCTTTGAATACTACAGAGGTTGTCAGGATTGCCAGCGATTCGGCAATGTGCAAAGGGCCCCAGCATCGGCCATGAATCCGATCATCAAGCCTTGGCCTTTCAGAGGGTGGGGCATTGATTTGATCGGCCAGATCCACCCTCCATCTAGCAAGGGACATAAGTTTGTTCTGTTAGCCACGGATTATTTCACTAAGTGGGTTGAAGCCATCCCATTGAAGAAGGTGACGTCAGAGAACATGGTGTCCTTCGTCAGGGAGCATATCATTTACCGATTCGGCATTCCTCAGTCCATCACTACCGATCAGGGAACTCAGTTCACTTCCTCTGAGTTTTGTGACTTTGCCGAAGGGATGGGGATTAAACTCTATAATTCTTCCCCTTATTATGCACAGGCCAATGGGCAGGCAGAAGCTTCTAACAAAATCATGATTAAGATTATTCAGAAGAAGATCGAAGAAAAACCTAAAAGGTGGCACTTGGTACTCAACGAAGCTTTGTGGGCTTACCGAATGGCTTGTCATGGGTTGACTCAAACGTCACCATACGAGTTGGTCTATGGGCATCACGCAGTGCTACCATGGGAGTTGCAATCGGGATCAAGACGAATCACATTGCAGAGCGACCTAGCTAAAGAAGATTATAAAGATTTGATGATGGATGAGCTAGAGGATTTGCATTTGATTCGTCTCAAAGCCTTGGAAAATATTGAAAGGAACAAGATACGCGTTGCCAAGTACTACAACTCGAAAGTGAAAGAAAAAGGATTCGAAGAGGGAGACTTGGTTTGGAAAATTATATTGCCAATCGGTACCAAAGACAAGGTATTCGGCAAATGGTCCCCTAACTGGGAAGGGCCTTTTCGGGTTCTGAGGTGTGTTCCCGGTAACACGTACATTCTAAAAACCCTCCGAGGAGAAGAGTCTGCTAGGGCGATTAGTGGACGTTATCTAAAGAGATTTCATCCTAGCGTGGAGGTCGGTGCATAGTGGAATCAAGATCTTGCGGGCACCGACGGCCGATACGAAGTTGTATCGCCCTTAGCACAAAAATGGCCGATAGAGTCTATCGCCCTTAGAGCAAAAAACAGCCGGCACGGCATGTGTCGCCTCTAGCGCAAAAAACGCAGAAATACAGGGCCAAGTGCACGCGGTGCTGTGCAATCAGCTAGATAAATCAAACACTCAACAAGCACAGAACGGGAGAACGGGTTGTACACACGAACGTGGTAGAGTGGAGCATTGTTCATAGTGGGGGCTGTGCAAAAGGTGCAGATCAGTTACCGAACACCCTGTTGATGACCGTCTGCGGGTTGGTGACTATGGTGAGGGCGTGGGCATGATCCTCGTAGGATTCCAGAAAATCGTCGATCTGTGCGACATCTTCTAAGGATGCCCCGCCGGGGAAGCCAACCGGCACCACGGAGAAGTCCTCCTCCGTGCGGACCGTCAGCGCCGATAGCCCCAGCGCCACGCCGTGGTGCACGCCCTGCAGGGCGACCTGCTCGACGCGGCCGTGCACATTGGCCAGGCGCGCCTCGGCGGTGTCGCCCTGGGCGTTCACCCGATCTGCGACGGCGTTCGCCGCCATCTTCACGCGCTCCAGCTCTTCAGACAGCGCTGTGAACGACGAGTTGAAATGGATCGGTTAAAAGATCAACAAGAACGACCGAAAGCCGATCTAGGATTGGGTGTTCATACCCGTGATTGCGTCGCAGAACTGCCGGCGCTGGTCCTCCCACTCCAACTGATCGATCTCGTACTGCTTCGAGACGGCGGCCAGCTCCTCCCGGGACTCATCCCGCAGCGCCATAAAGTTCAAGGCGTCGTTGTGGTCGTAGAGGTCGTCATCGGAATCCCGGTCCGGGTTCGCCTCCCAAGGATGGGAGTGGTAGGAGAGGTCGTCGGAGGAGCTCGACGGACCCGATTGCGGAGCTCCTGGCCCTCCCGTTGCTGGAGAAGGCCTGGCGTGCCCACCGGCGGAGGAGATGACGGGGATCCTGTCGGCGAGCAGTAACAGAGTGTGAGCGGGGTTTTCAAGAAGCTGCCACAAAGGGCGTAAGCGAGGAGTCCTACCCACGCTGACGGAGGCGCCGAGCGCGACTCCCCTCGGCCTCCTCAGTCGTCGGGCGCTTGCCGCGGTCATCTTGGCTCGCCATTGCACTTGGAGAGTTAGGGTTTTCTGGAGCGGAGTAAGCAAGGAAGCCGAGGCGGCGAGAGTACTAGAGGAGCAGATGCAAGATGGGAAGAAGGCAGGCCTCCAGGGGCGATTTATAAAGTCAGAACAGTGATCGTGGCGGGTGTCCCGGGGTAGCACGCCGAATATCAACCGACGGGCTGGGGTTTTCCCACTTCCCAAGGTGGGCCTCTACAGTAACGGGCCATGCGAACCGTCTAGACGCGCTTGCGTGTTCGGCAGGAGCAAGGGCGCCCAGCTTCGGCAAAAATTGCCGATTTAGATATTCGGAGCGGACACTTGCCAGATTACCGAACAGATTTATAAGGCAGTTAGTCACAATGTCATCGGAACAGTAACCGATTGAATGAAAGGTACAGATATATCACAAGAAGGTGTTTGAGTCGTTCTGACACGGGATTGCCGAAATTAAAAGTTCATTACATAATCATCTCAGTTGTTCAAGAATTGAGTTATAGCCGCCAAAGCATCGGCTTTAACCTGGTTAGCATGCTCCAGTGCTTTTTGATCCTCCTCTTCGGTACCTTGTGCTTGTGAAAGCCTTGCATTGAGCTTGATGTCCTCATCAAGCGCCAGTGACAGTTTGGAGGATGTTGCCTCAATGATGTTCGGCAAGCCTGATAGCCGAGAGGTACATGACTGAATGTCAGAGTTGACCTGGGCTAATTGGGTATCCAGCTCGGATCTCTTTTCTTGTAGTTCTTTCAACTGAGTCTCCAGGGCCAATTGAGAGTTCTTGGCCTCTTGAAACTTAGAATACAGATCATTGACCTCCTGGGTGCACTTGGACTTGGCAGTCTAAAGGTCAGCGCTTCTAGTTGCTCGTTTCACTTTGGCAAAGCAGTCATCCAGTGTGGATACAACCTCTAGATGGAGCCTCAAATTTTCTGGAATGTCCTCAGCAATGGGTTCAAGGAAATTTTTAACCTCATCGGCATCTCTAACTAAGGACAAGATGTCTTGACTCAGGAAGTCTGTTACGTTGCTCAGGATATCTTGGACAAGTGCTGATGGTCTTTTGGCCACTGTTCTTTTACTCAGGAACTCGTTGACATCAAATGCATATTTGGAAGCCGGGCTGGCAGAAGTCTGTGATAATTCAGACAGGTTAGCCGATTGAGGTAAGGTATGAAGGAGGAATGAAATGAGAAGTTAGTCCTTACCTGATGAGTCGGCTGTTTGGTGGGGGTTTGGTCTGGTTGAGAACCGGATGGACCAGCAGGGTCTGGAGTTGAGCCGATGAAGGTCTCATCAATCGCGGCATCTGTGAAATCACTGGTCAGCCAAGAGAGGCAAGAATCTGCTGGTTGAAGGGATAATTAAGGGACCTACCAATGTTGACATCATCCGGGTTCTGGGTGTCCATTTCCTCGGCATCTGCATGCTCATCATTTTCCAAGGTTGGGGGCACCGTCGTTTGAGCGTTTTCTTGTTCAGGAGAAGAAGCCTGTAATGGTATACAAGCCAGTCAAGAATAAGTTGATAATGATGGAAGAACTAGAACATCTTACCTTTGGGGGAGGTGTGTTTTGCTTGGTCTTGGTTCGCCTGGAGCTGGAAGTGCCCTCAGTGGTCTTTCTCTTCTCTCCTTTAGCTGAGAGGGTGGTTAATAGAGCTGCTTGGGATTTCATAAACTGAGTCAATGAAGGAGCATTGTGTCCCAGGACAGTGATTGGGCCTGCTTGATGATATTGGATAGGCCTAATGTCAGAGTTGGGTGTGAAGTCCTGTGGAAGTTTTGAAAAAGTTAGAAATCTCAAGGATCAAATACTAAAGCAACAGGTGACTTGTTATTGTACCTCGCTGTCAGAGCTGAAATCCGCTTGAAGTTCCAAGCACATGGGATGGACTGGGCTGTTGAAGATATGATCATGCCATTTTTGCCACCAGGACTCAAAAAGAGGATGAGCAGACTGGATCAAATGGAACGGTACTGGTTTGTAGTCTGGCAGATCTTGCCCCAGGCCGAATACTCGATGGGCCTGCATCCCGATTGTGATCCGCTCTTTGAGCTGAATTTGCTCCCTGGGCCTGATTATGGTGGAAAAGATGAGTTTTGGGGGGAGCTGTCCACAACCTAATTGTCTGGCTGCTATATTAGGATGATAGAATTCATAAGTGTGCTTCACTTGTCTTCCCCTGTTGAATTCGGCTGGTAGGATGCAGGGTTTGATAAATGAGTTGAAAACTCCTGTGGCCATTTCATCTATGCAACCATCATCAAAGCTGAATTTGATAGGGAAAGTGAGGTTGTCATTCTTTCTGTAGGGTAACCAGAGCACCTGATTGAAGCCCTTGAAGAATAATTTGAAGAGATTGCCAATACTCTTGTTGATGGTTATAGCAGTGGCTGCTTCCCCATAAGTTTGGCAAGCTTTCTCTGTGGCTTCTTCACCCTCAGCAAAGTTGCTGGAGGGAAAGCTGAGGTTGTCCAATGGCACAGCAATGATTTGATGCATGTATAGCTGAAACCACATCTGAACAAACCACCAGGGACCATTGACACAATCAATTGGTGGCAGTCTATCTGTGCTTTCATGGGTGGCATGATACATTTGAGTGGAGATTTGATGCATCATGTGGTATATAGATCCCAGGAGGAGTTTGCCTAGAGGGATTTGTTTTCCTATGGATAATTTGTCGGCCAGTGCAATGTAATTGAGGGTTGGCTCGTTGGATCTCCCACAGAAGATGAATCTGCACAACCACATGTTCAGAAAAGCCCTGTGCTCTGTCTCTGCTATTGGGCCTAATACTTTGTTGTGGATTTCCACATACTTCATCCACCCCACGCTGACATCAATGGACCTCTGGGTGATTTTCTCTAATAGCTCATCAGCATTCATGGTCGAAGTGATGTTCAGACCACTCATCATGAAGACATCAGCTAAAGTGATTGTCATTATGCCATGGCCGAACACAAAAGCATTAAGAGCGTCTGACCAAAAATGAGAAGCCGCTATGAGCAATGGTTCATTTTTAGGTATGTCGGCCAGAGACAGTTCCAGAGCATGATGAATGTCTTGGGTTTCCCAGTGAGGACCGAATTTCGCCTGGATTCTTCTATACCAGTTCCTCCAACCGGTGACAGCAGGCAGGGGCCAGTTCTTGAAAGTGTACCGCCACCTGTTCGATGAAATGACCCCGTGCTTGAAGGGGATTCTGTTGGTTTCCATACCGATGATGTTGGTTGGATTGGAGTTCCCCATTGGACCCAAGAAATAAGAATCGGGATCCGCATCGCATGGAATCAGAATTTCGTCCTTTAGAGCCTAGAAGAAGAATGTGTGCGGGGGAAGCTAAATAAGCCGAATGCCGACATAAATTGACCAAATGCGTTGAAAGGAAAAGTGAAATTTACCTCTGGGATCTCTTCGTGGGTCGCCATTGCGAAGCTCGGGTGGAGTTTGAAGCTGTTGATGATTTGGAGAAGATGCGGAGTTTGAAGCAGTGCTGACCTAGAATGCGCGGCGGACTTGTGGTCAATTTCAGAACAAATGCCTTTGTGCAGAAATTGAGGGGGCATGTGTTAACACATAATTTTTGCACTATGACAAGTAGGCCAGCCCAGTGCAGGTTCAGAGAAATCACCGCCTGAGGGGATTCGGCAGATGGCGGGCGCGGTCGGCTAACTTAGTAGGTTCGGCAAGGCTGTGGAGGCGACTGGTCAATGGCGAGCGAATTCGGCAATGTGACGCTGCGGTCGGCTACCTCAAGCCAAGTCGGTTTGCGTTAGAAGATGACAAATGCGGCATGTCAAGAAGATTTAGCGATGGGGATCTCGTCATTTTAGTGCATGTCGGTTATTAAAGGAAGCTTGGAGCAGAAGACATCATGTTTTTGATAGTTTCCTAATTTTATCGTTGTAATCGTGTCCTTCTAGGACTCAGAGAACACTAGGGTATAAATATAAACCCTGAGACTATTGTAACGTCGGTGAACAATCAATACAACCAACTCGGCCCCGTGCCATCTTCGAGTCCAAGTCGTGTCGTCGTGTTCTTCGAGAGGAGTCATCCATCCGTCGACCTCCGTAAGTCCCGACAACCTTGTTATCATGTCTAGTATCGTGCGGCGGATTTAGATTTGATGCAAGTAGTCTCGTATGTTTGGCTTAGTATCATGCGATGGATTTAAGCTAATGACGGGAGGTTTTTGCTTATGCCTTGTATCGTGCGGCGGATTAAGATATGAGTAAAAATAGTTATCGGCTCTATTAGATTTGGCAATCTATTAGATTCATTAAGTTACCATGTGTTTGCTCTATGTTTGATGTTTTATGTATATTTGCAACACTCTTTTGCCCAATCTAGATCTCGCTCGGTTTGGCTCTATCTTTTATAGATCTATCCTGTTCTTTCATATTCATTATTGTAGAGTCTTCCATGCAGTAGATCTATTGTCCGTAATAGCCGATTTGATCGTATCTAGATTGCCACGTGGTGAGGGTTCATGCACGTTAAGTACGTTTGATCTATGACAAGGCTAGGCGTCGTGCGGCAGACGCAGGCTTTAGATTAGTTTAATCATGCTTGATTTGCATGTTCAATCCCCATGGACCCCAACTCGGTTGCACAATCGAGATTGGTTAAACTTTAATTCATAGTTAATATACCATGCAAGTACAGTTCTCATGCAAACATATTCGGCAACTTGTTATTCACGTAACTTCGTTCATACTGCCGAATGATCTTTAAACCTGTTGGCAGATAGCTTTCATAGCTATATGTCGTCGTAAGTGGCTTCAGGGCCGTACATCTTGGAACTGTCTGGTCATACCCGGCATGTTTCAGCTTTGTATTTAACAGTTTACCTCCTTTGTTAGTTGCAGGGCAAACTGACTGGCACGCACCGGACTTCTGAGCACCCGGGCCACGTTTGAAGCTAGCTTTTCCGGCTTGCTGTGTGATTGGCACAGTGCGTCACTTTCGGTGTCAACATATATATATATATAAGAAGATACTAAAATTTAACATTTTCTTCTGTAAACTAAAGCAAAAAGAATCTCATACTAATTTTTAAAAGAAAGTATATCAAATATTTAATTTTCTGTTCAATTAGAAAGATTTAAGATATATTTTAAAAAAAACTAAATTTAAAAATCTAAAACTACTGCATCTGTCGCGTAGAACGAAATTGGGCAATGATTTTTTAGGTTTTAAACAAAAGATTAATGTCCAAATGATATGAAAATAAATTTTCTATTGAAAGGCAATAATTTTTTAAATTTAAATTGAACATTACATTTTTGCATTAACCAAATATGAATGGTTATTTACATTTATATTCGTTATTATAAAAAAAGAAAAGAATTTATGCTACAAATATTCTACTATACAATAAGGTTAAAGGATATACAACTGTTATTTTTAAGTAATTTTATGCCTACTTTTCAATTTACTATGCAATTAACAAGAATTACAATATATTTATATAGTGGAAACTTAATACAAAATCCAAAATACTGAAAACCCAAAACTGTGGCGGGAAAGAACCCTTTAGTCCCGGGTCGTCTTACGCACCGGGACTAAAGACCCCTTTAGTCCCGGTGCGTAAGCCCGCCCGGGACTAAAGGTCCAACCCTTTAGTCCCGGGGCGTATTACCGGGACTAAAGACCCTTTAGTCCCGGTGCGTAATACGCCCCGGGACTAAAGGCCCTCCCGGGTATATAGGGCACAGGGCACAGTGCCCTCCAATCTTCCCCAAATCGACGCGCAGTTGCCCCGCGCCGCCGCCCTCCAGCTCACCTCGCCGTCGAGCCTCTGTCCGCGACGCCGTCCTCCTCGCCGTCGAGCTCCGCGCCGCCTTCCTCCTCGGCCTCACTGCCCTCCGCGCGCCGTACGGCGTCGTCCTCGCCGCCGTCCTCCGCGCCGCCGCCGTACGGCCTGTGCGTGTGTGTGCGTGTGCAGTGTGCATGTGTACTGTCCAGTGGGTGTAAAAAAAGAAATGAAAACAAAATATATACCTATAAATAGATATATGGAAAAATAAATATATATGTATTTAGAAATAGAAAGTGATATAGAAAGTGATATATAAATAGATATATATAGAAAATAAATATAAATATATATATATAGATTATTTTCTATTTAACTTTTTCATTTCTTCTTTTCTAGAAATAGATATATACAAATAATGAATATGAATAGATATATTTATAGAAAAAGGAAAATCATATATATGTTTTTTTAACCTAACAAATATGTGTTCGACCTGTAGTCCTGGTGACCGCTCCACCGACCTCGCCGCCGTCCACTGTCATCCGCACCGTCGTCATCCTCGCTGCTGTCCGCCGTCGTCGTTCTCGTCCACGGTGTGTAAATCACGTGACAAGGATATGTTTAAACATGTATTTATTACTCTTAGAAATATGTGTTCATAGAAAATCATGTGTCATGTTGGAATGCCATAGAAAATCACTTGGATATGTTTAAACATGTATTTAGACTTAGAAATATTTTGACAGATATGCTTCTTCGTGTTATTTTTAATGTTGAATTGCCTCTTTACGTATATATGTTATTTTTAATGTTGGCGATTACATGTCATCTAAAACTGGAAACCCTAAAACCCGAAACCCGAAACCCTAAACCCTCAAACCCCTAAACCGCGAAACCCTGAACCCCGAAACCCCGAACCCCTAAACCCTGAAACCCTAAACCCTCAAACCTAAACCCTCAAACCTAAACCCCGAAACCCGGCCCGAACGCCTAAACCCCTAAACCCCTAGTTTCCGGTTTTCGTTTCACATACATGTATAAAGCTCCTCGAAGTGTTCGATCATATTGTATATATATTTTAATATTCGTAGAAATATGTGTTCATAGAAAATCATGTGTCATGTTAGAATGCCATAGAAAATCACTTGGATATGTTTAAACATGTATTTACACTTAGAAATATTTTGATAAATATGCTTCTTCGTGTTAGTTTTAATGTTGAATTGCCTCTTTACGAATATATGTTATTTTTAATGTTGGCGATTACATGTCACCTAAAACTCGAAACCCTAAAACCCGAAACCCTAAACCCTCAAACCCCTAAACCCCGAAACCCTGAACCCCGAAACACCGAACCCCTAAACCCTGAAACCCTAAACCCTCAAACCTAAACCCTAAAACCCTAAACCCCGAAACCCTGAAACCCTAAACCCACAAACCTAAACCCCTGAACCCCGAAACCCTAAACCCCTAAACCCTGAAACCCTAAACCCTCAAACCTAACCCCCTAAACCCTGAAACCTCGAAACCCCGAACCCCGAAACCCTAAATCCCAAAACCCGGCCCGAACGTCTAAACCCCTAAACCCCTAGTTTTCGGTTTTCGTTTCACATACATGTATAAAGCTCCTCTAAGTGTTCGATCATATTGTATATATATTTTAATATTCGTAGAAATGACCGACCCAAACGAGAACATGGAGGAGGAAATGATGAATATCATCGCCGGCGACGATGACGGGAATCAATACTTATTGAATTACGAAGACATGACCACGCATGATGAAAATCCCCCTGAACAACAAGTTGAGATGAAAGAAGGCAATACAGGCGAGGTATATATACAATATGTCGTGTTAGGGTTTACATTTACTTTATTACTTGATTAGCAACTTGTATTAGGGTTTCATCATCGTGTCTTTACCTATGTGTAGCCGTCTGGATCGACGTCTGCGACGAGGCAGAGCAGACCAAAACGAGGACCGAAGAGGCCGTTGAAGGGCCGTCATGTAATCTCCGAATTCGATATGGCTACAGGCCAACCACTAGGACCCCATGCATAGAAATATGTCTTTCACTGTGGGTTCCTTGTGAGAGATCGGATTCCGATAAGTGCCCGTGAATGGAAAGAGAGGCGAAGTGCTCCCGAGATCAGTTATGTCTCCAATCTTGACAAGCAGCTAGTCTGGGATGACATCCAAGCTCATTTCTCGTTCGACACAGAAGATGAGGAGCTGCTGAGACGAATTCGGGAGTGGACAATGAAGAAGATGGCCACACTTTTTCAGGACTGGAAGAAGAAATTGTACCACAAGTTTGTGCTGAAGAACGAGACGCCAGATTTCAACTCTACGGTGTATGTCAAGATAAGGGCCAATTGGGATGAATTTGTACAGTACAAAAGATCACAAGAGAGCGAGGCCTGGGTCAGAGTAAACAAACAGAATGCAGCTCAGAAGAAATACCACCATCATTTAGGATCAGGTGGCTATAAGGCCGCCCTTCCAAAGTGGGAGAGACAAGAACAGGAGATGCTTGCCAGGGGGTAGTCCCGGAGACAATAAGAAGAAATTGGAGTGAACAGTCCAGAAATTGGTTCTACGCTCATGGGGGAACCATAAACCCTAATGACGGGGAGCTTGATTGGGGCCCACAAATTTCAAGAGCAGCACAGAGGCTAGTTCAAGCACGAAGTGCGGTGTTGGCTGGCGAGTTCAAGCCCAACAGAGAGAAGGATGAACTCACGTACGCGCTGGAGAATCCTGAGCACGGTGGGCGTACGAGAGGCTTTGGGGTCGTTTCGTGGCTGCATTCCTTCGAAGCGGATCGAGAAAGTTACAGAAGCCGCCAGAGAAAGAAGGACGAGGAGGCAGAGCGACTCTTCAAGTTGGAGGAGTATGTTCTTCAAACACAAGAGCGTGAGAAATCTCGTGAAGAATGGGTGCAGGAGGAAATCAAAAGGCAAGTGCAAGCGGCACTTAGTCAAATGACGAGTGGGCAAGGTACATCATCACAACAGCCTCAAGTGAACATTAGCCCCCTAGGTCAGATGAAAAGCAGCTGCGCCTCCACGGAAGTACCAACCATTCAAGATAACTCCAAGCTACGCTTCCCCGTGGATGACATTAAAGAACCTTTTACTACTTGTGAGCTGCACATTCCAGATAGAAATGCCACAAAAAAGGTGGCTGTCGGTGTTGTAAACCCTATCGACGGCACAAGAAAACCAAGAATCCATGGTCAACCAGTGCCAGCCGGATACGCTAGCGTCTCTGTGGATAGGGTTGAGACAGGTTGTGGCAGCGTGGCACTGGAAATCGAAGAGGGAGATGGGGAGAAGACTTTAGGTGAAGCGGAGAAGACATTTATTTGCTGGTGCAAGCGCTTCATTATTATTCCTGGAGTGTCACCGCCGCAACCTCCTCCTACTGATCAAGATCCCCACCATAGGTAGTGTGCGCGTGAATGAGAAACAATTTTTATTACACTAACTTCCTATATGTATATATTAGTTGGATGCTCACATCATTTGTTGTTTTGCGTAGCAGGAACTATAGTCCAGTTCGTCATTATTCCCCAGCGCATCAGAGTGCTGCGGGCGGTGACGATGTGTTGGAGGACACGGCTTCAACCCCATCTCCTGCACAAAGATCTCCACCGGCCCCACCATCTCCTCCACCGCGGGCTCCAACGCCATAACCTCCACCGCAGGCTCCAACACCGCCACCGGGCCCACCATCTCCTCCACCGCGGGCTCCAACGCCACAACCTCCACCGCGGGCTCCAACACCCCCGCCTCTACCGCGCGGCCCTAAGAAGCGGTCTGCCGCTACAGAACCAAAGGCCGCACCTCCAAAGAAGAAGGTTCCTGCATCAGGAAAAAAAGCCCAAGAGAAATTAGCTTATGAAAAGACTGATGAGGAGTTAGAAATTACGGTGAAAAAATATGTGCGAAAATTTTTAGATGAATGTGACGCCGCTGCTAAAGCGAAGAGGAACCTGGAGAAGCCTTACCTCTTGTTAAACCCACAGGAGTTAAGGAAAAGGGTGGACCAACATGGTATCAAGATGCGTGAAGCCCGAAACGCTCCGCGAAAATCAGATTACGAACGCTCTCTTATGAAGTCCGCAAAAGAACAACAATCCAGCAAGAAGAAAGTGGGAAAGGGTGTTCCACAGCTCGGGGAAACATCAAGACCTTTGTCCCCGTTAGTTGTGCAAAATCAGTATGGTTCAAACATGTGCAGAGTACAGAGTAAATCTGGAGAGACCACTTTGTCTGAGATGGACTCAATGGAAAAAATTCATTGACAGCGGTCTCCCGTACGACACCATGAAAAATATTGCTACTGGGCTGGAGTTTCCACGAGCGGAAGTAGTTGATGAATGGAGCAGAAATTTTGCACCGGGCAGGAGTCTAATGAACCCCAATCACTTACATGTACTTGGTACGCAGATGTTTGCAATCAACAAATGGTGCATGGAGGGTTCTAAAGACGGTGATGTCAATTGGATTTCTGTCCGAATTCGGAACCATCACTACTTCCGTGGCGATGACCTAATCTTAGTCCAGATGGAGGAATTACACCAGCTATGTCATATGGACGCACTGGACAAATCGCTCCTTAGCTGCTATTGTTTGTAAGTGTTTCTTTTATAGTTTTCATTGAACTCTCTAGTATGTGTATATAGTACGTAGTATTCTTACACACATACTTGTGGATCGACTCGATATTTTGCAGGTATCAGATGACTCAGCTCAGAGATAAACATGACAATTCTGTTGGGTTTGTTGATCCATATGTTATTTTCAAGGCTCCAAACCCTTCAGCGACTTGGAGCGATGAGTCGTGTATGAATCTCATGAGGTTCTTCGTGAACCAAAAAGATAGAGAAAGAATTCTCTTCCCATACAACTTTAAGTGCGTGAGACATATATAGTTAATAATAAGTATGTGCACATTTTATTTTACTTAACCCTAATAATATATATATATATGAATCATGTGTATGAACAACTATCACTGGATATTGATGGTCATCGATCTCAAACACAGCAATGTGTTAATCTATGACTCGTTGAGCAAACCGCAAGAAGATTACCAAGATATGATAAACATCCTCCAAAGGTAATTTTTCGATCCCTAGCTTGCATGCTTAAAGTATAGACTAAGCTTGTATATATGTATACTAATTAATAAATAATGATCCAACTATTAATGTTTCATTGGCCGGATTAGGGTTTGGGAAAAATTCATTGCTCGGGAACATATGAGTCAGTGTAAGGCCCCACTTACAATAAAGTCACGACTACCAGTAAGTTTACACCTTCGTCAATGTACGTGTATCTTTATTATATCATGTCATATATCATATCTTTATTACGAGATGAATCTTTTCATTCTACAGTGGATTTTGAGACAAAAACAGGGTACCAACTTATGTGGATTCTATGTTTGCGAGTACATGATGATAGAATCAAATAGAATTCCTGAAGAAATCATCAAAGTATGTAACATGTTTCTTTTTATTTTTTATAGACTTAATATTGATAATATAGATATAACTAATATCTTTTTAATTCCAATTGAAGACTGACTGGTTGAAGCAAAAAGTGATGCTACAAGGTCAATTGAAAGCAATACAAGAGACAATAGCAGGATTTCTTCGGGAACAAGTCATAAATCCAAACGGCGAGTTCTACTATAATACCAACGAGAAGTTGATTCCAAACAATGATGATCATTTGTATGCCCTGTAGATCTTTAGATGGAGTACAACTTGTAATAGGTTTACAGTACTAACTTTGGAGTACAACTTGTGTAGATAGATATTTAGACAACTCCTATATGTAAATTGTTTGTAATCTTATATATATATATATATATATATATATATATAGTTCTATAGTTCAATTATATGTGCATGCAATAAGCTTATTGTGTTATGCTTCTAATATATATAATTATATATATTAGCAGCAAAGAATATATATTAGAAAACCTATTAAATAAATAAACAGAACTGAAATGAAAAAAAAGGAAAAACCAGGGGACCCTTTAATCCCGGCTGGTAATATCAGCCGGGGCTAAAGGGTGCTGCTGCGTTGCACCGCTGGCAGCACCCTTTAGTCCCGGCTGGTATTACCAACCGGGACTAAAGGGGGGCTTTAGCCCCGGTGGCCGGAGCCGGGACTAAAGGGGGGCCTTTAGTCCCGGAAGCGTAGTCCCGGCTCGGTAACCGGGGCTAAAGGCCCTTGCCGACCGGGGCTAAAGGCATGTTTCTGTAGTAGTGCGACTATATATATATATATATATATATATATATATATATATATATATATATATATATATATATATATATATATATACCAGTACTACTGTGCATGCATATGCGTTGGGGAGCTGAGCAGCTGAGATCGATCAGCTCTTCCGCTCTTCGGTCAGGTAGTCGTCGTGCATGGTGTAGTCGTCGTGTACCGGGGCCCGGGGGGTTAAATACCTCGCACGGCAAAAGTAAACAACACGTACAATACGTCGCTCTCGATATGTATATATATATGTATGTGCATGCAGGTGATATGACTGGGGGATAGATTAAGGTGTACCACAGTCCACAGTTATATGCATGCAGTAGCTGTTAAAGATCGTACGTAATTAACCCGCCAAATACTCTCTCGATCGATCTAAAAGCAGCCGCATGCATACATGTGTAGTAAAATTCCCGTCTCTCTCACACACTGACACACATATATACACGTACTCCCTCCGTCCCAAAATATCTATCGTTTTCGGTTCCCGAGAAACAAATACCGGTAATTTTATAAATAATAAATATGATCGATTATATAGTATTATAATTAGTATCTAGTTTTTAACAAATTTATTTAAAGATATAAATATTACACGTATTTTTCTATAAATCGAGTTAAACTTAAGATACGGAAACTGAAAACGACAAATAATTTGGGACTGAGGAAGTACGTGCATGCATGTGCAGACTCTGATCCAGAGAGTAATAATAAATAAAGAGTAGTAATAAAATGCATGGCTCTATTATTATCTCCTTGCAGTTGCAGTAGTAGTATATTGTACTATTGTGCTGTGGTCGTGGACGAGTCCACATGCATGCAATGCAGTTCACCAATAAATCAATAATGCTGTTGGATCGATCGGATGCCATGCGAGATGCGAGTAAATGCGAAGCACCTGGGCCTGGAGCACGTACCCGCACACTGTGATTGGCGCCGATGCATGCAAGCAACCTGCCCGAGATCTTCAAGTGGTCACGTGTGCTGTGCCCGCTCGCAGTCAGTCTCCATCTCTCATGTCATGCCATGCCATGCCATGCCCATGGCCTCTCTGTGCCAAGATTTCCTGCATGCGGGAGCAGCAGCAGCTTGCAACGAGCTAGCTACAGGTACCCAAGAGGCCAGAGAACATATATTGTTGTTGTACGTGCTCCTCGGTATGGGGCTCTACGTTACATTCTGCAATCTCTATCACTACCAAAGGAACCGTGTTTGGTACCTTCGGTTCTGCCTAGCAGCCCGGGGCCGTGTTGTAACGACCCAAAAATTCGGATTTTTTAAAATTTTTCTGTGATTATGTGGAGCATTTAGTTGCTACCTGAACCGGGAACAATTTATTAATAAATTGTTGCATTCATATAGTATTGCTTGTAGGAGTTTGCCAGAGAATCTTTTACAACTCTAGTCTTATGTTGGAGAGCACATGATCATAGCAACCTCCATGAATTTCTCTTGCAACTATCTCGAGTCTCGCTCGATGACCCCCGACTTTCTATCAAGACCACATTCCAACTCTTCCCGGTCCCTCTTGTTCCCGCTCAAAGAATCTTCGAGGTATAATAATTCGTAACTCAGGGAAAAAACCTTTTCCCTTTCTCCTCACTTTTCGAGTTGTGAGCCTTTCCAAACTCCCTTCGAGAATCCGTCTTAAAACTCCTACGAATTCCATCCAAACCTCCTCTAAATCAAATGGCAAATCTCATTCCTTCTCTTGGACCAAAACACCTCCCATCCGGCCCATCTCCCCTCCCTCTCTTTTTCCACGCGCAGACCCAGCCCAGCTGACTGCTAAAGCCGCTCGCGGCCCAACTCTCTCTCTCCCCCTTCCGCACGGGCCCTTGGCCCAGCAGCCGTTTCCTCTCTCCCCTGTAGGCCCGCTCGCTCCCTCTTCTCTGCTGGCCCAACCCAAGCGCCAGGCCCAGTCGGTCGCGCCCCCTCCCCTTGGCCCAACTGGCCCAGCCGCGCCGCCGACCGCAAAGCTGCGCCCGCGCGCGAGCCAACCCGCGCGCAACCTCTCCCTGCCCCTGCCACGCAAAGCGCGCGTGCCCGTGCCACCTGCTCTGCCTCACCGCGGGATGCGTGCCGCGTGTCCCGGAATGGGCACGAACGTCGAGGATGAACGGAGAACCCTTGAAGCCCTAGCCGCACCGTGGTATTAAGCCGAGCAAGCCGTTGCTCCCTCCCTTCTTCCCCAAGACGTCGCCAGCTTCTCCCTCCCTCTCTGCTCGCACCTGCAGCCGACCGCTCTCCTCTGCTCCGCGACGCGCCGCGCCGCGCCACACCGTGGCCATGGCCGCAAAGCACCCGTCCCGGCCGTAGCTGTTGCACGCGGCCGCCTGAAGCCAGCCTCGAATGCGTCATGGCATCCTTGATGCCTCTTCTTCGCCTGTGCATCGACCAAGGAAGCCGCAGCCTGCCCCGGCGCCGCGACCGACGACGTCGCCCACGACCCATTCCACTTCTTCGCTCTTCCTCGTCAAGACCTTGTCGGAGCAGCACCGCCTCGTCGAGCACCCTCCGCGTCGCACCGAACGTCGCCCAGCCGTGCCTCGGCCTCCCACGCCAACTACCGACCTCCTCCGGCCGACCACGAGCTCCATCTCCGCCTCGGTCGTGCTCTCCGACCACTCCGACGTGCTGCTACTTCGCCACGCTCCTCCCCGACGTCGAGTCCTCGCCGTGGCCGCAGCCGGTCGCCTCCACCTTACAGTACCTCACCTGCGGTTGCCCAGGCCGGCCGCGGCTCTCAGCGCCTCGACGTCGTGCCCTGGGGTCATGCCTCGACGCCGCCTCGCTCATCGCCGCCATCTCGGCCTCACCTCGTCGAGCCCCTGCTGTTGCCAACGGGCTCTTCCTCCTCGTCGCAGCATTCTCCTCGTCAGAACAGTACCCAACAACAGAAGCACCCCCAATACTTCCTGCCGGTGAGCCAGCAACGCCAAAGCCCCTGCCATTCACCATCTCCATCTTGCCGTCGTTATCGTCGATGAATGAAACCGGCCTTCGTGTCGTTGTATACACTGTCACAGGAAAGCAGTCGGACTTGTGGCGCCCTTCGCCGACCAGGACGCCCTCCAGCAGCCTCTCGACCGTATGCAGCCTGCCACAACCAGCCTGGATGCATCGGATCAAGTCACGACGGACCTCGACACTCCACACGCGTCCGAAGTCCGCTACAAGTCGAAGACATTTTCATATCCTGTGCATGCATTTGATTCATCCTTGTAATACGACTCATCGTATCATCCATGCCTGCCCGTGCCATCGTGTCGGCTACTTTTCTTGTCCTCGCTATCACTTGATATCCCGTATCAATCAACTAGTATCTACGATCAAATCCATTCCCTCCAGATGCACCACGTGCAAAGGACGAAAGACGAGTTAAGTGGATGGCACCACGATGCCAAGACCTAGATGCCAAGCAACGTCGTCTATGATTACACGATGAACCACGGTTAGCTAAAACGTTCCTCTCTTCCAACCCCTGACCACTGCTTGCCGAACTGAACGCGTAGACCGAGGCCAATTCCGACCGATGAACACTCTTGCACACACACGACCGACCCAAGCCAAATCGAACACTCGGTGTTCCAAGAACACCGGCGTGTTATTGACTGCCCCAGACGTATGCCCATGACGAAACCATGACCACGACGTGTTTAGACCGAATGGAACGAACCCTAGTCGACATGCTGGACGACAAGGTAATTCTATTCTCATCTTCGACCATAGGGTGCCCTGATGGAAACCATAGCTTATGACGATTGAGGAGACCCCGCGACCCTGTATACCGCCACCATGACCCCTGGGACCTTTGTTATCTTAACGTCGACTTACCAAGCCCCTGGAAAGTCTCTTGTATATCTATCTGTACTCATGGTATATCTCGTTCTCACGACCACCTGTATATGCATTTGTGATACAGGATCCATCCAATCTCATGCTATGGGAATGTGCTACTCCACTTATTTTGTCGATGTGTCTTTGTGTCGCTTTATGGATCTATTCGTTGTACTGTTGGATGTTTGTGTGTTTGTCTGTGTGAGCCGAGCCTTTAAAGCTGGCGGAGGGATCGTACCTCATTCGGACGTTACGATCGCGGGACCTGTCTCGCCATGGCCGTGAAGCCGAATGTAACACGGCCCTTATTAGTGTATCTTGTGGTCACGAGTACACCTCGCCATGACCATGGAGCTACGCTCTTATGCTTCTTCGTGCACAAACTCTTGTATGCTTGTACCTGTTGACCACTTCATATCTTGATTCTCGCGGTGACAACCGCACCGCTACGAATCTGGGAATGACTTAGTGCCAGAGCACCCCGGTCGGGTACGCTACAAGTAGTTTGCGCACTTGCATCTTATATTGTGCCACTCCTTCCAACACCCCGTCTTCTACCATGACGTGTGCGTTGGAATGAATCTTTGACTTATATATTTGTACTCTTGCTATTCCTTTTGTTAGCAAAGCTATGGTCTATGTTGTATCTCGGGACCCCGCACGTCGACTCGATCGACCACCTAAACACATTTCTTTAGAAATGTGCCTAAGAGCATGACATAGATGTGCTGAGCCAACCCCGCTCTTATGAGTGACCCTGAGTCTTGGTTCCCGATGTACCGTGTCGTATGGATCAAGAGGATTGTAGATCTCCAATCCTTTGCGCTACCGCTTTTGCCATAGCGGGCAAGCCAAGGTACCTTGGAGTCAAGTCACAATAGTGTTGATCGTTCTTATGATCAATTGACCTTTGGGATAAGGCTACAAGAGTTGAACCCCGTAGATCTTTATTCGTTAGGCCCATCCTCCGATTTCCGCCCTATTAAATGACGATCAAATCGAAGGATGTGAGCCGCGGTGTTTGCTAAGGATGAGCCTTGGTTTGAACCCTATGTCATAAAGCCGTATTGGCTTGACCAAGACATAAACTAGCAAACCACCACCTTGTTCTTAGCCCGAGGAAATCGGACAACCGCCGAGAGGGCTAAACCTTGTGTATGTTAGTGTCTCGTTGGTGTTAAGGGATCTTCCTACATCTTGTTGTCTTTTCAATTATGGTGTGAGTGTTCTCTTGCCTTGTGAGTTATTTCGTGGAGTAGCATACGATTGGACCGAGAGAGCATGAACGACGACAAGGGCTACGACATGGAGTCAACTCAGGAGGAGACGACCTCGCTAATGGAACACCAACGGGGAATAATTAACCACGACTACGACTACTTCGCAGGTGTCATGGCAGCACCCTCTTTTTAGAGAATCCTATTAGACATTGCAAATATGTAGACTAGCTAGTGCTTTATATTTATTCCTTTGCTAGTATATTGATGCATGATACTACCCAAGCCATTATTACCTGATTGCAACCCACTCTACAACAACACCCTGCTTTGCGCATTCGCTCAGTTATTCCTGGTTACTCGTCTGCTTGCTTGCATGATTCACCATTATATTATTAACTCCACTTCGTATTATATCTGAGATGTGATGCGGATGGTGAACCCTTGGGAATGGTTTGGCGGGTGATGCCAGACTTGGTGATGGATGAGCGTGCTGCGTGTGTGACTTGGGTGTGTGGAGGGTGAGGGTTGTGTCGACCGAGCCGGAATATACGACGAGCCTAGTGCGAGTCTTGCCGTGGGGCAGATCTGGATGCCCCTGTGGATGTGAAACCTGTGGCGGGTTAAGTGGTGACTTGAGGTGGATCCGAGTGTGAGCCGCTGGTGGAGCCCGGGTCAGGAGCGTGCTATGGTGGCACGGATAATGAAAACCTTTGAGAAGACATTTTGGCTTAGTCACCCTAGGTGGAGCGGGAACCTGACCACGGGGAATACCTTTACATGTCACTCGCTCCTTATGGACGGGGATGGTCGGACTACCTGGTAGAGCAATGCCACTACTGCTAGGCGAGAGAGTGCGAGGAAGGTACGGGCATGGGAGTCCCACACCCTTCCGAGACGATCACGGCCCCGGACGGATTTAGGGGGACGAACGTGACTTCACAGACTTAGCCATCTCAGACGGACTTGGGATGATTCCAGGGCTGAGTGGTAGGGTGGCATTACTCTAGGCTGGCAAGCGACCGATATCCGCCTAGGCACACCTAGGGTGCCGACGATGGTGATCTTGTGGATATTGTAGAACCTCTGCAGAGTGTATGGTTGATCGATCAATACGTTAGCCAATTCGTTGGCTGCGGCCCTTTTCCCTGACCAGCTTTCCGACTAGTGAGAGTTCTCTTTTCTCCCCCTGGTATGTGAGTGTCGGCCGTGAGCCTGGTGTGAGGCTGCGGGCCGTTGAGACAAGGCTGGGAGGGAGCTGGCCTTTGTCGACCTGAGTGAGTGTGTGAGATAAGGTGAGGTGATGGTGTGGTGATGATTGGGATGGATGTGGATATGATGGGTGGATGTGGATGTGTGTGAATGAGAATGTGTTAAAACTTGATAACATTATTGTATTGATTACTGCTCATGCGCTAGGATACAAATCCACAGCCAAATCTTAGGATCGCCAGATCCCTTGTTTTATCTTTTCCACTAAAGCTCATCGGTGTTGACCATGGCCTGCACACATCTGGCGGTGTGCAGATTTTCCTGCTTCAGAAGTACTGACTCTAGGAGGAATAGGAGGTTTCGTGCCTACGCTCAAGTTTGGTTCGGAGGATCCGGTCGATGCTGCGCTACGACAACTCCGATGATGCCCATGAAGGAGGAGCCTTTACTCGATAGACTTCCGCTAGAATAAACTCTGTAATAGGTGATACTCCAACGATATAATGCTTATAACCATGTAATTTTACGATGTATGACTGTGATATCGACTGATATATGATAATTGATAAGATCAGTTCTTGATTTGTCATATTATAACTCATTCTGTGGATTTTCTCTTCGCGGAAAATTGAGAATGTTTCATGTGTGGCCTGTCGGCTGTGGCCATCTTAGAGCATCTCCAATTGTTTGGAAAAAAAATTGATTTGGAAAAAAATTTTATTTAGCAACTTGTTAAAACTTTTGGCAAGTGAATTTTTCATGTACCTCCAATATTTTGATAAAAATAACATAAAAAAGTAGGCGCAAGAGAAGTGGCGACGGTGGCAAAAGAGAAAGAAACTCCGGATAACAAGTGAAACTGACTTAGTAAATATACCAAGTAGGTTGCCTCTGATTCCAACTTGAAAAATTTAGCAAGTCATATATCAATCTGTTGGAGAACGTTTTTTTTTCTTTTCTCAATAAAACAAGGATAACAAATTATTTTTCCAAACTATTGGAGATGCCCAACTCGGCTCGAACGGTGCACCATCTCTTGTTTGATCTCCCATTCCTTCAGAGCCAGGCCGAGTTGATATTGTGTTTGATGTGTGTGCACAGATTGATACATACGGTGACCTTGCATGTGGAATTTGGTGACGTTACCTTCCCTCTCTCTCTTGTGGGCGGCATTCCGTCGAGCACTTGCCAGGCACCGCGCTCCAGCAACTCCTCCATCGCAACCATCGCTGGAGAGAGTGTGATTCCGTTTTCAAGGAGCCAGGAGAGAGAGATTGTGTGTTTTGACCCGTGGAAGCCAGACTCATGAGTGGGCCAATTGCAGCCCTTGAGTGCAACCGAGCTCTCGAGCCACACTTCCAAACAACCCCTCAATTAGTTGGCCCAACCCACCAACCCAGACTCAATCAACAAGGGCAGTCCTAACCCATAAAACACGAGACGGTTTCTGTACTTACCAAGTCACGTAACTGTTTAAAACTTTCATCTAAAACATACGTTTAGAATGGATGCCTTGTTTAGAATAGATTCTTGCATTGTTTAATCAACTTTCTTCTCTTTTGGATCATTCACCTGTCACATCAATTTGTTCTTACCTTGATTCTCATGTAGACGTACTGTAGTTTCTTAGCGTAAAAAACTATTTCTCTTTCTTCCTTAATTCCAATGCAAAATTATCATTTTGGTACCACCTAGTATAAATTCAACTGCTACGACGGTATGTGATGTTGTGCATGTAGGGTACACATTGCGTCCTTGAACTTAAGGACACACTATATATGGTAAGTTCACAGGCTTGGATGAGTCAACTCCGAGGACCTAAAAATAGCATTTTCAAAATTTGGAACCTAAGTGTCATGCAGAGACAAAACTCGATCACTTAAAAATACTCCCTCCATTCCAAATTATAAGACGTTCCAAGAATCTTGGAGAGTCAAAGTTTTTCAACTTTGACCAAAATTATAGAGAAAAATATAAAGATTTATACCATCAAATATACATATTATGGAAATATAACTAATGGAGAATCTAATTGCACTTAGTTGATATCATAAATATTATTATCTTATTATATAAATTTGGTCAAAGTTGAAAAACTTTGACTCTCCAAGATTCTTGGAATGTCTTATAATTTGGGAGGGAGGGAGTACATTTTAAGAGTTCAAACCTGAATGACTCTCGCATCTGTAAATAGGATAACAAGATCCGGCAAATACAAAAAAGAGTAGATCAAAAATAACAAGACAGAATGGGATTTTTTTTTCTTTTACGTCTTTTTTCATCACGCAACCACATCATCCTCACTACCGAGTGTTGACCGTGGACCGATCGGTGGCATGACTGCATGTAGGGGTGGCAATGGATGATGATCCTTATTCCTCTTTCACAATCTAATTTGGCTCTTTCCAATTTTAGTTCAAAATCATATAGTATTACGGTCCGATTCTTATTGAATCTCATCCTTAAATTTGCTAGGCTAAATTATAGGGCCAGAATCTCCAATAGTTTGAAAAAATGACTTGCTATCCTTGTTTTATTGGGAAAGAAAAAAAACGTTCTCCAACACATTGGTATATGACTTGCTAAATTTTTCCAAGTTGGAATTGGAGGTCATCTACTTGCTATATTTACCAAGTCAGCTTCACTTGTTATCCGGCGTTTCTATGTTATTTTTACTAAGTTGGAATACTTTTCTATATTATTTTTACCAAACTATTGGAGAAAAATTTACTTGCCAAAAGTTTTAGCAAGTTGGTAAATGATAACTTTTTCAAGTCAATTTTTCATTACTTGCCAAAAGTTTTAGCAAGCTGCTAAATGACAACTTTTTTAAGTCAATTTTTCCAAACAATTGGAGATGCTCTACCACCCCTAGCTGAGGCTCTTGATGAGGCACCACAGCAGTCGGCCCCTATACAGCATTTTGGGGTCGCAATGGTTCATGGCCTCGACCAATTTCAACGCCTATTCTAAGGCCAAGTTACATGTCCAGCGCATAACGGCAGCCCCATCCCCCATAGGCTTTTTTGACTGCACGAGATCAGCGAATATGTGCTTGATTTTAAAAAAATGAGGTTATTATTTTTTGTGTGTTCGTCGTAGGTTTATACTTAACACCAGTATAAGAAATACATCCATTCCACTGGGAATGAACTCATGATGCCTCACTTTCATCCGGAATGAGTAAACCAAACACGCAGCATTTCAAGTATACCATAGCTCAACCTACATAATTGTCCGACTAGCATCATTTTATTGAAGTTGAATACAGCAACAAAATACTACGGTGCACTGACCAGAACAATGTTATAGCTTGTGTGCTGCAACCATTTCCACCATAAGCTCCTACAATATATACTAGCACTAAATTACCCTTTTTTTCCTCATCTTTTTATACAGGTCATCCAGCCGACGAGCCCACACTAAATAGGTACCTAACAAATCCAACATACAGCGGAGTTATCATACTCTTGCCCGACTGACAAAGACCACGAAAATTAAAATCCGCAGCAAAGCCAAAACCACTACTCAGTTCGGCTGAGACATGTTCTCCCACATGGTTCTACGGTGCAACCAGAGGAAACTAATGTTTCTTCATCACTCTGCTTATGAGGTCGCCTAATCTAACAACCCAGCAAGGATGTCTGCCTCACGGCCTCAATAAATATGTGGATGGCAAGAGGTGTAGCTACCGTCAGCAGCTGATCTCCCCTTCCTCCGTGTCAACATCCATCAAAGGTGATACGCTGTCCACCATCTCATGTTCCGTCTCTTCTTCAGAATCTTTCTTTGTGTCAATGACTACGGATGGTGATACACTGTCCATCATTTCATGCCCTACCGCTCCCTGGAAGTCATTCTTCATGTCAATGACCGTCACAGGTGATATGCTGTCCTGCATTTCATGCCCTGCATCTTCCTGGAAATCTTTCCTCATGTCAACGTCCATCGAGGGTGATGCGCTGTCCTCCATTTCCTGTTCCACCTCATCCTCGAAATCGTTCTTCATGAACAGGCCAAGCCTCTCCAGCGGGCTCCCTAACCCTGGTGGCAGGTCCCCACCAATAAAATCCACAATTATTTTGCCAGGTGGATTCGACTGCCACGTTTTGCTGAAGTTCTCCAGCTCCTTTAGGAAGTCACTGTTGTCAATGTCAACAGTCTTCTTCATCTGCACAAGAGGAGATTTATCCCTTGCATACCATCAAGCATATAAACTTGCAGGTCAGAAAACCGCAAGCAGGTAGTACCATGCGTAGTGCCAGCCGTGCTGCTTCCCTTTCCTGCTCTCTCTTCATCCTCATTTCTTCATCGAACTTGCGTTGTGCAGCTGCTTCAGCAGCCTTCACCTGGGCCTCAATCCTTGCTTTCTCTGTATTACAATGAAAAACAATGAAGCGGTAACCATGTTATCATCCGCAGGAATGGCATAGCTCATCTCAAGATGATACAAAAAATACAGCTTCTGAATATGCCAGAAGATAGCTTCTTGATTGTACTGATTCTATTCTTAGCACCCCCAAAACAGAACTGTGTAACTCGACCTCAAGATGCCTACTATTGTAGCAAATATATGTACACAGATCCTGTTGAAGAGCAAATAAAAGTAAATAGGAAATCCCATCAGCACAAATTGGTTGGAAGATGAGAATTTCAAGTCATTTCTCTTAACTTTAAAAAAATTGGTCAAGAGCTACCTTAGAAGTGAAAAAATCAAGAAGTTAATTTCAGCACAGTATATAACATGCCCTCAGTAGCAGGTTCCCAACTTTAACCCCCACCAAAGACATTTAGTCCGAAGCAAGTTAAGTAGATTAAAGACAAAAACAACCAAGAACAAAAAAAGGCAGATTGATAGAGGTACATAAAAATTCAGTAGTGATAGTAAAAGGTAGGTCATGTTTTGAGCATGTGGATCACTGATCTCCACACACTCCTAGCTGAAGTTCCCAAATCCCACCAACTGTAACCAATCTACCAAAAACTAGCTCATACACGTGTCCTGTGACTCTGAATGTGACTCTGAGTTGACTGCAGGGAAGATACCAGTTGATGGTTACAAATTAAGCCTATTGTAGCCAGCTCAGCACTATCCAGAACGTAAAACAACAGGCAATAAGAACTTTTTTTTACAGTTTCCATCCTGTGCATAATTGAGGGTATTTCTTTTGCATCTAATGACCTAGTATCGATTCAAAACCTCAATATACAGAATCTAAACACCCAGGCCAAAACAGTATGCCTATATCTTCACCATTAAGTTTGTGAAGTGCACTAAAAACGGTACACTGCTGATACTTCACCAGGGAAAGGGTTTCTCAAAGCGAAGAGTCAGGAAAGTGTCTTGAGTATTTTCAGTTAAAAAATTATTTCACAAATATAAAACTATCCCCTTAGACAGGACCAGTATTGGTAAGAGATCTACACCAGTCTCAGTGACAGATGTACACATATATACGACTTTTGCTCTACTCACAGGAGTTCTAGAGGTACCAAAAATAGATACAGATCAGTTAGATGAGAGTATGAGACTGTTACTGTTATGTGGCTGCTAGATTGAGAGGGAGAGACAGCGTTGAGGGAGCGGCGGCGGTTGCGTGCTACAGTAACCGCGGCTACAGTACCCGCAGGTACTGTTCACAGCAGTAGCGTTGGCGGCTAGGGCAGCGAGGGCGAGAGAAGTCCAGCCGCGGGGCCTTTGCCCACGGCCGGGCAAGAGGGAAGGGATTTCCTTCTTAATTCTTGCTTGATTAGATCGATACATCTCCTCTCCTTATATAGGGAGGTTTACTTGACCCCTAAGCAAGCGACCCTTATCTCTAATTAACCCTAACGGGCTATACCGCCAGCCTAGGCCCAATAGGCCCATGACATACTCTAACACTACACCCCACCTGGACATGCAGCTCGTCCTCGAGCTGCAACCTAACAGACTTATAACGATGACATAACTCAACACAAATCAAACACCTAAAAACAAGCCTTTTACATCTCGGCTTATTATATTATTCTCAACCTGAAATGGACTGGGACTCTTTATTTTAGACTCCTGAAGATACGACGGACACCCTCCGCGTGGTGGACCGGCACGTGTGCAGCCACCTGGATCCCATGGACGCCATCTAGATGAAAGGGGACCACATTGATGGCCACCAGAAATTGGTCGCAACAACGACAAACGGAGACGCCCTCGTGGCGGCCGGCGACAAAAAACAGCGGCGCTAGGCAAAGCATCCTTACTGGTGACAAGGAAGGGAGTGCCTCCCCTATCGCCGTTGCCGTAGAGGTGGAGTTCGCCGTTCGCGGAAACAACAGCATGCACGGCGGCCGTGGGGGAAATAGCATGCTGAAGATCCCCGATGCAACGGACGACATCACACAGTCGCCTCACCCGCCGGCACGCAAGAAGGCCGCGTGCCGCCGCCTGCAGCCGCACCACCGCCGAAGTCTGTCGCTCAAGCATCGGCTGCAGCGCCGTCGTGGTGTCCGACTTCGCAAGGCGACACACAACTTGGAGGAACTGCGCGGGGGTGCGGGGCTCAATCAGCTGCAGATCGCACAACCGCCTCACCCGCCGTCGCGCGAGGAGGCCACGTGCCACCGCCTGCAGCCGCACCGCAGCCGACATCCGAAGTTGCTGGACGCCGGTACCCCTATAGAAGATCCCATCGGTGAATGGGTGCTGGAGGCTCGGCCCACCGGGTAGGGCAATAGCGCCGGTGGTGGGTGCTGCAGCGATCGTCGCCGTGCTCGGTGGCGGCTGCCAGATGGCCAGATTGGACTGCATGGCAGCCAACGATCTGGTAACGTCCTGGACAGCCGCAGCCAGGGACTCCAGCGTGATCGGAGAGGACGTAGCGGGCGCCGAAGGCAGCGGCATAGGCTGCTGCACAGGCGGTGGCGCCACGGTGGCCATGGCGGTGGTGAACACCGGCAGCGCTGCTATCGGCGGCGTTGCGAAGAACAGGGGCGGCACCGCCCAGGGATGTGCGCCAAGCGGCGTGAGGATGGGCACGGCAACGTAAGCCATGGACGGCGGCGGCACGGTGGAGGTGGGCAGCCAGTTCGACATCGAACCAGAGATCTCCGATACCAAATGTTATGTGGCTGCTAGATTGAGAGGGAGAGACAGCGTTGAGGGAGCGGCGGCGGCTGCGTGCTACAGTAACCGCAGGTACTGTTCACAGCAGTAGCAGCGGCGGCTAGGGCAGCGAGGGCGAGAGAAGTCCGGCCGCGGGGCCTTTGCTCACGGCCGGGCAAGAGGGAAGGGATTTCCTTCTTAATTCTTGCTTGATTAGATCGATACATCTCCTCTCCTTATATAGGGAGGTTTACTTGACCCCTAAGCAAGCGACCCTTATCTCTAATTAACCCTAACGAGCTATACCGCCAGCCTAGGCCCAATAGGCCCATGACATACTCTAACAGTTACCTTCTTGCTGCCTCTTTTCCAGCCTCTCCTTTTCCAATTGCAATTTCACAGGGTCTATATTCTTCCCCTGGGCCATCAAAACAGCATATCAGCAAGAGCTGCATCACTGCAGAGATAAACTTGTCCTCTACAAAGCCATAGCCAAATAGAAGACCACAAAGTTCAACACATGTTTTTGGAATATTACATGATCCAGAAGTGCCTTCTGTTGAGCCTTTACGATAGTCCCAGCAAAACGACTCCTGAGCATTGCTGCACGAAGAGCTTTGCTTGGTGACAAAGGTTCATCATGAAGGTAACTTTCCTCACCTGGAATTCATGAGTGTGCAGTACATTAGCCAAGACTTATATGGACAAAATCAAGTACCCTAAGCTCCTAAATCTTAAGTTTTCATTGTTTCCAATGCCAAGAATTAAAAAGCGAGGAAATAAATTAAGTAAACACACAAAATAACCTTGCACAAAGGAAGCAGGAGGTGAAGTAGAAGTGCCATTGCAAGACGACGATTCATTTCCTAGGATTTCAAGTATATTAGTAAAACAGAAGCCCTGGAATGACATTGTGCAGAAATGCTCAACATACCAATTGAACGAGAACTGCGCTCAGTTTCTCGTATCCTTGAAGTTTTAGCATTCTCCTGAAGGCAGAAGATATAGCCTTAGATGGGGAGTTACAAATTTGTTTATACTGTGAACAGAAACAATGAGTCAAAAAGCATGAGAAGGAAACTCATGGCCATAACCTTCGCGTAAGGAAGAGTACAATTTAAAGATGCCTTTTTGTTTCCAATAGAAACAGAGTGATTTAAGGACCCCTCTTTGCTACCAGCTGCTTGAACAGGTATATCTGAATGAAAAGGAAAGAATCAAACTATTAATAATCACAACAATGATTATTTTTAATTGACCTTAGGAAAAAAGCTTGTCATGTAATGCAAAGAAGTAAGCAGTTATGCTATTGACACCTTTGGAAGAGGCACGCTCAGAGCTGCGCACAGAAAATTTGATTTTTACCTGTACAAACAGCAATATCAGCAGTTCTAAAATCACATTACCACCAGAGAAAGAGATCAAGTGAATAAGAGCATATGTGATCTCACTTTGGAGGATAACGCGTCTGTCAGTGTCTTCTTTGCAATCGAATTTGAGCAGACTACTGGCCCTCTAGCAACCAAAGGTTTTGAATTTGAGCTTGCAACCGGCTCTCTAGAAACTGCAGACTTTGAATCCATGACAGCTCGAAATTTTATGGCCTTCACTGTCTGCTGCTCTTGCACAGGGTTTTGGCCCCTAAATTTCCTTTCTACTGATTCCCATTCTGAATCGAATATTCCATTCAATTCTTTAGCGACCTTATGTACATCATTTTCTGGAGGATTATACTTCATAGCATTTGAAAATGTTAGCCTCACATCTGCTGCGAACTCCTCAATGCTTACATATTGTTTTTTTGTGAGTTTATTCTTTACAGTACCCAAATCCATTGGGTTATGGATAACATCAAAGTAATCAGGAATCCCATATAGCACTGGATTAACAGGTTCTTTGAAAAGCCAGCCACCTTTGTGATCGATGAGCTTCTTTACGATATTTACACACGGCCTTATCACCCTGCTACTATTCATACTTCCAGCCTTGACCTTATAAGATGACTGGTGCTGGCATGTAGAAATTGATGGCATCCCAGACTTTCGAGAGAGCTTGATTCCCTCAACACCAGAATCTGTATCAGAGTCTCCCGATTCACTGCTTATATAAACTCCTTTCCTCTTCTTACAGGCTTGCGTCATCATTATGTTTGGCTAGAGAGTTTGATTTCTTGTCTGACAGTGGAGCAATAACTCAAGACTTGGTAAATGGTGAAGCCCTTTTCAAGATGCACATAGCACAGGTTTTCCTCAGCCAAGCCTGTAGGTGGAGCATTCATTTAGACGCAAGCTACTCAACACACCGAAAGAAAAAAAAAAAGTAGGCCCACAGCCCCACATTGGATATCCAACAGAGTTAAAGCAATGGATTTAAATGAGTTATTTATTTAATTTTAACTAATTCAGGGGAAAATTAGAATTGCTGACATGTTAAAAGAACTGAATGGTCACTAAATTAATGTTTAGATATTCAAATGAATGAGGAAACTAAATCCAGAATGAAAAGAGCTAAATGTAGATTTTCCTAAAATGCAGGAAGCTGGATGAATGAACTACACAATCCACCAAAGCTAAAAACAAAAGGCAAATTATCCATTCAGATAACCTGAACTACCTGACCCGAATTTCCAAATACCCAAACTTCCACATATTCAGGTCAGGTAGTTCAGGTATTTGGAAATTTGGGTGATACCCAATTTCATTTCTGAAAAAACACTACGAAAAATTCGAGTATACCTGATGTGTACGAATTTGACAAAACCAGCAAAATAGAAAAAAAATCAGTGGCATTTTAAAGCACTAAACAACAAATTTTCCCAGCATTTAATATAGAAAAATATATAATCAATCACACAGCTAGGAAATACCGTATGTCTTCGACAACTACACAAATTTTGTTCAAAGAGATAAACATATATTCTCATACACATCACAGATCACACAAACATAACTTTGGGTATTATGGTAGTTTGGATAACGGGGATCAATACCCGAACTACCCAAATTAAATTCAGGACTCACTATCCAAAATTGTAATCGGATGTTTCAGGTATGGGTAGTTCCACTTTGGGTCCAGGTAGTTTGGGTTCAGGAATCGGGTTTTATGCCCACCCCTACATGTTTTTAAAATGGCGATTGGCAGAGCTCCAACCAAGTAACCAAACATAGTTTTCTTTTTAAAGCAATGAAAATATCACGTGACATGTTGCTCTATCAGGCAGGTCAAACTCTAATTTAGAAATAATAAATCCTAATTTTATTGGTTTAGCAGCTTGTCACAAACTAATCTTTCTCAGGTAAGTGAGGATTACATGTATCACTATCACTATGTGTGCAATCGGCGTTATCGAGCCAAAAGAAGTTACCTCACATGAACCTTGCTAAAGGTGTGAAAAATAGAAAAAACTATTGATTATCACTTGCCAATAACATTTGGGAAAAATGAATCTGCCACTTACTTAGGAAATGTTATATTTGATTTTACCAGTGGAAACTTGTTCCTTTAATCTCTGCAATGAATTGTTAAGTAATATATTGTTAACGTGACTCTTTTGCCATTTGGGCTTAATATTATCAGCTATACCGAGAAACTTTTCAGCTTATATACAATGAGGATGTAAACAGAAATGCTAGGTAGCTCTTTCTCCACTTGCAGAGGATGTACTAGCATAATTAATAAAGAAATGATAAAAACAGAATAACAAAACCTGTTTTGAAACAGAAGCTGCAAATGGAATCAGCGTTTGAGATCTCTCGATGCAAAATCTGATTCTCCCAAATAGTAACGGCATTATCTCCAACTGTTAAAATAATGATATTTCCATTTCCACTAATTAATTTTGCACGTTGACATAACGGTATTGCATGTTTCCGTTTCCACTAATTATCAAAATCAGCTATTATTTCGTTTGAGCCTAACCCACACTAACGGTATCAAAATCAGCTATTAATTTTGCAGGTTGCCATAACGGTATTGCATGTTTCCGTTTCGTAGACAACTAGCCATGCAGGAAACAGAAACAACTATGAACCAGACCAAGTACCCAGACAGAAACCATCTATCTCAAAAAGTAACCATCAAAGAAGCACTGTAATGCGTGCTGATTCAATTCTAAAGCACCATGGATGAACCACAGGATAAGGCATGCAAGCACGCAAACCCTAGAATCCCAAACTAGCCCTAAAGGCAAACAACGATTCTACGATTCTAGGTTGGTCGAGATCCCAGAAAAGGTTGTTTGGTAATTCGGTTCGGTGAGAAATTAGGTCCGGTCCTTTCGTATTGGCCACATAACGAGATCAATTTTCCTGCAGATCCGAAAGGAACGAGTCCATTACCCTGATGGCACAAACGAACCGTAACCTACCTCGAAGAGCCCCGAACAAGGCACGCCAATTCCATAATCATTCCACGCGAATCGATGGGAAAAGATCACATTCTCACGCTTGGAAACCGGAAACCCTAGCTAGGATGAGGACGTGGTAGAAATGAAAGCCTAAGGCCGCCAGCTCGAAGGAAAAGAGAGACGAGGAAGAGGGAGGAGCACAAACCAACCTGTCGGGAGGACGCTTGGCGCTCGCCGGCGCGGACGAACGAGAGCGGGTGCGCCGGACCTGGCTCCCTCCCCTCCCCTCCCAGATCCCCCGCCTCGCGGTGAGGGCGGATCGGGGTGGACGCGCCTCGCCCACGGCGCGGAGGGAGCCGGGAAGGGAGGGGGCGCGTGCTCGCCCGCGACGCCGCGCGGCTCCCTCTTCTTCGCCGGCGAGAGGCGTACGGGGGGAGGGGATTAGGGTTGCGGGCACCGGCTCGGCCTTTCGGCGGCGGGAGGCCAGACGACGCGGCTAGCTCCCTCTTTGGCTCGGTTGGGGTCGGACTCGGACTTGGGGGAATGACGGGGAGAAGAAGGTGGTGGAAAGCTGGTGGTGGGTGAGCTCGTGCGAGTCAAGCGGTGGTGGGCTCGAATGGCAATGACGAGGCGGTTGGGGAAAAAAAAACTTGGGCTAGATGTGGGGGGCTCCCTGTACAACGGCAACAAAACCCATGCAGGCCCATAACGGCCTCTTGTACCTCCTTGTAATTAATGACGGTATGGATCCGATATCTAAAACAACAATGCATTCCAAAACAATATTGTTTGTGGAGTATTTATTTGGATGATTTTTTTTTGTATAAATACAGATGGTATCTCAGCTAGATAGTGTGTCCATTGTACGATATATTTGAGAAATATTCTCAATCAACATAAATTTCTACCTAATCTACCGGCAGTTTTTAATTATTTTTTTCTTGTTACATGTGTGTTCCCTTTCTTATCTCTTGGTCTACCTAAGTTAATCAGAATTGGTAAAAGCATATCTCTGTTTCATTTGGATTGTAACTTATCTCTTCTATAGGTACTCTCTATAATATCAATTTTACCTGTGTACCATTAAAAAAGATGGTCCTTACCTACAAGCCACTAAAAAGTTTAAGCGCACCTAGGTACCATCGTTGAACTTTTACTTGCCCTTAATACCATTCCGTCTATTTTTTTTTTGCTGTTTGCTAACTTTGACATGTGGGCTGATCATGGAAGAAGTCTAAAATACCCTTCTATTTGTCTCCATGGCTCTCTCTCTCGTGCCCGTTAAGAGCAGGCCGGCCGCACACAAGCTCGGGGCTGGCCGCGACGTGCGCCTGTGGGCTAGCTACGCACCCATGCCACCCCTGCAGGACAAGCGCGACGCGCTGGATGAACGGAAAGTAGCCTGCTGCAAGCATGCATGCATGCAGGGGCATGGGCATGGTGGCATGGCACAGCACCCGGCCTGCACGCGCCGCTGAGGACGTACGTACTCCTCAGCTAGCACGCGCCACTGCGGAACCCCACGAGGCCGCCGCGAACGTTGTAGAGCACCTGGATCGTCCGCAGCTCCAGGTTGCCCAGGATGGTCGGCATGCGGTCGTCGGCGTTGGCACTGAAGGCGAGGCAGCCCTTGAACAGGACCTCGGCGAGGTCCAGCTGCACGACGGCGTTGCGGTCGAACACCAGCGCGACGGTCGGCAGCTTGACTCTGGCGACGCCGCGCAGGTCGTAGCAGATGTCGAGGCTCCCCTTGGGAGGCACGGCGCGGTACGTGGCCATCCTGCTCCTGAACGCGCGCGGCGCGCAGCGCCTGGTACGCCGTGGCCGGCAAACGCGTGATGACGGTGCGGGAGTCAAGAACGGAGCCCGCGGCGAACACCGCGGGGGGCGCGCTGATGAGCTGCTGCCCGGAGACGGTGATGGCCCGCAGGAGCATGCGGTGCAGCGTGGGCGGCGCCTGGCCGCTGTTCCGGAGCATCAGCGTGAGCACGTACCTAGAGGAGGCGACGCGCGGCACGCTGAGCACGAAGAACCCCTTGGTGCTCGTCGTCGCCGGCACGCAGTAGGAGAAGACGTTGTTAGCTAAATTGTTGCGTCATACTTGTAATTTTTCGTTTCATGTTGAGTCCTGTATCAGTCGAACTAAGGGGCAGGGCGTGGTCGATGGCGTGCTCGACTGCGACACGGCCCAGGCAAGTTTGGTCACCACGCCATGGCGTGCATAGCACATGCAACGCGCACCGGCAAAACGGTGTAGCGCACTTTTGTGCGGCATGGCGTGAGAAACTAGTTGGGCTATATAAGCATCAATAAACGACCGGATAATGCTGCGACGTTGGCAGCGCCAAAAACCCATTTTCTTCGTGTTTTCTGTTGTGAGCGTTTCCATCTTGAACTCTGGCCGCGGTCACCGTGTCGCCGCCGATATCATCCATCTCAACTCGTCCGTGGTTCCAACAAGTGGTATCGGAGCCTAAGATAGAAGGAGAGGCAGGTGTTCGGTGGTGAAGAGAGAGTTTACAGAGAGGTAGACACCACAGATCGAAGAAGGGGAAGGCGTGAACCCTAGCGCCGCCATGGGAGAGACGAGCGACAAGATCAAGGAGGTGATGGAAAGTGCGTGGAATCAGGCCGCAGGTAATTTGGTTTGGCCGATGCTCACCCGTACCAATTACCAGGAGTGGTCTGCGCTCGTGCAGTGCAATCTCGAAGGCATGTACTTGTGGGATGCAATCGAATATATTCGACAAGGTCGAGCATCGCCGTGATTGGCTCGCCCTGGGCGCCATGATCCGTGGCGTGCCCCAGGAGATGCATACCATGCTGCTGAACAAGAAGTCAGTGAAGGAAGCGTGGGGGGCGATCAAGGTGATGCGCTTGGGTGCAGAGCGTGTCAAGGAGGTGAATGCACAGAAGTTACTAGTGGAGTTTGAGGTGATCGCGTTCAATCCGGGAGAAACTCTCGACGATTTCGCGGTGCGCATCTCTAGGCTGGCCACGGATCTGCGTGGTCTGGGCGAGGAGAGCATGGATGATACACGCGTTGTGAAGAAGTTTCTCAAGGTCGTGTCGCCGCGCTACAATCGGGTGGTGGTCACGATCGAGATGTTTTGCGATCTGAAGAAACTGTCTATCGAGGAGCTCGTCGGGCGTCTGCGAGCAGCGGAGGATCCGTTCGAACCCTCGGTAGAACAAGTGATAGAGAAGGCCAGAAAATTGCTCCTCACGCAGGAAGAGTGGGCGGCCAGGAACAAAAGTCGCATGTTGTCGGAGTCGTCGTCATCGGCTCAGAAGGGAGGTGGCGGCGGAGGACACTACGTGCGCAAGGAGAAGCACGGGGGGCGCGGCAGTGGCAGCGGTGGTAATTCCCGAGATCCCAAACTAACTTCGATGGGAACTCCTCTAAGGAAAGGGATGTGCAAAAAATGCGGGGTTGAAGGGTCGAGATGGCGGACTAGAGGGGGGTGAATAGTCTTTTCTAAAATTAATCTCATCGGCTAACCGAAACAAATGCGGAATTAAAACTATCGGTCTAGCCAAGACTACACCCCTCTACCCATTAACTCTAGCACCTTACAAAAGATCCTAAACAAAGCAAATAAGGTGCTAGGCTAGCTAGAGCTCACCTAATCAATCTAGCTTGCAAGGTCACACAAACCTATGCAACTAGTACTCTAATCAAACCGAGGAGCTGCTAATCAATCTAATGATGCAAAGCGCATAAAGCCTAAGCTCACTAGCAATGCTCAATAACAAGGCAGCCAAATTAGAGAGCTCAAAATACTTAGCTACACAAACTAAGCAATGTGACTAACAAGGCCACTCAATCCAATTAGTCACGCAAGAGATCTACTTCTAAGCAAGCAAAAAAGGTAACTAGCAAGCTACACAAGCTAACTAATTACAAGAGCAACTATTTAAGCTACACAAGCTAGATAGCTACACAAGAGCGACAACTAAACACTAGCACAAGTATGAGTATGGAAATACAAGCTAGTGAATGGAGATAGCATACCACCGAGAAGATGAAGACAATGTTGACACAGTGATTTTATCCCGAGGTTCACTTGGTTGCCACCAAGCTAGTCCCCGTTGAGACAAGCTCAAGGTTGTCGCCGGTCCTCTTGCTAGTGGTGACTACACTAGTCACACTCTCCCCAAGGAGTGCTTACCACAAGCTCTAGCACTCGACCCAGCCGAACCACTTGACGCTCTTCACGTCTCTCTTTTACTAGAGTTGCTCTTCGCGATCTCCCGTGGGGTGAGCACAACACCCCTCACAAAGCGGGCGCCTCCGGAGCACCACTCAATCTCCGAGCGTGCTACCATGGAGCACACACAAGCCTCCAAGTCGTCTAGGAGGTGGCAACCTCCAAGAGTAACAAGCATCACCGGCTTGCAACTCGATCACCTAGTGCCACACTTGCAATCTCTCATGCACCGCACTAGAATCGCTCTCTCACTTAGCGGATATGATTAGCACTAATCCCAAGTGAGTTGGAGGGCTCCCAAGCACTCTCACACAAGGACACTAAGTCCCCAAGGTGCCCAACATACCAAATGGTCGGCCACCACCTCTATTTATAGAGGGAGGGCCCAAACTAGCCGTTTGGACGCGTTCTGAAATTTGAACTGCGGACAGTCCGCCCTTATAGCCCCGGAAAATCCGCCCTTATAACGAAACTAGCCGTTAGGAGCTGCAACGGTCACCTCGGACAGTCCGCCCCTTGGGCCCGGACAGTCCACCGTTGAAAATCGATAGCCTACACAGAACCTGTCCAGCAACATTGTTGTCCAAAAAATTAGCCGGCGGACAGTCCACCCTTATAGGCCCGGACAGTCCGCCGTTCACCTGTCAACCCGAGAACAGTGCGACCGTCGCATCCGATGCATCCCCATCGGTGCGTCCGAGGCCTGCGAACAGTCCGCCACTAAAATGGCAGACAGTCCGCCACCCTCCAGAAAGCCTCCCACGAGAACGGCCATAACTCTTAGCTCCCAACTCGGAATACGATGATCTTAGATATTTTGGAAAGCTTATTCATAGGGCTACACAACCCACATGAACTCATGATCCAAAGCACAAAGGATAAATACAGTTTTCTAATCCAAGAACCATCACTTCTCTTTTTCTTCAACCAAAGTTTTCTCCAAAACTTCTCCAACTTCTTCTCCTTTGCAAATGTGCCAACACCACCAAGTGTATACAACCTTGTGCATGTGTGTTAGCATTTTCACAATTATTTTTCAAAGGATTTTCACTTACACTCACCACGCCACTCAATCCTAGTAACAACGCAATGTTAGATCACTCAAGTGGCACTAGATGATCGATATGCAAACAAGTTTGCTCCTCTTGATAGTACGACCATCTATCCTAAACCCGGTCATAATCTTCTCTACACACCTATGATCGGTGAAATGAAATGCCCTACAAATATACCTTTGTCTTGCGCATTCCATTCCATCTCCTTCGGTGTTGATGCAACACATGCACCAATCTATCATCAAATGATACGATCCACTTCATATCATCACATAGCCTACATGGTCCATCGATTTTGACCTCACTTGCTCTTCACCATTGCTTCGGTCCTTCGGCGCCAAGTCTTTGCTCAAGCCTCCCGACACTCGGTACCAACGGCTTCAAAGCCTCCAACTTGCCCTTCACCTTCGCAACCGGTCCATCAAGCCAAGTCTTGCCTTGATCTTCACCATCTTAGTCACATGACTCCATGTCATGTCACATATGCAATAAGCTCCTTCATCACATGTGTGAGCCTTTCAACATCCTCCAAGCCATTTCACCCTTATGGCATATGTTGCTCACACATGATCACCTGTGGACTAATCACCTGCGAAATTCACTACAAACACATATTAGTCCACCTAAGTTGTCACTCAATTACCAAAACCAAACTAGGACCTTTCAATCTCCCCCTTTTTGGTAATTGATGACAACTCTACAAAGATATAGAAATTAAGCTTATTCCAAGCTAGCACTTTACAAGAATGTAAATTGCTAACTTGATTTGGATTCTATGTTACTTATCCAACATTAAGACCATATGAGAGGATTTGGATAAGTACCATACAACCCGACTTGGTAGTGTTAACTCCCCCTACTTGTGTGCTCAAATGGTTTGGTTTCAAGCTTACACACATGCGTAAATATGAAATTTGTGGGAGTGTTAGCACTACTAAGTGATGCTTGTGGCGGAACCGCCCTGATTATAAGAGCTCAAGTATTATCTTAGCCAAATCCGTCTGACTTCGACTGATACTTGAACCCATATAACCCCGGTAGTCCGGAAATCACGAAGGATTTCTAACACCATACATCATACAGGATCGCATTGTTCAAGGATTACATTCGTAAAGATACATCACAGCGAAATGAAATCGAATTTAAACATCAGAGTGCGGAAATAAAACAGAGTTATTACAATATTGAGTTTTCAAAAGTGCGGAAGCTTAAATAAGTTTGAAACACACGACCACCACACACGTGGTCCAAATAAAACATTGTTTTGATAAAACCACTCGACACAAGTCATTCCTCCTTTTTAAGAGAATGTGCCGCCAGTAGTCTCAGTCCAGCAAAAGAAAGGGGAAAGCTTCTGGACGACCCGGCCCTGGGTCTACTCCTCATCACCTTCCACTGGGTAGAGGCAGTGCTTACAATAGCCAAAGTAGACCTGGCCATCTGCAACAAACGGGATAAACCCTGAGTACTGGAATGTACTCAGCTAGACTTACCCGTCTAACCGAAAATAAAGACACCAAGGGTATGCAAGGCTTTTGAGGTGGAGTTGGGATCTTTAGTTGCGAAAAGCTCAAATTTAGATAAGGGGTAATTAATGATTATGATGAGCTGTTACTTTTAAACCTATTCCTTAGTTCTAGGTTATTACCTGTACTAGAGCACTCACTTGAATCTAACAATCAATAATATAACCATATCCAGTTGACTTGTCCACATTTTAGTTGAACCTTTAGATATCACATGGAGTTGTATCGTGGTGAAGCTCGCCATAGTTTCCCACTAACCGGGGGAGACGGCGACTCGAATCGAATTCCAAACCAGCTGGTGAAAGACCTTTAATACCAGCCCACACTTTCCCCGTCGGGTCCATGCATTGGGCAACCGCTCGACGCTTGTTCGTGGTGGTAATCGTCGCGGCTCAAGCACGGACCGCCCAATCAGAGTCTGGCGATGGCCTCACGCGGCAGATCGCAACTTCCGTACTAGAGGGCACGACACGGGTTGAGACCGGCCCGAACAGCTTCTAACCGGCTTTGGGGTCGATGATTACGGCACCGACATATCCCTAAGTAAAAGGGCGCGTTCAAAAATGAACGAGGGCCAACATCGATACAAACCTACACGATCCAACGGACGGTCTGCCCCAAGTTTCCAAACTTGTGCCTTGCCTTCCAGTTGACCGTATTTCATTACTACTCAGGTTCTTTTCCACGATAGCAAATATAGCCAACCGTGATCCGGTCAATACCCATCGGGGTATTACGGAAACATCCTTAACTACTACTTTTATTAAGCAGGCTAAGCAATTCTACATTATAAAGCAGTAGCAGGATAACAAGGCAGGTAATAATCAATAATCAAGGAATGGTAATGCAACAAATAGGATTCAATCAACTCCTATACCTAATGCATCACAATATAAAGGACTCAAGTAAATTAATTATAAAAACTGGGAGACTTAGAATGCTCCGGGGCTTGCCTTGAGTGAAAACCGAGGCCTCGTGGGAGGGGCACTCGGGCAGGTTAGTGTCGGCCGCGGGGTCTGCTTCCTCCGACTGCTGGAGCTCCTGGATCTCCGGCTCGACGCTTGGCTCCTGCTCTTGGTGGGGCTCCGGGAGTGTCGATCCTATTGCATGCGATGAATTTATAATTCAATAAATGCGGTGCAAGATGAAGTGGCATGAAAAGAATAACTCTTGCAAACCAACAAAGCCAACTTGTTGAACCACTTTTAACCTTGGGGCAATATCTCATTTATTTCATAAAACAAAATCTGAGTATTCAACTCTTTCTTATTTAAATACATCAAAGGAAACTCAGATTTGAACTGCAAGTGTATTTTTCTGGGCTCAGAAAAATCCACAAAAATTCCAGAAGGTAAATCACGCTTGCTGGACTCTACTGAACAAGTTTCAGCCAAAGATAAAATACAGAGCTGCAGAAACAAAAATGACAAGCAAACTGCCTAAGAAGGTACTTTGAACTACAACCCTACTGTAAAAGAGTGCATAGTTCTATTTCCTATTTTTCCCAGATTCTACTTCACATTTCATATTTATTCAGAAAATTCCATGACCAGAACCATCATATATTTTCTTACATGAATTTCTAAAGATCTTATACAAAAAAAACACAGTTGTAAAGCAACTACAAATTTTTCCATAAAACAGATCAAGTTTATATTTTTCTCAGACTCTTCATGACACACCAAGACTGTACAAATTTTCCCATATTTTATTTCAACATATAAAACACCTTAACACTTATTCTAAGAAATCAGCAAAAAGAGACTTTTAACTATAACCGTAACTTTTTCTACATAAACAGTGCATCATATATTTTTCACAGGTGCCAAACAGTATAATAAACTTACACAAAATTTTCCAGGAATTATCTCAACCAGAAAACACTTATAATCATTTATTTAAACAAAAGCATATAAACTGAAATAAATGAAAACAGTAAAATAAACTGCTATCAAAAATACATTCATATTTTCCCATGATAGATCTATTCATAAGAAAGCTAATAAAACTGGAAGCACTTCATTTGGATTTATAAAACAGGCTACACAAAAATAACAAGCATCTCTGGAAATTAAACCGAAAAAGAAAAACATTTAACTTCTCCGGCTGGCTTGCGAGAACTCGGTCTATGGATCGGTAAGGGACTGACGCGCGGGACCCGTGGGTCAGCAGAACCTATTCGGGCTCGGGCGCACGGCGGAAAACGAATCGGCGAGGCCTGGCTCGAACGAGACCGCACCCGAGGTTTTGCTCGAGGCCGAGCTCGAGGCCGAGGCCTGGCTCGAGGGCTCGGGCGAGACGGAAGAACGCACGCTCGTCCGAGGCCTGGTTCGAACGAGACCGCACCCGAGGTTTTGCTCGAGGCCGAGCTCGAGGCCGAGGCCTGGCTCGAACGAGACCGCACCCGAGGTTTTGCTCGAGGCCGAGCTCGAGGCCGAGGCCTGGCTCGAGGGCTCGGGCGAGACGGAAGAACGCACGCTCGTCCGAGGCCTGGTTCGAGGCTGAGGCCTGGCTCGAGGGCTCGGGCGAGACGGAAGAACGCACGCTCGTCCGAGGCCTGGTTCGAGGCTGAGGCCTGGCTCGAGGGCTCGGGCGAGACGGAAGAACGCACGCTCGTCCGAGGCCTGGTTCGAGGCTGAGGCCTGGCTCGAGGGCTCGGGCGAGACGGAAACAGGGGAGGGATTGGTCCGGCGATTTCTCGCCGTCGGTGAGGTCGCCGGCGCGGAGGCTGGGCCCGGCGGACTCGTCTCAACGAGGCGCATCCAGCGGTACCAGTGGTTTGGCCAGCGCACGGCCGTAGCGTGCCGGCGGCGAGCGGCAGCGCACGGCGGCGGCGGCATCGCGCGGCTACGCCATTTCCGGCGGTCGCCGGCTAAACTGGCGGGCGTGTGAGACTCAGTGAACCTAGAGGGGAGTCCTAGGGGTGATGGTTTGGCCGGAGGTGCGCTGGTGCGTGCTGGCCACGTGTGAGGTCCGCGATGGCGGCAATGGCGCTCGGCCGAGGTGAACAGAGAGATAGGGAACGATAGCGTTAGGGCTAGTTGGTGTTCTCACCTTGCCTTGGCTTGGCGAAGCTGGAGGAGGAAGAAGGGAGGCGGTGGAGCTCGGGTCGGGGACGAACGGCTCCGGGCTCCGAGCGGCGCTGAAAGCTTCCGCGGCGGGGCTCTTCGGACTTCGGCGTCGGTGGAGCTCGGCGGATGGCGCGGGGGTGCGCACCGTGTGTCCGAGACGAAGGCGGGGCAGTGGCCGGGGTTAATCGGCCGGTGATGGAGGTGGTGACTGGAATTTGGGAAGGGGCCTTGCGGCGGTGGTTGCAGCGAGCGGAGAGTGCTCAGTTTGCTTCGTGCGCGGGTGAGAGTGGGGAGTGAGAGCGAGAGTGAGTGCGCGAGTGAGTGAGGGAAGGAGCGGAGGGTGGAGTGCTCGGGCTTTTGGTCGGCTCGGCCGGCCGGTGGTCGCTGCGGGGGCCACGGCGGCGCGGTCGGCGAGGCGGCGGCAGGCGGCTCGGCAGACGAGGATGCGCGGGAGTGGCCGGCGAAGATCGCTGGCGTGCTCTGGTGGGAGAAGATCGGAGAGGGAGTGGTCGGCGTGGATTTGGCGCAGAGAAGGGGCGCCACGCGGCAAGCCGGCCGGCGTACGGCGCGGCCGTGTCAGGTGGCCGGCGCGCGGTGCGCGGGCGGGCGCGCGCGCGGGCGAGGCGGCGAGCGCTGGGCCGAGGCGGGGAAGCGGGCCGAAAGGCCGGATGGGCCGAAAGGGTTGGCGCCGGGAAAGAAAAACATTCTTTTTCTTTTTCCAGAAATTTCCAAAGTTTGACTTCTCAAAAACAGTTTGAAAAACTTCAAACCAGGCTTTGACCCAAATATAAAAGTTGCTCAAAATATTTTTCTCTACAACTTTTATATAGAACACTTTTTCTGAAAACCATTTATAAATCCTCCTCAAGAATAAAGCCAAAATCAAAGCATCAAGTCAAATAGAAATCCAATTTCAAATAAACAACAAAAGATCAAAGGCATACTTTTACACATGAAATGATGCAATGCATTGCTTATGCTTTCTTAGTGGCTAATTGCAGTGCCTAATGCAGTGCTTGACACCAGGGTGTCACAGCCCTTCCCCCCTTAAAGAAATCTCGTCCCGAGATTTAAGTTACGTACCAATCTTTATAAAAAGCGGGGTAGTTTACGCTTAGGTACTCCTCGGTTTCCCATGTAGCATCGTTGGGTCCGTGATTACTCCAAAGAATCTTGTAAGTCTTCACTGTTCGGTTACGAGTCTCTCGAGTCTTGGTATCCAAAATTTCCTTAGGTTGTTCGTAGTACTCCAGATCTGATCTGATCGTGACATCCGGGACTCGAACTTCCTCTTGTTCGGGAACTCGAAGGCATTTCTTCAGCTGTGATACGTGGAACACTGGGAAAACTGCACTCATCACTGGGGGTAACTGCACTTCATATGCCACTTTTCCCTTCTTTGCTATGATCTGGTAAGGTCCCACATATCGAGGTGCTAGCTTCTTTTTAATTCCAAAGCGTTGGACCTTTCTCATAGGTGAAACCTTGAGATACACATAGTCTCCAACTTGAAATTCCAAAGGTCTCCTTCGGGTGTCAGCATAACTCTTTTGTCGAGACTGTGCTACCTTGATATGTTGCTGTACTGTTTGCACAATTTCCTCGGCATCTTTTACATAATCGGACCCATAGAATCCTCGATCTCCAGACTCAACCCAATTTACTGGGGTTCTGCATCTTCGTCCATATAGAACCTCAAAAGGTGCCATTTTTATACTTTCTTGATAACTGTTATTATATGAAAACTCAGCAAGGGGTAACCATTTCTCCCATGACTCTCCTGAAGACAAGACACAAGCTCTCAGGATATCTTCTAGAATCTGATTTACTCTCTCCGTTTGCCCTGCGGTTTGGGGGTGGTAGGCGGAACTTCTTACCAACTTGGTTCCTAATTCCTTGTGCAACTGTTCCCAAAAACGTGCTATGAACTGGGGTCCTCTATCAGAGACAATCCTTTTTGGAATCCCATGCAATCTCAAGATATTCTGTATGTACAGGTCTGCATACTGATGCGGTCGGTGGGTAGTTTTGACTGGTATGAAGTGAGCCACTTTAGATAACCGATCCACAATAACCCAAATCGAATCATTCCCTTTTTGAGTAGTGGGAAGACCTGTGATAAAGTCCATACTGATCTCTTCCCATTTCCACTCTGGAATCGATAACGGTTGTAATAGTCCGGCGGGTTTCAGATGTATTGCCTTTACTCTGCAACAAGTATCGCATCTGGCGACATAGGCTGCAACTTCTTTCTTCATCTTCGACCACCAATATCTGGTTTTCAAACCCTGATACATCTTACTACTTCCTGGGTGGATAGACAACTTTGAATTGTGAGCTTCACCCAGAATTCTTCCTTTCAGCTCTGCATCCTTAGGAACGACTAACCTCTGGTTATACCACAAGATTCCTTGCTCGTCCGTTCTGAAGTTCAACGAACTACTGGTTTCTAACCTCTTCTTAATCTGACAAATCTCTGCATCATTTTTCTGTCCCTCTATGATGTCGCTTTCCAAGGTGCACTGAAGAGTGATATTGTTCAGCATAACGGGGTGCATAAGGTTAAATCTATCCTCCAAAAGTGGTTGTAGGGAGTTGCAATGAGTCTTGCGACTCAAGGCATCGGCTACAACGTTCGCTTTTCCGGGGTGGTAATGCACTTCAAGGTTGTAATCCTTTATTAATTCTAACCATCTTCTCTGCCTCATGTTCAACTCCGGCTGGGTGAAGATATACTTCAGACTTTTATGATCCGTGTACACATGACATAGATTTCCCATAAGGTAATGTCTCCAAATCTTGAGTGCATGCACGACGGCTGCTAATTCCAAATCATGAGTGGGGTAATTCTCTTCGTGTGGTCTCAACTGACGAGAAGCATAGGCGATAACTCTTCCATTTTGCATGAGTACACATCCGAGTCCAATCTTGGAGGCATCACAAAACACATCAAAAGGTTCCTCCAAGTTTGGCTGAGCCAAAACTGGTGCGGAAGTCAACAACGTTCGCAGAGTGCGGAAAGCTGTTTCACACTCTGGAGTCCATTCGAACTTCTTGTTCTTCTGTGTCAAACGGGTCATAGGCTTGGCTATTCTTGAAAAATCCGGAATAAACCGACGGTAATATCCGGCCAGACCCAAAAAGCTGCGAACCTCAAAAACACTCGTGGGTGCTTGCCAATCCATAACCTCTTGTACTTTAGAAGGGTCTACAGAGATTCCTTCCTCTGAAAGGACGTGACCAAGGAAAGGTACCTTCTTCAACCAAAACTCACACTTACTGAACTTAGCATACAACTTATGCTCTCTAAGTCGGGTCAGAACAACTTGTAGATGCTCAGCATGATCCTTCTCATTCTCAGAGTATACCAAAATATCATCGATGAACACTACGACAAACTTGTCCAACTCTGGCATGAAGACGGAATTCATCAGGTACATGAAATGTGCCGGTGCATTAGTCAACCCAAAAGACATAACCAGATACTCGTACAGTCCATATCTAGTAGAGAAAGCTGTTTTTGGTATGTCCTCACGTCTGATCTTGATCTGATGGTAACCTGACCTCAGGTCGATTTTGGAGAACACTTTTGCTTTAGACAACTGATCAAACAAGACGTCAATCCGGGGTAAGGGGTACTTATTCTTTATGGTTACTGCATTAAGCGGCCTATAATCCACACACATCCTCAGAGTCTTATCTTTCTTTTTCACAAAGATAGCGGGACATCCCCAAGGCGACGAACTAGGGCGTATCAAACCTTTATCCAAAAGCTCTTGCAATTGAATCTTAAGCTCTGCTAACTCTTTGGCGTGCATTCTATACGGTCTTCGGGATATAGGTGCTGTTCCCGGAATTAACTCTATGGCAAACTCCACATCTCTATCAGGCGGTAAACCAGGCAACTCATCAGGAAAGACATCCGGAAACTCACATACTACTGGGATCTCAGCTATCTGTTTTGCCGTGATATTGAACAACACTCCAATCTCATGGGGGTTTCGGGGTAACTTGAACCGAAAAGAAGATCCATTCCTAGGACTAACCATGGACACTATTCTCTCTGCGGTGTCTAGATTAACCTTCCATAGTTTCATCCATCCCATTCCCAAGATTATGTCCAAACCTAGACCAGGAATGACTATGGGGTCCACTATGGCCTTTTTATCCCCAAAGATCATTTCCACTCCTTTAGCCATTTTTCGCGCGGAGAGAACGGCTCCGGCGGAACTTATCTGATATCCCCGGTCTAACTCTATCAACTCAAGATTACTTCTCAAAACAAAATTCTCACTTATGAAAGAATGTGATGCTCCAGAATCAAACAACACAACTGCGGGGCATTGATTAACAAGAAACGTACCAGCGGTGACAGGCTCTCCTTCTGGCACTTCTTCCACAGTGGTGTGGTGCACATGACCGGTACGAGGCTGGGGCTGAGTGTACTGCTTCTTCGGTCGAGGGCACTGACGTGACAGGTGTCCGGTTTGACCACAGTTGTAGCATGGGCCAATTACGTACGGAGTCCTGGGACCTGCTGCATTTCCTGCTTTGCTCTTGTTTTGCATCATGGGGGCAGTGTACGGCTTCTGGAAGCTGGGACGGGGACGGTTGGTGGTGATCTTCCTCTGTGGGGGTCGGTACCTTGCTCCAGTGACAGGCGGGCGGTACGGGGCGCGTGCTCCGAAAGTGGTCCTCTGCTGGGACGAACCTCCTTCATTCGCACGGCGGCGTATCTCTGCTGCGGGAGCTGCTGGTGCTGCTGCCTCCTGTGCTGCATGATGGAACTCATGGACGGCCTCGTGGAGCTGCTCGATGTAGACCTGCTGTGCGTTGATCTGCTGAACCAGAAGAGGGGCTCCCTCTCTGAGGTGGTCAAGTGCGGCACGGGCCTCATCTCTCTGCAGAGATGCGGTCAGGTACATCTGCTCGGCGACTGTCCTGGCGGTAGACTGAGCTGCGGCAGTGGTGCGGGCGTCGTCGCGCTCAAGCGTGAGCTGCTGAATCCTCTCCTGTAGACGAACAACCTCAGCGTCGAAGTCCTCCTGAAGCTTCCTCTTGCTCTGGTAGGTGGCGGTGAGGGTGAAGGACACGCTCTCGAGAGTGTGCTCCAAACTCTCACATACACCCAACAGAGCTCCAGTGGCGCTCATCGCAGGTGTCTCGCAGTAGAAACGCTCCTCAGGGCTCCCTGTCAAGACTGACTCTGAAGTCTGCTTCCAGCGCAATGGGAAAAGTGATCCACGGGGAAACACTCCTGCCATCGCACTTGCCAGGTCAGCGGGGAAACGGGCGATGATATCCTTCAGCACTAGGTATGCTGCCCTGTTGGCTCCATCCTTGGCGCAAGTGCCTCTGGTGATCTCAGTCCATCCTGTCCAGTGTGGCTTGGCAGGCAAGGCTTTGACCTTGATCTCTACCATAACCAGGGAATCCTGCCCGTAAATCTCCTTCTGCCAGGAGTACTTGGGCTCCTGTCCTTCCTCATAACCCACGGCCTGCAAAATCCTCCAAAGGATAGTCGGCAACCCAAAGTAGGTCAGGAACGTCCTCCGGGTCAGCTTGGTGGCCAAGCGATGACGCGGAACTCCTCTGCCTCCGGTGGCCTTGCGAGCAGTCAACTTGGTTCGGGCCATCTGTAGAAGCAAAAAGGGTTTCGAACTCTCGTGAGACAGATATTAAGTTGGCAAATTTTATAGAAAAGAGACAACTTTTAATTAAGGGGAGGTAATGCAAATGCAAGAATTTAAACATGATGCATGATCGTACTTACGTTCTCACTCACTATTAATGACTCGTAAGTCCTAACGTTCTAGTCGGTGGCAAGAATCGATCTCTCATGCGTTATCTACACGTTCTACTCGTTCGCATAGTTAGTGTACCTGCAGAAGATTCATTTCAGCCCAACAAAATTCCCAATGATAAAATAACTGAGTATTGGCCAATATGCGCAAAATACATAGAAGCCAATACTAAACACCATGCACCAATAGAAATCACCCTTAAAATCATTGATACCCTCATATGTGTCTGCGTGGAGCTCGCACATACTTGGTATAAGAACTCTCACCTAGACCGACGGTTGGACGGTCATGCTCTCATATCTCACAAAATCATTTTATGCATGTTTTCGCAATCGACGCATTCTCTTTTCCCGAGAATGGACCAGCAAATAAAGATCCAGCATGAAGCAAAACCCTGAACCCTGTTAGCAGTTAAGCCACCTGAATCCTAGTATAGGGCTTAAGGACGAGACTGGGCACACTTAGTAATTAAAATAGTTTTGAAAATAGATTTGAAATACCCATTTTAGTTCGAAAATAGCTCTTTACGAAGGTAATCACTTGAACCATGCTCTGATACCAGCTGTGGCGGAACCGACCTGGCTATAAGAGCTCAAGTATTATCTTAGCCAAATCCGTCTGACTTCGACTGATACTTGAACCCATATAACCCCGGTAGTCCGGAAATCACGAAGGATTTCTAACACCATACATCATACAGGATCGCATTGTTCAAGGATTACATTCGTAAAGATACATCACAGCGAAACGAAATCGAATTTAAACATCAGAGTGCGGAAATAAAACAGAGTTATTACAATATTGAGTTTCAAAAGTGCGGAAGCTTAAATAAGTTTGAAACACACGACCACCACACACGTGGTCCAAATAAAACATTGTTTTGATAAAACCACTCGACACAAGTCATTCCTCCTTTTTAAGAGAATGTGCCGCCAGTAGTCTCAGTCCAGCAAAAGAAAGGGGAAAGCTTCTGGACGACCCGGCCCTGGGTCTACTCCTCATCACCTTCCACTGGGTAGAGGCAGTGCTTACAATAGCCAAAGTAGACCTGGCCATCTGCAACAAACGGGATAAACCCTGAGTACTGGAATGTACTCAGCTAGACTTACCCGTCTAACCGAAAATAAAGACACCAAGGGTATGCAAGGCTTTTGAGGTGGAGTTGGGATCTTTAGTTGCGAAAAGCTCAAATTTAGATAAGGGGATAATTAATGATTATGATGAGCTGTTACTTTTTAAACCTATTCCTTAGTTCTAGGTTATTACCTGTACTAGAGCACTCACTTGAATCTAACAATCAATAATATAACCATATCCAGTTGACTTGTCCACATTTTAGTTGAACCTTTAGATATCACATGGAGTTGTATCGTGGTGAAGCTCGCCATAGTTTCCCACTAACCGGGGGAGACGGCGACTCGAATCGAATTCCAAACCAGCTGGTGAAAGACCTTTAATACCAGCCCACACTTTCCCCGTCGGGTCCATGCATTGGGCAACCGCTCGACGCTTGTTCGTGGTGGTAATCGTCGCGGCTCAAGCACGGACCGCCCAATCAGAGTCTGGCGATGGCCTCACGCGGCAGATCGCAACTTCCGTACTAGAGGGCACGACACGGGTTGAGACCGGCCCGAACAGCTTCTAACCGGCTTTGGGGTCGATGATTACGGCACCGACATATCCCTAAGTAAAAGGGCGCGTTCAAAAATGAACGAGGGCCAACATCGATACAAACCTACACGATCCAACGGACGGTCTGCCCCAAGTTTCCAAACTTGTGCCTTGCCTTCCAGTTGACCGTATTTCATTACTACTCAGGTTCTTTTCCACGATAGCAAATATAGCCAACCGTGATCCGGTCAATACCCATCGGGGTATTACGGAAACATCCTTAACTACTACTTTTATTAAGCAGGCTAAGCAATTCTACATTATAAAGCAGTAGCAGGATAACAAGGCAGGTAATAATCAATAATCAAGGAATGGTAATGCAACAAATAGGATTCAATCAACTCCTATACCTAATGCATCACAATATAAAGGACTCAAGTAAATTAATTATAAAAACTGGGAGACTTAGAATGCTCCGGGGCTTGCCTTGAGTGAAAACCGAGGCCTCGTGGGAGGGGCACTCGGGCAGGTTAGTGTCGGCCGCGGGGTCTGCTTCCTCCGACTGCTGGAGCTCCTGGATCTCCGGCTCGACGCTTGGCTCCTGCTCTTGGTGGGGCTCCGGGAGTGTCGATCCTATTGCATGCGATGAATTTATAATTCAATAAATGCGGTGCAAGATGAAGTGGCATGAAAAGAATAACTCTTGCAAACCAACAAAGCCAACTTGTTGAACCACTTTTAACCTTGGGGCAATATCTCATTTATTTCATAAAACAAAATCTGAGTATTCAACTCTTTCTTATTTAAATACATCAAAGGAAACTCAGATTTGAACTGCAAGTGTATTTTTCTGGGCTCAGAAAAATCCACAAAAATTCCAGAAGGTAAATCACGCTTGCTGGACTCTACTGAACAAGTTTCAGCCAAAGATAAAATACAGAGCTGCAGAAACAAAAATGACAAGCAAACTGCCTAAGAAGGTACTTTGAACTACAACCCTACTGTAAAAGAGTGCATAGTTCTATTTCCTATTTTTCCCAGATTCTACTTCACATTTCATATTTATTCAGAAAATTCCATGACCAGAACCATCATATATTTTCTTACATGAATTTCTAAAGATCTTATACAAAAAAAACACAGTTGTAAAGCAACTACAAATTTTTCCATAAAACAGATCAAGTTTATATTTTTCTCAGACTCTTCATGACACACCAAGACTGTACAAATTTTCCCATATTTTATTTCAACATATAAAACACCTTAACACTTATTCTAAGAAATCAGCAAAAAGAGACTTTTAACTATAACCGTAACTTTTTCTACATAAACAGTGCATCATATATTTTTCACAGGTGCCAAACAGTATAATAAACTTACACAAAATTTTCCAGGAATTATCTCAACCAGAAAACACTTATAATCATTTATTTAAACAAAAGCATATAAACTGAAATAAATGAAAACAGTAAAATAAACTGCTATCAAAAATACATTCATATTTTCCCATGATAGATCTATTCATAAGAAAGCTAATAAAACTGGAAGCACTTCATTTGGATTTATAAAACAGGCTACACAAATAACAAGCATCTCTGGAAATTAAACCGAAAAAGAAAAACATTTAACTTCTCCGGCTGGCTTGCGAGAACTCGGTCTATGGATCGGTAAGGGACTGACGCGCGGGACCCGTGGGTCAGCAGAACCTATTCGGGCTCGGGCGCACGGCGGAAAACGAATCGGCGAGGCCTGGCTCGAACGAGACCGCACCCGAGGTTTTGCTCGAGGCCGAGCTCGAGGCCGAGGCCTGGCTCGAGGGCTCGGGCGAGACGGAAGAACGCACGCTCGTCCGAGGCCTGGTTCGAACGAGACCGCACCCGAGGTTTTGCTCGAGGCCAAGCTCGAGGCCGAGGCCTGGCTCGAACGAGACCGCACCCGAGGTTTTGCTCGAGGCCGAGCTCGAGGCCGAGGCCTGGCTCGAGGGCTCGGGCGAGACGGAAGAACGCACGCTCGTCCGAGGCCTGGTTCGAGGCTGAGGCCTGGCTCGAGGGCTCGGGCGAGACGGAAGAACGCACGCTCGTCCGAGGCCTGGTTCGAGGCTGAGGCCTGGCTCGAGGGCTCGGGCGAGACGGAAGAACGCACGCTCGTCCGAGGCCTGGTTCGAGGCTGAGGCCTGGCTCGAGGGCTCGGGCGAGACGGAAACAGGGGAGGGATTGGTCCGGCGATTTCTCGCCGTCGGTGAGGTCGCCGGCGCGGAGGCTGGGCCCGGCGGACTCGTCTCAACGAGGCGCATCCAGCGGTACCAGTGGTTTGGCCAGCGCACGGCCGTAGCGTGCCGGCGGCGAGCGGCAGCGCACGGCGGCGGCGGCATCGCGCGGCTACGCCGTTTCCGGCGGTCGCCGGCTAAACTGGCGGGCGTGTGAGACTCAGTGAACCTAGAGGGGAGTCCTAGGGGTGATGGTTTGGCCGGAGGTGCGCTGGTGCGTGCTGGCCACGTGTGAGGTCCGCGATGGCGGCAATGGCGCTCGGCCGAGGTGAACAGAGAGATAGGGAACGATAGCGTTAGGGCTAGTTGGTGTTCTCACCTTGCCTTGGCTTGGCGAAGCTGGAGGAGGAAGAAGGGAGGCGGTGGAGCTCGGGTCGGGGACGAACGGCTCCGGGCTCCGAGCGGCGCTGAAAGCTTCCGCGGCGGGGCTCTTCGGACTTCGGCGTCGGTGGAGCTCGGCGGATGGCGCGGGGGTGCGCACCGTGTGTCCGAGACGAAGGCGGGGCAGTGGCCGGGGTTAATCGGCCGGTGATGGAGGTGGTGACTGGAATTTGGGAAGGGGCCTTGCGGCGGTGGTTGCAGCGAGCGGAGAGTGCTCAGTTTGCTTCGTGCGCGGGTGAGAGTGGGGAGTGAGAGCGAGAGTGAGTGCGCGAGTGAGTGAGGGAAGGAGCGGAGGGTGGAGTGCTCGGGCTTTTGGTCGGCTCGGCCGGCCGGTGGTCGCTGCGGGGGCCACGGCGGCGCGGTCGGCGAGGCGGCGGCAGGCGGCTCGGCAGACGAGGATGCGCGGGAGTGGCCGGCGAAGATCGCTGGCGTGCTCTGGTGGGAGAAGATCGGAGAGGGAGTGGTCGGCGTGGATTTGGCGCAGAGAAGGGGCGCCACGCGGCAAGCCGGCCGGCGTACGGCGCGGCCGTGTCAGGTGGCCGGCGCGCGGTGCGCGGGCGGGCGCGCGCGCGGGCGAGGCGGCGAGCGCTGGGCCGAGGCGGGGAAGCGGGCCGAAAGGCCGGATGGGCCGAAAGGGTTGGCGCCGGGAAAGAAAAACATTCTTTTTCTTTTTCCAGAAATTTCCAAAGTTTGACTTCTCAAAAACAGTTTGAAAAACTTCAAACCAGGCTTTGACCCAAATATAAAAGTTGCTCAAAATATTTTTCTCTACAACTTTTATATAGAACACTTTTTCTGAAAACCATTTATAAATCCTCCTCAAGAATAAAGCCAAAATCAAAGCATCAAGTCAAATAGAAATCCAATTTCAAATAAACAACAAAAGATCAAAGGCATACTTTTACACATGAAATGATGCAATGCATTGCTTATGCTTTCTTAGTGGCTAATTGCAGTGCCTAATGCAGTGCTTGACACCAGGGTGTCACAATGCTAAGGTATGCAAAATGAAAATGTACCTCTGTAGCATGTATGGCACATTTTAATTCATCCTTAGTATCAACCTTGCTAGAAACAAGTGAAACTAGATACCACATGAGATCAACATTATAAACAAGGTTCTAGTTACCACTTGCTACACTAAGACTAAGCTCAAAATATCAATAGAAGGAAAACAATCATCATCCAAGTCTTAGCTTTAGCAATCATCCTTAGCATCAACCTTGCTAGAAACAAGTGAAACTAGATACCACATGAGATCAACATTATAAACACGGTTCTAGTTACCACTTGCTACACTAAGACTAAGCTCAAAATACCAATAGAAGGAAAACAATCATCATCCAAGTCTTAGCTTTAGCAATTATTGCACACAAGCATATATATCAAATGTAAGACATATGCATTATGCAAGCAAGTCATATGAATATGCACATATCAAAATGCAATCAACCAAGTTCATGAGCTTGCTCCCCCTTTGTCCTTGACATATCACAATTGACATATCTTTGCCACAATTTTGACATATCACAATTGACATATCTTTGCCACAATTTCTCCCCCTTTGTCATCAATGACCATAAAAGGTATGCTCTTTTCCACAAAAGGTGACACTAGGGTAGATGGTTGATACTTGAGTCTTGTATTTTTGATGGACACTATCATATATGTTGGAATGACACTACATGTAGATACCCTGTGTAAATCCATGAAAGCCACTTGTAGGATCTTTGACCTTGATACCAATCGATGGGGCATCTTCCCTTATGTCATAGCACGGGTCATCCACTTGATATACTTGAGCTCTTGTTGGTGAGGGATCTTTGCTTGATTTGATCACTTAAGGTTGAGGATCACTTGACATATTTGTAGGATACCACCTTAGAGCTTGATCTAGACACCACTTGGCAAATACCATTTTTGAAGAGATACCATGTGAAGAAATGATGAGTCTAGATACCACTTGAATGAATGTTTAAACTTGATATCCATTTGCATTATTGTCTTATTATTCTTGAACTCTTGTCATGAGCTTCTCATTTGTGACTTGAACTATTAAATTGACACAAGATATCTAACTCGGTTTACTCTAGAGTAAGCTTCTTCACACATCTTTCAATGGTTATCTTACTCACGTTGAATTAGACACTTGAATGCTCATCTTCTAGATCAAGTACTTGGGTTCACTAGCTCATGAACAAATCCATATACTAACCACTAGATCATATAATCAAACAAGCAATAGTGGTAGGCTTATGAATTTAAACTTTTCATTTGTTATGCATGATCCTATTAAGCATGTACTATATGCACTAACTGCATACTAGTAAGGGATGAAATGATCATGCACATTACCATGATACCTTTGCTATCTTGGAGTAGAGGATAGACATTTTGATTCCAATTTAGCTCCAAATAGCAATGTGAAGTCCATGGTGAAGACCAATAGATACCAATTGATAGAACAAATCTTCACCCATATGATCAAGTGCACTAGCTTAATGTTGTGGTTGACATTGCTTCTTCATTTGTTCTTTGCTTGCTTGAGAGCCTCTCAATAAATACCAATGGAGATCATACCAATTGATAAATTTCAATTTGCTCTCTACTATGGGTTGTTGCTTGCTTTGCTTGGTCAATCACTACAAGAAATGGTTGGCTTTTTGACATAAAATCCATTTGTGACATTGGCTTTTTGACGTTAATTATGACATAGTTATGTGAATTATGACATTAGTTATGTGAATTATGACATCAGTTATGTGTATTATGACAAAGTGCAATGTCAAAAAATGATTGCCCTTCAACTCATGTCATAACTAACATATTATGACATAAACTCATGTCATAACTAAAAAATTATGTCATAAACCATACATAATTAACGTCAAAAAGCCAGTGTCACAAATGAATTTTATGTCAAAAAGCCAACCATTTCTTGTAGTGAATCCTTTCATTTATTCAACTAAGCATCACAAACATCCTTTGAATCACCACTTCCATATTAGCCTTCCAAGTACCACACTTGGTTAACCTACAAAAGGCGGCAAGCCCCTACAAAAGGGAGAAGTGACCTCTCTCCAAAGAACATCCTTGATCCTTACTCGAAATGACTTTGTTTGATTGATCCAATGGTGAACTCATCATGATGAAAACTTTTTGCATGGTTGCCTGACTTCAACTCTTTCTTCTTTGAGTCCTTTTCTTTCTTCTAATTGATCTTTAATCATTACTAGGACTTTACACTCAATCTTCATCATAGCTTGGTCTTGATCTTCAATTTGAGTACCAATTGTGTGCCAAATATACTTCACAATAGAATGGCCTTGTACTCATCTTTGTCATACTTCTAGATCTTCTCAAAACCAAACATAGGTTCCTCAACCACTTATAAAAATGATTCCAACTTGAGGATCTTTCAATTAAAGTGACTCTAGATCAATCCAATAGTTGTCACTTTTCTGGCAGATTCTGTTCTTCTCAAGAAAACATGCATATCTCCCAAAATATCGGTCCAATGACCATGAAATTTGGTGGAGATGTGCATCACTATGTATTTTAGTAGCCATAAAAATTTGAGCTTCATTGGATTTCTAGATTGCTACCAGATTTCAATTCTTTCACTTGTTGTCCATGCTGAAAACTGCTGCAATAGAGTTGACAAGATCCACTACCACACGGAGTTTCACTTATCCAATGAATTCCAATTTTCTACAGCAACTAATACTATAAGTGTAGAGTATGCACACCAAATATCAAGCCAATACAATTAGACTTGATCATCCAAACATGGCTATCTTCTCAGCTCATTCAGATTTTGCAATATTGGACAACTTTGAGCAATTGAGCTATACTTTAGCAATTTGAATCAAACTTGAAGCTAACTTGTTTGAACACTCTCACAAGACATATATCCATTCAATCCACTTACTAAAAGTCATCTTGTGAACATATACAATCAAACTAACTCAAACTTGATTACTTACTAGCTCATGATCATTCAGTATCAAGCTTCAATTCAATTTGATTGCAAGCCTTCAAATATTCCAATAAATCACCACAACTTGAACTTTGCACTTGTATGTTATAGTACTTGGACTTCACTTTACTTGACTTAGCATTGGGTTTAGATGTGCACTAAGATTCTTTACTTGACTCAATCATATAATAATCATCATGAATCCACTTGAATCAAGCCTCCAATGCCATGGTACCTACACACATTCATCCACTTTTCGATGGTACCCAAACTTGTTTGGGTCCTCTCAAGTTAGGTGCAACATACTTAGGCAATGCCTTAGTATGAGTAGCGGGATGTTTTGCAATAGCCACCGATGAGGTACCATTGTCATCCTTTCTAATTAAGCACAATATTATCATCAATTGAAATAGACTTAGAAGTATTACCTAGGGGACATGAATTAGCCATGTGTCCCCTTTCCTGGCATGAGTAGCAAACTCTCTTTGATTGAGCCTTCTCTTCCTTGCTCATTTGTTGCTTCTCATTGCTTTGCCTCTCATGAGTTGCTTGAGCCTTCTTCTCAAGCTTGGTAGGACACTTCGAGGCAAAGTGTCTCATATCACCACACTTGTAGCACTTGATGTGAGCCAAATCTTTCTTCTCATCTTGATTCTTGCTCATCATCATCTTGGCATCTTGGATATGAGTTGGATGCCTTGTTCTTCTGCCCCTTCTTGTTTTCTTCTTCATCATCAAGTCACCATCATGATGGTTGTTCTTGATTTGGACTTGGGGCTTCCTTTCTTGTGGCAATACTTGAGGCTTCTTGGTTGGGCAATGCTTAGCAAAGTGACCCATTTCATGGCACTGGTAGCACATGAAATGAGAGAGATTCTTTTCTTATTGCCTCTTCATGTTCTTTCCCTTGCTCTTGTTCTTGTTGAAGCCAATACCACACTTGTCACTGTAGCATCTTTGATTCTTCATCATATTCTCGAAGGTGACTTTGGAGTTATAGCACCTCTCTAACTTGTTGCTCAAGTTCTTCACTTCACTTTTGAGCTCATTGTTCTCCTTCAAAATGTTAGTCTCACAAGACATAGAAGTAGAACAAGCATCTATATGTGAAGAACATGGCATAGATAATAAATCATCACAAGAGGTGGATACATGCTTCTTCTCTACATCACATGGGTTAGCACAAATATGTGATTGATCATTTGACCCAAATGATGAGCTCTCACTAGTTTTAGTTTCTACATTAGAAAGCTTCTTAGTGAGAAAAGCATGGTCTTGTACCAAGTTGTCATGAGCAACACTAAGTTCCTCATGAGTCAATTTAAGCTCATCATGTGAACAAGTAGTAACATAAAGTAGATGCTTTTTGTTGTTCACATGCATTCTTTAGAAATGAGTTTTCTTTTGTCAATTTCATTGTTTTAGCCATCTCATTTTCTAAAGCCTTAGTGAGTCTACATACAAGCTCAAAATTTGGACCATCACAATCAATTACCACATTAGCAATTGATACCTTAGTGTCACCATGTGACATGAAGCAATGTGGTGTAGTAGAAGAGCTTGAAGAGACATCACTCTCATAGACGTCATCGTCATCATCATCATCAAGTGTGCATGGAATGGCGTCATCATTTGCACCACTTGAGCTTCAGCTATGGTCACCGTCATCTTTGTCAAGTGATCTTGTGGATTGATCATCATCATCATCACTTGACCATGAGGTGGAGCAATCCTTCACAACAACCATGTTGCGGTCATGCTCAACATCCTCATGTACCATCTCTATGTGATCCTCCTCCTTGAATTTGCCATTGTCCCAAATAGAGAAATCACCATAGAGATATTTGAGTGACATCCACATATCATGGGCACTCACCGAAGTCATCACCCTACCAAATATCTCATCTTGCAAAGCATTTGTTAGAAAACATTGGGCTTGTGCATCGAGTGTTAGGCAATCCTCTTGCACTTGGGTTAGATTACTCTCATCCAAGGCATGAGTAAAACCAACAACAACGATCCACCAAAACTTGAGACCAAAAGCACGGAAATGATCAAGCATATGAAGTTTCCATCGTGCATAGTGTGTGCCATCAAAAATATGTGTGTCACACTCAACATCTAGCCAACTAGTCGCCATCCTCTCGGGTCGGTGAAGACCACAAATGAGAGACCTAGCTTTGATACCACTTGAAGGGTCGAGATGGCGGACTAGAGGGGGGTGAATAGTCTTTTCTAAAATTAATCTCACCGGCTAACCGAAACAAATGCGGAATTAAAACTATCGGTCTAGCCAAGACTACACCCCTCTACCTATTAACTTTAGCACCTTACAAAAGATCCTAAACAAAGCAAATAAGGTGCTAGGCTAGCTAGAGCTCACCTAATCAATCTAGCTTGCAAGGTCACACAAACCTATGCAACTAGTACTCTAATAAAACCGGGGAGCTCCTAATCAATCTAATGATGCAAAGCGCATAAAGCCTAAGCTCACTAGCAATGCTCAATAACAAGGCTACACAAGCCAAATTAGAGAGCTCAAAATACTTAGCTACACAAACTAAGCAATGTGACTAACAAGGCTGTGGCGGAACCGTCCTGATTATAAGAGCTCAAGTACCGTCTTAGTCAAATCTGTCTGACATCGACTCGTACTTGAACCCATATAACCCCGGTAGTCCGGAAATCTCGAAGGATTTCAAACATCGTACAACATACAGGATCGCATCGTTCAAGTATTACATTCGTAAGGAGACATCACAGATAAACGAAACCGAATTTAAAACATCAGAGTGCGGAATTTAAACAGAGTTATTACAATACCGAATTTAAAAGTGCGGAAGCTTAAATCAGTTTTGAAACACGACCACCACACATGTGGTCCAAATAAAACATCGTTCGGTAACTTAACCCAACACAACTCACTCCTCCTTTTTCAGATAGTGTGCCACCAACAGTCTTATTCCAGCAAAAGAAAAGGGGAAGCTTCTTGACGACCCTGCCCTGGGCCTACTCCTCATCATCCTCCACCGGGTAGAGGCAGTGCTTACAATAGCCATAATACACCTGGCCATCTGCAACAAACGGGATAAACCCTGAGTATGGGAATGTACTCAGCTAGACTTACCCGTCCAACTGAAAATAAAAGACACCAAGGGTATGCAAGGCTTTTTGGTGGAGCTGGGATCATTTAGTTGCGAAAAGCTCAAATTGAGGGAAGAAATATTTAATGGTATCAATGATTAGCCAGGTTTTAGACCTACCTCTTTATCTAGGTTTTGCACCTGAACTATTACACACACTTGAGTCTAACAAGCAATAATATAACCATATCCAATTGACTTATCCACATTTTAGTTGAACCTTTTTAAAACATCACATGGAGTTGTATCGTGGTGAAGCTCGACATAGTTTCCCACTAACCGGGGGAGACAGCGACTCGAATCGAATTCCAAACCAGCTGGTGAAAGACCTTTAATACCAACCCACACTTTCCCCGTCGGGTCCATGCATTGGGTAACCGCTCGATGCTTGTTCGTGGTGGTAATCGTTGCGGCTCACAGCACGGACCACCCAATTGGAACTATACGATGGCGATTCCACGACATATCATGTTTCCATACTAGAGGGTGCGACACGGGTTGAGACCGGCCCGAACAGCTTCTAACCGGCTTTGGGGTCGATGATTACGGCACCGACATATCCCTAAGTAAAAGGGTGCGTTAAAAAATGAACGAGGGCCAACATCGATACAAACCTACACGATCCAACGGACGGACTGCCCTAAGTTTCCAAACTTGTGCTTTGCCTTCCAGTTGACCGTATTTCATTACTACTCAGGTTGTTTTCCACGATAGCAAATATAGCCAACCGTGATCCGGTAAATACCCACCAGGGGTATTACGGGAACATCCTTAACTATTACTTTTATTAAGCAGACTAAGCAATTCTACAGTATGAAAATAACAGGGTAACAAGGCAGGTATAACAATAACTCAAGGAAGGATAATGCAGCAATTAGGAATCAATCAACTCCTATACCTAATGCATCACAATATAAAAGTACCCAATTGAATTAATTGTAAATAGTAGGAGGCTTAGAATGCTCCGGGGCTTGCCTCGAGAGAAGACCGAGGCCTCGTGAGCGGGGCACTCAGGCAGGTTAGCTTCCGGCGCGGGGTCGGCTTCCTCGGTCCTGGGCAGCTCTGGTATCTCCCGCTCGTCGTTTGCTTCCGGCTCTTGGTCGGTCTCCGGGACTGTTGATCCTATTGCATGCGGTGAATAATAACTAAGTAAACAATGCGGGGTGCGAGATATGGTGGTATGAAATGCAAACATTTTCTTGTAAACCAACAAAGCCAACTTGTTGAACCACTTTTGACATTGAAGAAAACTACTTAATTACCACATAAAACAAAACCATTATTTCCACTATTTCCTATTTATTAAATCGAAAAAACTCAAGTTTGAACTGCAAGTACATTTTTCTGAACTCAGAAAAATCCACAAAAATTCCAGAAGGTAACTAACACTAACTGGACTTCACTGCCCAAATTTCAGCAAGAGATAAAATACAGAACAGTAGGTACAAAAAGATGAAATAAACTGCTCACAGATGCTTTGAACTAACTTTTCACACGAAAAGTGTCAAACAACAGATTTCATATTTTTCCTAGCTTCCTCCACTCATAACTACTCTACTGCAGAAAACTTACTGCTCTAGCATGAACATATCAACCTACACAAAATTAACAAGTTTATTCCAAAATAAACTATTTGAACTACAACCCTACTAGAAAAGGGTGACAAACTCATTTTTATATTTTTTCAAGATTCTACTCCACATTTCATATTTATCAAGAAAGTTCCATGAACAGAAACATTATATTCTTCTCTACATGAATTTCCTAAGAAAAACATAGAAAAGCACATTTATACAGCAACTTCATATTTTTCCATATAACAACCTATGTTTAACATTTTTCCTAACTGGAACATCATATATAGAGGCTGCACAATTTTTCCTATATTTTATTTTTACATATAAAACACCTTAATACTTATTCCAAGAAAACAGCCAAAAAGAACTTTAAACCCTAACAAATACTTTTTCTACATAAACAGTGCCTCATACATTTTTCACAGGTATATAACATGACAAGAAACCTACACAAATTTTTCCATGAATTAACTCAACCCAAAAATATATAAATCCATTTATCTCAATAAAAGCATATAAACTGAATTAAATAAAAACAGTAATATAAACTTTTACCAAAACTACTTTCATATTTTTTCATGATAGATATACTCATGAACAAACTACGAAAACTGAAAGCACCTCATTTGAACTTTTAAATCGTGCTACACAAAAATAACAAGCTTCCCTGGAAAATAAAACAAAAAGGAAAATCATTTAAACTTTCCCGGCCAGGCCTGCATGGACTCGGTCTATAGACCGTGGGTGACTGACGCCTGGGACCCGCTGGTCAACGGGCCCATCGGTCAGAGAGAGAAAAGCAGGGGAAGGGTTTGACCGCACGGTTCTCGCCGGCGGTGAGGTCGCCAGCGGTGAGGTGGTGCTCTGCGTGTTCCCCTTGATGAGGCGGACTGAGTGGTGGTGGTGGTTGGGCTAGCGCACGGCCGTAGCTCGTCGGCGGTGAGCTATGGCGAGCGGTAATGGCGGCGATGCATGGCTTCGCCGTTTCCGGCGGTCGCCGGTGCAATCGATGGAGTGGGGAGTATCAGTGAACCCTAAGAGAGCTATTAGGTGGGTTGGTTCGGCTAGAGAAGCTCCGGTGGAGCTCAGTCACGTGCGCGGCCATGGCGGCGTCCATGGCGCTCGGTCGGGGAAGAAGAGGGGGGGTGAGAGAGCGGTAGCATTGAGGCTGGGTGGTGTTCTCACCTTGCCTTGGGGTGACGAGGCTTGACGGGGAAGAAGGGGCTCCGCAGAGGCTCGGTTGGCGAAGAACGGACACTTGCTCTCGTTCGGCGGTAATGGCGACCGAAAGGGGGAAATGGTGGCGCCGGCGTGGTGGAGCTCGACTGGCACTTACTTCGCGCGCACTGCGTGTGCGAGGCGAAGACGGAGCTTGGTGCAAGGCGGATTGGACGGTGGTGAACAGGAGGGGTCGGAACGGCGAGGGGTTGCGAGGGCTATCTCGGCGAGCGCTCGGTGTTCGTCGCGAGTGTTCCCGAGAGAGCAGGGAAGAGAGCGGGAGCGAACGGGGTGGCGAGTGTGTGTGTGGGTGAGTGAGGGGTGAGCGGGAGAGGTGCTCGGGGTTTGTTCGGGGCTCGGCCTGGTCGGCGGTCGTGGCGGGGGCCACGGCGGCGCGGCGGGCTAGGCGAGCACAGGCGGTGGCGTGGGTGCGGCGAGCGAGGCGAGCGGGGAGTGGGCAAGCAAGATTGCTTGCGTGCTCGGGTGGAGGAAGATCGTGCGGAGAGAGGCTGGCGAGGATCTCCGGCAGAGGACGGCGGCCACGTGGCGCGGTTGCCGGCGTACGGCGTGGCGCCGATTGCGCGCGGCGCGGCGCGGACGGGCGCGCGGCGCGGGCGAGCGCGGCTGGGCCGGCGCGGCGAGAGCGAGCCGAAAGGCCGGTTGGGCCGAAAGTGGGCGCGGGAGAAAAATGTTTTTCCTTTTTCTTTTTCCAAAAACTTTTCAAACTTTGACCATTCAAAACAGTTTCAAAAACTCCAAACTAGGCTTTGACCCAAAAATAAAAGTTGCTTGAAATAATTTTATCTACAACTTTCATTTAAAACACTTTTTCTGAAAATCATTTTTACAACCTCCACATAAATAAAGCCAATTCTTGAGCTATAAATCATTTTGTTCCCACATTTTTATTTGTCAAACCATTTTGAACTAGATCATGGTGTCAACATAAAAAAATACTATACTCAATATTGTCTATTTTATAAAATTAGTTGCCAAGACAGAAATCCACTGAAACCATTAAGTCCAATAGAAATCAAAATCCAATAGATAAACAAAAGCAAAAAACACTTTCATACACATGAAATGATGCAATGCATTGCTTATGGGTTTTAGTAGCTAAATGTAATTCCTAATGCAGTGCTTGACACTAGGGTGTCACAGCCCTCCCCCCTTAAAGAAATCTCGTCCCGAGATCTGGGTTACGTACCAATCCTTATAAAAAGCGGGATAATTTTCGCGCAAGTACTCCTCGGTTTCCCAAGTTGCATCATTGAGTCCGTGATTGCTCCAAAGAATCTTGTGTATCTTCACTATTCGGTTTTGAGTTTCTCGAGTCTTGGTGTCCAATACCTCCTGAGGTTGTTCATAGTATTCTAGGTCTGATCTGATAGTGACATCTGGAATCCGAACCTCCTCTCGTTCTGGTACCCGAAGACACTTCTTCAACTGGGATACATGGAACACGGGAAAAACTGCGCTCATCTCTGGGGTTAATTGTACCTCATAGGCTACTTCTCCTTTTCTGGCTACGATCTGATACGGTCCCACATATCGGGGTGCTAGCTTTTTCTTAATTCCAAAATGTTGGACCTTTCTCATGGGCGAGACCTTAAGGTAAACATATTTTCCTACTTGGAACTCCAAGGGTCTCCTTTGTGTATCAGCATAACTTTTTTGTCGTGACTGTGCTGCCTTAATATGTTGTTGCACTGTTTGCACGATCTCCTCGGCATCTTTTACATAATCTGACCCATAAAATCCTCGATCTCCTGATTCAACCCAATTTACTGGGGTTCTGCACCTTCGTCCATATAAAACTTCAAATGGTGCCATCTTTATACTTTCCTGATAGTATTGTTATATGAGAACTCAGCGAGGGGTAACCACTTTTTCCATGATTCTCCCGAGGATAGAACACAAGCTCTGAGGATATCTTCCAAAATCTGATTCACTCTTTCTGTTTGTCCTGCGGTTTGAGGATGATAAGCGGAACTCCTTACCAACTTAGTCCCTAGCGCCTTGTGCAACTGCTCCCAAAAACGCGCTATGAACTGAGGTCCTCTATCAGAAACAATCCTCTTAGGAACTCCATGTAACCTCAAGATGTTCTGAATGTACAAGTCTGCATACTGATGAGGTCGGTGTGTAGTCTTGACTGGTATAAAGTGAGCCACTTTGGATAACCGATCCACGATAACCCAAATAGAATCATGTCCCTTCGGAGTGGTGGGAAGACCTGTGATGAAATCCATACTAATCTCTTCCCATTTTCATTCTGGGATTGATAACGGCTGTAACAATCCGGCAGGTCTCAGGTGTATAGCTTTTATCCTGCAGCAAGTATCGCACCTTGTGACATAAGCTGCAACTTCCTTCTTCATCCTTGACCACCAATACCTTGTTCTCAGATCTTGGTACATCTTACTGCTTCCTGGATGGATAGACATTTTTTAATTGTGGGCTTCATTCAGAATTCTTTCTTTTAGCTCCGTGTTCTTGGGAACAACCAACCTCTGATTATACCATAAAATTCCCTGTTCATCTGTTTTGAAGTTCAATGAACTACTGGTTTCCAACCTCTTCTTGATTTGGCAGATCTCTTCATCGGTCTTTTGTCCTTCAATGATGTCACTTTCCAGGGTGCACTGAATGGTTATATTGTTCAGCATAACGGGGTGCATAAGGTTGAATCCATCTTCCAATAGTGGTTGTAGGGAGTGGCAATGAGTCTTGCGACTCAAGGCATCTGCTACAACATTTGCTTTTCTGGGGTGGTAATGCACTTCTAGGTTGTAATCCTTAATCAACTCTAACCATCTCCTCTGCCTCATATTCAACTTTGGCTGGGTGAAGATATACTTCAGACTTTTATGATCTGTGTACACGTGACATAGGTTACCCATAAGATAATGCCTCCATATCTTGAGCGCATGAACTACGGCTGCCAATTCCAAATCATGAGTCGGGTAATTCTCTTCATGTGGTCGCAACTGGCGTGAAGCATATGCTATAACTCTTCCATTCTACATAAGCACACATCCGAGTCCAATCTTGGATGCGTCACAAAACACATCAAAAGGTTCCTCCAAATCTGGTTGAGCCAAAACTGGCGCCGAAGTCAACAAGGTGCGCAGAGTGCGAAATGCTGCCTCACACTCTGGAGTCCATTCAAACTTCTTGTTTTTCTGAGTTAGACGAGTCATCGGTTTTGCGATCCTTGAAAAATTCGGAATGAACCGACGGTAGTATCCTGCCAGTCCTAGAAAGCTGCGTACCTCATGTACGTTAGTGGGCGCTTGCCGATCCATAACTTCATGTACCTTCATGGGATCCATAGAAATTCCTTCTTCTGAAAGGACGTGTCCAAGAAAGGGTACTTTCTTTAACCAAAACTCACACTTGCTAAACTTAGCATACAACTTGTGCTCTCGAAGTCGAGCTAAGACGATTCGTAGATGCTCAGCATGATCCTTCTCATTTTCAGAGTACACCAAGATGTCATCGATAAACACCACAACAAACTTGTCCAACTCGGGCATAAAAACCGAATTCATCAAGTACATGAAATGTGCCGGTGCATTGGTTAACCCGAAGGACATAACTAGATACTCATAGAGTCCATATCTGGTGGAGAAGGCTGTTTTCGGTATATCCTCTCTTCTGATCTTGATCTGATGGTAACCTGACCTCAAGTCGATCTTGGAGAACACTTTTGCCTTTGATAACTGATCAAACAAGACGTTGATTCGGGGTAAGGGATACTTATTCTTTATAGTTACTGCATTTAGCGGTCTGTAGTCCACACACATCCTTAAAGTTTTGTCCTTCTTCTTCACAAAGATGGCGGGACATCCCCAAGGTGATGAACTAGGACATATCAAACCCTTATCCAAGAGCTCTTGCAACTGAGTCTTGAGCTCTGCTAACTCATTAGCTAGCATCCTATATGGCCTCCGAGAAATGGGTGTTGTTCCAGGGATCAACTCTATAGCAAACTCCACATCCCTATCCGGTGGTAGTCCTTGCAATTCATCAGGAAAGACATCTGGAAACTCACATACTACAGGGATCTCAGCTATCTGCTTGGCTGTGATATTGAACAACACTCCGATCTCATGGGGGTTTCGGGGTAACTTAAACCGGAAAGAAGACCCACTCCAGGGACTAACCATGGAAACTACTCGCTCTGAAATGTCAAGATTGACCTTCCAGAGTTTCATCCAACCCTTACCCAAGATTACATCCAAACCTAGACCAGGGATTACTATGGGATCCACTATGGCCCTTTTATCCCCAAGAGTCATCTCCACTCCTTTAGCCATTTTACGGGCGGATAGAACAGCTCCGGCGGAACTTATCTGATATCCCCGATCCAACTCTACTAACCCGAGATTACTTCTTATAGCAAAATTCTCACTTATAAAAGAATGCGATGCTCCGAAATCAAACAACACAACTGCGGGGTACTGATTAACAAGAAACGTACCAGCAGTGACAGGTTCTCCTTCTGGCACTTCTTCCATGGTGGTGTAATGCACATGACCTGCGCGAGGTTGAGGCTGGGTGTACTGCTTCTTTGGTCGAGGGCATTGACGTGATAGGTGTCCGGTCTAACCGCAGTTGTAGCACGGTTCGATCACATACGGGGTCTTGGGACCTCCTGAACCTCCTGCCTTTGCTTTGTTCTGCATCATGGGAGCGATGTAGGGCTTCTAGAAACTTGGGCGGGAGCGGTTGTTCGTTATCTTCCTCTGCGGGGGACGGAATCTTGCTCCTGCAACTGGCGGGCGATACGGGGTGCATGCTCCGAAAGGGGTCCTCTGTTGAGACGAACCTCCTTCGTTTGCACGACGACGGTTTTCTGTCGCTAGCCTGCTATCATTCGCCTCTTGGTTCAGGCAGTCACTGACAAAGTCACTGAAGGTGGTACGGTGACTGTTTCCCATCTTGGAGAGCATGGTGGCACTCATGCCATGCTTGAAACTTGCGATCTTCTTGGATTCCGTGTTGACAAAATCTGGGGCATAGCGAGATAGGTTGTTGAAGCTGTGTAGATACTCTGACATAGACCTGGTTCCCTGAGATAGCCTCATGAACTCTGTGGTCTTCATCTCCATCAGACCACTGGGGATGTAGTGGTTGTGCATAGCAGTAGAGAATTGGTCCCACGTGACCGGTGCATTAGCTGGCAGGGATGCACGGTACTGGGACCACCATAGCCCTGCGGGTCCTTCCAGCATGTGAGCGGCATATTCTGCCTTGAGCTCTTCAGTCAAGTGGAGCAGACGGGACTTCTGAGTGATAGAGTTGAGCCACTCATCTGCTTCAAGCGGTTCGGTGGCTTCCTTGAACACAGGGGGACGAGTGTCCAAGAAGTCACGGTAGGAGCTGTACTGGTTGGGTTCTGGTCCTTGGCGCTGCCGATGCTGCTGCGCAGTGTTGTTAGCGATGTTGCGGAGGGTGGCCTCCATGTGCCTCTGCATCTCTTCCATGTTCCTCTGACTGCCCAGAAACTGGCCGAAAAATACTTCCGGCGTCATAGGTGCCTGTGGGGGTGGTGGCAGATTCTCCTCCTGTCCAGACCCCTGTCCACGTTGGCTGCGAGTGTGTGCCGGCATCTGCATATCCCATTAATAAGCAATCATTAGGTGATGTCACATTGATCATGAATAAATACTGCGCTGTACATAATTCGAAAATTTAACACACGACCAAGTATAAGTACTCATTTTCATACAACATCACAGACTAATCGCTCGAAATTAGACATGCAAACGACGGAATTTCCATAAAAGGTGCCAGATCGAAGTCTGGAATTTGTCCAAAAGCTATACATGCCATGATACAACTTAAACATAAAACCAACACATGTCTGGGTGTTACATCATTAGCGAGCACGCTCAAGCTAAACAAAAGAAAACGACTCCTAGCGAAACTAGCGCTCAGGCGTCTCCAGCGGCGGATGCGGCGTCCTCCTCATCGACGTCCATCATCGGCTCGTCGGCGTGGTCCTCGTCGTCTGAAGAAGGCTCTGGACCAAGCACTACCCCATCCTGGGGCTCCTGGGCCTCATCTGCGGGGGCCTCGGTAGCTGCTGGGGCGGCGGCCTCCTGCGCGGCGTGATGCATCTGGTGAACTGCCTCATGGAGCTGGTCGATGTAGGTCTGCTGGTGATGTATCTGTTGTATTAGTTGATGGGCGCCCTCTCTGAGCTGGTCAAGCGCTGTGTGGGCCTCATCTCGTTGTAGGGATGCCGTCAGGTACATCTGCTCAGCGAGGATCCTGGCGGTGGTCTCTGCACCTGCGGTGGCACGTGCATCGTCACGCTCGAGAGTGATCTGGTGGATCTTCTCTTGTAGATGGGCTACCTCGGCATCAAACTCTTCCTACAGCTTCCTCTTGCTCTGGTAGGTGGCGGTGAGGGTAAAGGACATGCTCTCCAGGCTGCGCTCCAAACTCTCACATACACCCATCAAAGCTCCGGTGGTGCTCATTGCGGACGTCTCGCAGTAGAACCTCTCCTCAGGACTCCCGGTCAAGACTGATTCCAAAGTCTGCCCCCAACGCAATGGAAAAGGTGATCCGCGAGGGAACACTCCTGCCATTGCACTAGCCAGGTCGGCGGGAAAGCGGGTGATGATGTCCTTGAGCACTAGATAGGCTGCCCTGTTAGCTCCATCCTTGGCACAACTGCCTCGGGTGATTTCTGTCCATCCTGACCAGTGGGGCTTGGCAGGCAAGGCTCTGACCTTGATCTGCACCATGACCAATGAATCCTGCCCATAGATCTCCTTCTGCCACGAGTACCTGGGCTCCTCTCCCTCCTCATAGCCCACTGCCTGCAGGATCCTCCAAAGGATAGTCGGCAACCCGAAGTAGGTCAAAAACGTCTTCTTGGTCAACTTGGTGGCCAAGCGGTGCCGTGGAACTCCCTTGCCTCCGGTGGCCTTGCGAGCAGTCAACTTAGTCCGGGCCATCTGTAGAAACAAAAGGGTTTCGAACTCGCGTGAGACGCACATTAAGTTGGCAAATTTTATAGAAAAGGGACAATCTTTTAAATAAGGGGAGGTAATATAAATGCAAGAATGTAAACATGGTGCATGATCGTACTTACGTTCTCACTCACTAATAGTGACTCGTAAGTCCTAACGTTCTAGTCAGTGGCAAGAATGATCTCTCATGCGTTATCTACTCGTTCTACTCGATCACGTAGTTAGTGTACCTGCAGAAGATTCATTTCAGCCCGAAGCAAATCCCAATGGTAAAAATATCGGAGTATTGGCTCTTATGCACGAATACATAGAAGCCAACACTAAACACCATGCAGCAATCCAGAAAACGTACCCCAAATCATTGATACCCTCGTATGCGTTTGCGTGGAGCTCGCACATACTTGGTATAAGAACTCTCACCTAGACCGACGGTTGGACGGTCATGCTCTCATATCTTACAAAATCATTTATGCATGTTTTCGCGATCGACGCATTCTCTTTTCCCACGAGAATGGACTAGCAAATAAAGATCCAGCATGAAGCAAAACCCTGAACCCTGTTAGCAGTTAAGCCACCTAAATCCTAATGTGGGGCTTAAGGACAAGACTGGGCACACTTAGTAATTGAAAATAGTTTTGAAAATAGTTTTGAAATACCCATTTTAGTTCGAAAATAGCTCCTGTCGGATGCAATAACTTGAACCATGCTCTGATACCAGCTGTGGCGGAACCGTCCTGATTATAAGAGCTCAAGTACCATCTTAGTCAAATCTGTCTGACATCGACTCGTACTTGAACCCATATAACCCCGGTAGTCCGGAAATCTCGAAGGATTTCAAACATCGTACAACATACAGGATCACATCGTTCAAGTATTACATTCGTAAGGAGACATCACAGATAAACGAAACCGAATTTAAAACATCAGAGTGCGGAATTTAAACAGAGTTATTACAATACCGAATTTAAAAGTGCGGAAGCTTAAATCAGTTTTGAAACACGACCACCACACATGTGGTCCAAATAAAACATCGTTCGGTAACTTAACCCAACACAACACACTCCTCCTTTTTCAGATAGTGTGCCACCAACAGTCTTATTCCAGCAAAAGAAAAGGGGAAGCTTCTTGACGACCCTGCCCTGGGCCTACTCCTCATCATCCTCCACCGGGTAGAGGCAGTGCTTACAATAGCCATAATACACCTGGCCATCTGCAACAAACGGGATAAACCCTGAGTATGGGAATGTACTCAGCTAGACTTACCCGTCCAACTGAAAATAAAAGACACCAAGGGTATGCAAGGCTTTTTGGTGGAGCTGGGATCATTTAGTTGCGAAAAGCTCAAATTGAGGGAAGAAATATTTAATGGTATCAATGATTAGCCAGGTTTTAGACCTACCTCTTTATCTAGGTTTTGCACCTGAACTATTACACACACTTGAGTCTAACAAGCAATAATATAACCATATCCAATTGTCTTATCCACATTTTAGTTGAACCTTTTTAAAACATCACATGGAGTTGTATCGTGGTGAAGCTCAACATAGTTTCCCACTAACCGGGGGAGACGGCGACTCGAATCGAATTCCAAACCAGCTGGTGAAAGACCTTTAATACCAACCCACACTTTCCCCGTCGGGTCCATGCATTGGGTAACCGCTCGATGCTTGTTCGTGGTGGTAATCGTTGCGGCTCACAGCACGGACCACCCAATTGGAACTATACGATGGCCATTCTGCGGCAGATCGTGTTTCCATACTAGAGGGTATGACACGGATTGAGACCGGCCCGAACAGCTTCTAACCGGCTTTGGGTTTGATGATTACGACACCGACATATCCCTAAGTAAAAGGGCGCGTTCAAAAATGAACAAGGGCCAACATCGATACAAACCTACACAATCCAACGGACGGACTGCCCTAAGTTTCCAAACTTGTGCTTTGCCTTCCAGTTGACCGTATTTTATTACTACTCAGGTTCTTTTCTACGATAGCAAATATAGCCAACCGTGATCCGGTAAATACCCACCAGGGGTATTACGGGAACATCCTTAACTATTACTTTTATTAAGCAGACTAAGCAATTCTACAGTATGAAAATAACAGGGTAACAAGGCAGGTATACCAATAACTCAAGGAAGGATAATGCAGCAATTAGGAATCAATCAACTCCTATACCTAATGCATCACAATATAAAAGTACTCAATTGAATTAATTGTAAATAGTAGGAGGCTTAGAATGCTCCGGGGCTTGCCTTGAGAGAAGACCGAGGCCTCGTGAGCGGGGCATTCAGGCAGGTTAGCTTCCGGCGCGGGGTCGGCTTCGTCGGTCCTGAGCAGCTCCGGTATCTCCCGCTCGTCGTTTGCTTCCGGCTCTTGGTCGGTCTCCGGGATTGTCGATCCTATTGCATGCGGTGAATAATAACTAAGTAGACAATGTGGGGTGCGAGATATGGTGGTATGAAATGCAAACATTTTCTTGCAAACCAACAAAGCCAACTTGTTGAACCACTTTTGACATTAAAGAAAACTACTTAATTACCACATAAAACAAAACCATTATTTCTACTATTTCCTATTTATTAAATCAAAAAAACTCAAGTTTGAACTGCAAGTATATTTTTCTGAACTCAGAAAAATCCACACAAATTCCAGAAGGTAACTAACACTAACTGGACTTCACTGCCCAAATTTCAGCAAGAGATAAAATACAGAACAGTAGGTACAAAAAGATGAAATAAACTGCTCACAGATGCTTTGAACTAACTTTTCACACGAAAAGTGTCAAATAGCAAGTTTCATATTTTTTCTAGCTTCCTCCACTTATAAATACTCTACTGCAGAAAACTTACTGCTCTAGCATGAACATATCAACCTACACAAAATTAACAATTTTATTCCAACATAAACTATTTGAACTACAACCATATTGGAAAAGGGTGACAAACTCATTTTTATATTTTTCCAAGATTCTACTCCACATTTCATATTTATTAAGAAAGTTCCATGAACATAAACATTATATTATTCTCTACATGAATTTCCTAAGAAAAACATAGAAAAGCACATTTATACAGCAACTTCATATTTTTCCATATAACAACCTATGTTTAACATTTTTCCTAACTGGAACATCATATACAGAGGCTGCACAATTTTTCCCATATTTTATTTTTACATATAAAACACCTTAATACTTATTCCAAGAAAACAGCCAAAAAGAACTTTAAACCCTAACAAATACTTTTTCTACATAAACAGTGCCTCATACATTTTTCACAGGTACATAACATGACAAGAAACCTACACAAATTTTTCCATGAATTAACTCAACCCAAAAATATGTAAATCCATTTATCTCAACAAAAGCATATAAACTGAATTAAATAAAAACAGTAATATAAACTTTTACCAAAACTACTTTCATATTTTTTCATGATAGATATACTCATGAACAAACTACGAAAACTGAAAGCACCTCATTTGAACTTTTAAATCGTGCTACACAAAAATAACAAGCTTCCCTGGAAAATAAAACAAAAAGGAAAATCATTTAAACTTTCCCGGCCAGGCCTGCATGGACTCGGTCTATAGACCGTGGGTGACTGACGCCTGGGACCCGCTGGTCAACGGGCCCATCGGTCAGAGAGAGAAAAGCAGGGGAAGGGTTTGACCGCACGGTTCTCGCCGGCGGTGAGGTCGCCAGCGGTGAGGTGGTGCTCGGCGTGTTTCCCGTGATGAGGCGGACCGAGTGGTGGTGGTGGTTGGGCTAGCGCACGGCCGTAGCTCATCGGCGGCGAGCTATGGCGGGCGGTAATGGCGGCGATGCATGGCTTCGCTGTTTCCGGCGGTCGCCGGTGCAATCGATGGAGTGGGGAGTATCAGTGAACCCTAAGAGAGCTATTAGGTGGGCTGGTTCGGCCAGAGAAGCTCCGGTGGAGCTCGGTCACGTGCGCGGCCATGGCGGCGTCCATGGCGCTCGGTCGGGGAAGAAGAGGGGGGTGAGAGAGCTGTAGCGTTGAGG